>JAKOGI010001266.1:160000-270641 GCA_029747015.1 Carnegiea gigantea | reverse complement strand
AATTTGTGTGACTAGTCCTGGAATGAATTGAATTATGTTTTCTTTCTTCCTTCTCCTGGGTTCTCAATTAAACTTTGCATCTTTAGTGATGTTTTCTAGATTTTTGTTCTTGATTGTGATTATCAATATGATTAGAGGCTAAACCATTAGTATTGGATTGGGAGTAGCACCTATTATGCGAAATTGAATCATGTTTTAGTTTGTTTTGAATCATGCCCAGGATTGTGACTTGAAGTCTTGCCTAGTACACCAAATAATGGTTGGATTGCCTGAGAGAATTTTATTCACTGTTCTTAATTAGGGTTCAGGAGATCAACGAAAGTTAAATCCTTTATTTAGTGTGACTTTATAAGCGTTTGATCTTCCTGACGTGAAAATAGTTAGGGTTTAAATCGGGTATATTTGATTAAGTAATCTTGTGACCTTGATAATCATAGTTTCATGAAAATAGTTAACTAGGATTAATTCAGTCAGTCTATTGACCTTCAAGAGAACGCTTAGATGCGCTTTGAATTGTAATCCTTTCCATCTTGATTATTTTCATGCACAGGTTTGCATGACCTAGTTTATGATTTATATAGCGTAATAGTGTGGTGAACCCCAATCTAAGACCTGTCTTGTTATTGAATTTGAAAATTTCATTAGTTCTCAGCAGATTAGAACTGTTGTTTAGCATAAATCAACTTCAGTGGACTTTTTCCTAAATAGAGTATTATAAGTTGACTTGGTGATTGAAAACAAGTTCCTTGTGGACACGACCTGCACTTACCGGATGCTAGCTACAGCTATGCCATGCACTTGTGGTAACAATTTAAGACAACAAGTTTTTAGCACTGTTGTCGGGGAACTTGTTTGTTTCAACATACAAAGCGACCAAAACACTCTAGATTAGGCTTTTGCTTTTTCTTTTTCTTTTTCTCTTTTGCTCTTTGAGCCTTGCTTAGACTTGCTTACGCTTGGTATAGTTTTTTGCATTGTATGCACAGGCGAAGTTAGAGAGATCGACAACTCATTCGTTTTGGCCCAGGGATAGAAGCCACTACATGGAGACAAAGCGGTGCGAGAAAGAGGTAATAAGTGCAAATCCTCATGACCGAGAGAGATCAGTCTTACTACAGGCAATCGGCATCGCCTCGCCTCCTCCGTCGTAAGCCCAGCTGCAGAAGCAAACAACTTTGCGTTGTGGCCTGCTGTCGTGTCCTCTGTGGAGAAGGACCAGTTTTGTGGGCGTCCTACAAAGAACCCCTATATTCACCTTCGTAACTTCCTAACAAAGTGTGATACGATCATGCTCAACGAGGTCTTCACAGATCCAATTAGGTTGATGCTCTTCCCTTTCTTGCTGACAGATAGATCTAGTGACCGGCTCCTTAATGAGGAGCCCAACTTGTTCATAACCTAGGAGGCCCTCTTAAAAGCCTTCCCTAGCAAGTACTTCCCCGCGGGCAAGACCGCTAAGTTGAAAGCGGAAATCACTTCCTTCCCTCAATGAGGCAACGAATCTCTGTATGGGGCCTGAGAGAGGTTTGATGATCTTCATCGCTAATGCCCCCACCATGGAGTACCTAACTGGTTCTTAATCCAAACCCTCTAATGGATTGGACCAGTCCTTGAAGATGTCTATTGACGTCACAGTTGGCGGCACACTCATGAGGAAGTTAATTGAGGCTGCGAAAGCCGTATTGAAGAAGATGGCCTCCAACAACTACCACTGGGCTAGTGTGAGGGTGGCCTCAAGGAGGACTGGTGGGGTTTATAGAGTTGACGCTGTGGACTTGCTCGCCAGCAAGGTAGATGCTCTAGTGCAACGAATCAACAGGCTTAGGACTCCTTCTTCAGGGAGCCTAGCAGGGGTCCCTTTAGGTGCAATGTTTGAGGTTGGGGCTCTATATGAGATTTAGGGCATTCAAGGCCATATTGCTATTGAGTGCCAATCTACTTTCTAGGGGGTTGAGCATGCCAATGCTATGCAAAACTTCAACCAGCGCCCACAAAACAAGCCCTACTCAAACACTTACAACCTCGGTTAGAGAAATCACCTAAATTTCTCTTACCGCAACAACAACCCCATTCCATCCAATGCCACTCAACCTCAACCCCCTGACTTCTAGTACAAGGCTCCCTATACCCTACCTCCTCAACAACAACCTCCCCGACCCTAGTTCAATCTGAAGAGTCTTATGGAGTGCTTCATAGTGACCCAAACCAAGACTAATGAGGCACTTGGTGAGTCAGTTAGTGAATTAAACTCTAAATGTGATACTATGACCTGTTACTAGAAGATGATGGAGAACCAGATCATCCGGATTGTACAGTATGTGAGCTATTTATCTGGGCCCTATGGGTATCTACCAGATTAACCTGAGATCAACCCCAAGTGTTAGATGAATGCCATCACATTGCAGAGTGGCTAGGAGTCAGAGAGTCCTCAAATGCCTATGAGGGACGATAGGAGAGAGGTTGACAGCGAGGACAGTGTTAAGAAGGAGGTCTTCATTGAGATTCCAAGTCAGAGGGCTCATCTTGAGAACTCCAAAGTGGTTCGGGCTGAGCAGGTTCCACCCTTAGTGAAGCCCTACGCGTCTCCCATTCCATATCCCCAGAGGCTACTGAAGGCTAAGGAAGAGCATAAGTATGGGAAGTTCCTCGAGATGCTGAAGAAGTTTCACATCAACATTTCCTTTTTAGAGGCTATCACTGACATGCCCTCCTATGCTAAATTCTTGAAGGATTTGCTGTTCAACAAAGGAAACTGCTGGAGAATGCTACAGTGGCTCTCACTGAGGTTCCCTCTTAATCTTTTAGACTCAGGAAGCTTTTCCATCACTTGTTTAGTTGGGGATGTTACTATCAGCAGCGCACTATGTGATCTTGCGGTTAGCGTGAGCCTTATGCCCTATTTCACATGTAAAAAGCTGCAAGTGGGAGACCTGAAACCCACTACCATCTCTTTGCAGCTAGCTGATAGATCCGTCAAGTACCCTAGGGGTATTCTTAAGGATGTCCCACTACAACTAGGCAAGTTCTTCATCCCATGTGATTTTATTATTATGGAGACGGAGAAAGACTCTTGTATCTCAGTGATCCCTAAGAGACCCTTTTTAGCTACTACAGAAGCGATGATAGATGTGAAGAATGGGAAGCTCCCCCTTCAAGTGGGGGATGAAAAGGTGAAATTTAGCTTACCATAATCTATAGCCCTTCCCACTCCAGGCGATTCATGTTGCAAAGTCGACGTGCTAGAGAGAGCACTTAATCAGGAGGCCAAGACTTGCCATTATGTCAGGGATCTACTAGAGGCCGCTTTGATTAGCTGTTATGTGACCGGCTCCCATTCAGGAGAGAAGGAGGTGTCTGCTCGGCTCCTTAATGAGTCCACTAACTATATGTTGTCTTAAATTATTATCACAAGTGCACGGCATAGCTGTAGCTAGCAATCGACAACTACGGGTCGTGTCGATAGGGAGCTTGTTTTCAATCACCACATCGACTCGTAACACTAAATTTAGGCAAAAGTCCACTTAAGTTAATTTATACTACGTAGCAGTTCTAATTTGCTGAAAATTAGTGAAATTGACTAAATCAATAATAATAGAGGTGCTAGATTGGGGTTCACCACACTATTATGCTGTCTGCATCATAAACTAAATTCCGCAAATTTGCCCCTGAGCGTAATTGAAGTGGAAAAGACTACAAATATAAAACACATCTATGCCTTCTTTTGGGGGTCAATAGACTGACTAAATGATCCCAATTATGTATTTTCATGAAACTAGAATTATCACAGTCACAAAGTTAGTTTATTAGGAATTCCCAATTGAAACCCTAATTATTTTCACGTCAGGAAAATCAACTGCTTACAAAGTTGTGCTAGGTGAAGGATGCAACTTTCGCTGAACTCCTAAACCCTAATGAAGAATAATGAACAAGTCTCTCTCGAGCAATTCAACGAACAATTGTCATGTTAGGTAAGAATTCAAATCACAACCATGAGCATAGTTCACAAAAACCTAGAACATGACACAATTTCGCATAATAGGGTTAACTCCCAATCCAAGACTAAGAATTCAGCCTCTAGTCATGTTGAATGTAGGGAAATGAATATTCAATTCAAGCATCATGAACCAAAGCAAAGCCTAGGAACAATACCGACAAAAGAGAGAGAAAAAGAGAACAAACTTAAATTGCAATGGTGTCTCGATCTTTAATACGTAAATTGTCTTCACAAAATCAATGTTTTTAGATCTCTAAGACTAATTAAGAAGAACCCTAAAAATCTCCAGTGCCAAAATTCTTTCTAAAAAGGTAGATACAACCCCCTATATTTCATCAGAACTAATTAAAACCACTGAAAAACAACGAGAAGCATGGTTTGATGCACGCTCGTGCGTCTGATTGTGTGTGCTTTCTGCCTTCATGGCATAGTCGTGCCTATTCTGTGATACGATCGTGACCTACTGTAGCCCTCCTTTGTGCTTGTCTTGGTTCCCTCAGTTTTAGGGGCCTCCATTCCGCCCAGAATTTCACTCCTCAAGCCTTCTTCTCTAGCAATTTCGGTAAAGATACTGTTGAATTAGTATATTTAGTTTTGATGACAACAAACTCAAGTGTAAAATGCTTTTAAGTAATGTTGCTCCAAACAAAGTTCTCCAAACAGGCATACACTGTTATTTTCAATATGCGTCTTAACTTGTTTGCTGAATGTTGAGAACAAGTCTTAAGAACAGGTCTCATACCTTGACGACTCACGCTCAAGTCAAGAACACCACCTCGATGAGTTGATTGTGTGTTAAGATCAGTTTCCTGAACTCAAGCAATACAAGAACAACCTGGCAAACAGGCTAGGTGTTTCAAGGACAATCCAGCAAACAGGCCTTTCTGAACTCAAGCGATACAAGAACAACCTGACAAACAGGTTGGTCTAGGTGATTGGGGCAGCGTATTCATCTTGAACAAGATGACTGGATCTACAACAAGATGTCTTGGGTAATTTAAGTTTTATTTTTTAGACTCTTGTTAATATGCCAATCTTGAAAAGTCTCTAACTAACCACTCTTGAATCGGTTGCGCTATTTGCTTCAGAACACCAAGTTTGAACAACCCTGTAAACAGGGTACCTAGGGTGTTTCTGAACTGCAACGGCCAAACCCGGTTACTTTGGAAAACTTATTTTGGTTGGCCAAAAGCTCTAATATATTTTGATAAAATTCCAAGACAGCAATTTAAGGTGTAGAAAATCTTTTTGATATGAAAATCCCTTGGGCGATTTGCAAAACTGATTTTGGAAAATATTTACCAAAACCGAAAATATTTCTTTCTTATCCTTCGGGAAGTGATTAATTCAAAATTCAAAGCTGAGATTCTTTCCCATGTATCTCACGGCTATTTTTTAAAGGGGAAAAGATAAACTTTTATCTTCCAAAAATCAAATCCCTACAATATTGAGAAAACTCTATCCTCATTGATCTTTTAGCCGTTGGAATTCTTTGTGCTAAGCAAAAATCTTTCTTTGCTAAACATAGCTGATTTTATCACTTCTCCTTGTTTTTGACCGTTGGATTTTTTGTTTAAAATCTCAACATTTCACTCCCATTCAGAAGATGAGAAAAAACGAGAAACATACACAACATACGCAAAAAGGGAGAAGTGCAAAAGTGGTTTTTCTAGTGAGAAGAATTTTTCGAGCTACTCTTGAGAAAAGAAAAACCGAGACAAGTTGTGTTTAAGCTGAGCTTTCAAGATATTGGCATACTAGGACCTCATTGTACCTTACATCTGCTTAAATCAGAAGCACCCCCGTAAGGTGTTTTGTAACCCTGATCTTGGATCAGAAGAGTGAGTGAGTGGTCCTCAGTCGTGTGGACTTTGGACGTGTCCAATCTGGTGAGATTTGGACGTGGTGTGACCTTTCTTAGAAAAGAAGGTTACGTGGTTGCAAGTTGTAACAAGGTGTGTTACTTTTGTAACGTGTTCAGCCCGTTAGTGGAAGTGGTTAAATCCTACACGAGGTAGGTCGTGGTTTTTCACACCTCAGTTGGGCTAGAGGTGTTTTCCACGGAAAAATTGTGTGTGCTTTATTTCCGCATTTATCTTGTTGATTTTCGCCTTTGAGCAAATTGAAAACATCTGGTGCAAACAAGTCAGAAGGTTGTTTGTAATTCGAGAACAACCTCTGCAATCAAGAGGGTGTTTGCCAGTAAGTACGCGAAAATCGAACACCATAATTCACCCCCCTCTTGTGGGTAAGTACTCCTAAATACAACAAGTGGTATCAGAGCAGGTTCTCTCACAAAAGGGCTAACACCTTGAGAGATTCTGAAGATGAGTACACCACAAGGAATTCTTGAAGGGCAATCCATTACTCGGCCACCCTATTTCAACGGCCAACATTATAGTTGGTGGAAGAATAGGATGGAGAACTATATTCAGGCAGAAGATTATGAGTTATGGATGCTCATCAAGAACGGGCCCCTTGTTCCCACCAAGGTGCTTGAAGATGGTAAGAAGGTTCCCAAGGAACCCATAGAGTTTGATGCTGAAGACTATAAGAAAATGGAAAAGAATGCCAAGGCCAAGAAGCTATTATATTTTGGCCTAGGTCCAGATGAATATACACGTATCTCAGAGTGTGAGTCAGCCCAGGAGATATGGAATGCCCTCCAAGTAGCTCATGAAGGAACAAGTCAAGTCAAACAATCACGTATTGAGCTACTCATGAGGCAATATGAGTTGTTTGATATGGGTGATCGTGAGAACGTGATGGATATGTACACACGCTTCACCCACATAACAAACGAGCTAAAATCCCTGGGAAAATCCTTCACCACAGAAGAGCTGGTGAGAAAGATTCTAAGGATTTTGCCTCGGTCTTGGGAAGCGAAGGTGACAGCCATCCAAGAAGCTAAAGACATGAACAAGATCACCCTCGACGAGTTGATTGGCAATCTTCAAACCTATGAACTCAGAAAGAACTCACAACAAAAAGAGGAGCAGAAGAAGGATCGTGGGCTTGCCTTGAAAGCACAAGAGGATGATGACTCTGACCTTGAGGATGAAGAGATGGCCTTAATGACACGAAAGTTTAAGAAATTCTTCAAAAAGGTCAAAGAAAACAGCAAAAGAAAGGACTTCAGTAAATCCAGAAACACCCCTCGAGAACAGTTCACAGGGTGTTTTAAATGTGGCAAACCAGATCACCTTGTGAAAAACTGCCCTCTGCTTCGAGAAGAGCAGGAGTTCGAACAACCCAGAAAACAGGTTCGAAAACAACCTGTGAACACCTCAGGCAAAAGATTCTCGAAGGCTATGCTTGCTGCCTGGGGAGACTCTTCTGAGGATGAAGGTGAATCTGAAAGTGAAGGAGATGCTGTAGCTCTCATGGCACAAAGTGACTCAGACTCAGATGATGAATCCACAAACAGCTTGACTGATCTCAAGAACAAGGTACGTGGTCTCAATAAAGCAACTCTCGAAAAACTTTTGTATACCTTGATGGATACTTGTGTTGAATTGAAACGAGATGTCCGAGACCTAGAACTAGAAAATGAGATCCTTAAGAATGAGAAACTTGAGGCTGAAAGAGAAATTCTAGCTTCACATCAAACCATAAATGACCTTAGGGAGACCTTGATCTTGAACGAAGTAAAATATACCACCAATCAAGCCAAGGCTGAAAAGGAAACCCTTGAGCTTAAAGAAAAGGTCGAAATTTTGCTTGCTGAAAACAAGAACCTGTCGGCTAAAGCAAAACACACAGAACACGACCTTGCCACAAACAGGTTGTGGAGCAAGTCCTCACAAGCCCTTGATTGGTTAAACACTCACCACAGTCGAAACAAAAAGGGACTTGGATATAAGCCTAAACGAACAGTTTACCCAATTCATAGAAAGTATGTGGGATTACCTGAAAACATTGTTTGCTTTCATTGTGGTAAAACTGGTCACTATCAATATTCATGTCCTTCAAGAAGGTATGCCATTGAAAAGAATGAAAGGTATGTGAAACAAATCTGGATTAGGAAAGATGAGCTTTATTTGTCTAAAAGAATGGGACCCAAGTGGATCTGGGTTCCCAAAACTAACCCTTGATTTGTTTTGCAGGCTGAAGTGAGAGAGAACAACCCCGCAAATAACCCAGCAAACAGGGTAAGAAACACCCTGGCAAATAGCTCAGAAAATAACCTTGAAAACAGGCAGCTGTGGTATGTTGATAGTGGGTGTTCACGGCATATGACCGGAGAAAAATCAAACTTTCTCTCACTTACAGTTTCAACCGGTGGGAGCGTGGCTTTTGGAAACGGCAAGTCTGGGACAATTGTCGGTATAGGTAGCATTGGTAAAACTCTCTCCCACTCAATTGATAATGTGCACTTAGTTGATGGTTTAAAGCATAATTTACTAAGTGTGTCCCAACTGTGTGACAAGAACAATCTAGTGGTGTTCTCACGAACACATTGCTTGGTTGTCAATGCCAACACAGGAGACGTTGTATTGAAGGGGAAGCGTCACAAAAATGTTTACAAAGTATGTATTTCCACACTTCCCCAAAACAACCTGACTTGTTTGAGCGCTTTAAATGATAATATAATGCTCTGGTACAAGAGACTAGGTCATGCGAGTCTCACTCTTTTGAACAAACTTGTTTCCAAAGACCTAGTTGTTGGACTACTTTCCATCAAATTTGATGATGACAAGGTTTGTGAAGCTTGTGCAAAACGAAAACAAGTCAGATTGTCTTTTAAATCAAAAAGGTGTGCTAGCACTACCCGACCTCTTGAATTACTACACATTGATCTATGTGGTCCTATGAGGATAACAAGTAGAGGTGGGAAGAGGTATGTGCTTGTCATAGTGGATGATTACTCTCGATTTACTTGGACCCTGTTCTTGGCCTCCAAGGATGAAACTTTTGAGAATTTTACTGCCTTTCTCAAAAAGGTTGAAAAGAGAGTAGGACACTCATTGGTTAGCTTGAGGTCTGATCATGGTACTGAATTTGAAAATACAAGTTTTACAGAATTTTGTAATACGCATGGTGTTGATCATAACTTCTCGGCCCCAAGAACACCCCAACAGAATGGGGTGGTTGAGCGCAAAAACCGCACCCTAGAAGACATGACTAGGACAATGCTTATTGCTAGTGGTCTCCCTAGGAACTTTTGGGCAGAAGCTTTGAACACATCATGTTACATTATGAATAGATGTATGATTAGACCTATTTTGAACAAAACTCCCTACGAACTCTTCAAAGGCAGAAAGCCCAACATTATGCATTTAAGAACATTCGGTTGTAGGTGTTTTGTGCATAATAATGGGAAGGATGCTTTAGGAAAGTTTGATCCCAGGAGTGATGAGGCAATATTTCTCGATTATTCCTCTCACAGCAAGGCATACAAAGTTTTTAACAAAAGAACCTTGTGCGTTGAGGAAAGTGTGCATGTGCTTTTTGACGAATCTAACTCGTTGAGTGAGAATAATGCACAGGAGGAAGAATTTGAATTAGGTCTTGTTCGAAAAGAAGTGTTGCTCCATGAGAGACAAGGTAAGAACACCATGGAGACAACAGGCCCAGAAGTTGTTCCTCAAAACGGCAGGCAAGGTGAACACCAAACAGGAGGAAACACCGTTGAACCCTGTTCGGGACCATGTTCTTTAGGAACAGGCTTACAAACAGGTGCAAAACCAGGCTCAGGAGGTGTTCGTGAGCCTGATTCTCCAAATATTCCGGCTAGAGTAGAGCATGTGTCTGTGGATCTACTTACTCCATGCCCATGGAAGCACCACAGTTCACACCCCCTTAATCAAATTCTATCCGATATTAACAGTGGAGTGCAGACTAGGTCTAAGCTTAAGAATTTTTGTGCTTTCTATGCTTTTCTCTCTAACATTGAGCCAAAGAATGTGAATGAAGCTCTTGCAGATTCAGATTGGGTCACGGCAATGCAAGAAGAGCTCCATCAATTTAAAAGAAACAGAGTATGGCACCTGGTACCTAAACCTGCAGAGAGAACAATCATTGGAACCAAGTGGGTGTTCCGAAACAAACTGGATGAGTCAGGAACAGTCACTAGGAACAAGGCACGGCTGGTTGTTCAAGGGTATAACCAAGAAGAAGGGATCGATTATGAAGAAACCTTTGCACCAGTTGCTAGAATTGAGGCTATTCGAATCCTAATAGCCTTTGCAGCTCATATGGAAATCAAGCTATATCAAATGGACGTGAAAAGTGCATTCCTAAACGGATACCTTAAAGAAGAGGTGTATGTCAAACAACCCCCTGGTTTTGAAAACAGTGAATTTCCTAACCATGTTTTCAAACTTGACAAAGCTCTTTATGGTTTAAAACAAGCTCCTAGAGCTTGGTATGAACGTTTGTCAAGTTTTTTACTTGAAAATAATTTTAGAAGAGGCAAGGTAGACAATACCTTGTTTCTAAAATCTAAGGGGGAACATTTATTGATTGTCCAAATATATGTTGATGACATTATATTTGGTGCAACTCATCATGATTTATGCAATGAATTTTCAAATATGATGAGGAGTGAGTTTGAGATGAGCATGATGGGTGAGCTTAACTTTTTCTTAGGCTTACAAATCAAGCAAACTCCAAACGGCACCATGATCCATCAACAAAAGTATATTAAGGAACTACTTAAGCGTTTTGGGATGGAGTCGGCCAAGCCCATTGATACTCCCATTTCTCCTTCTACTAAGTTGGTAATGGATGATGGAAGTCCCTCAGTTGAGGAGAAACTCTATAGGGGCATGATAGGGTCACTCTTATACCTTACCGCTAGTAGGCCCGACATTGTTTTTAGTGTCGGTTTATGTGCCCGTTTTCAGTCTTGCCCTAAAGAGACTCATCTTAAAGCTGTTAAACGGATACTAAGATATTTGAAACATACACCCAATTTAGCTTTATGGTATCCTGGAGGTTGCAATTTTGATCTTGTTGGATATGCTGACGCTGACTATGCTGGATTCCTAGTTGATAGAAAGAGTACCTCAGGTATGGCTCACTTTCTTGGACCTTGTTTGGTATCTTGGGCTACCAAGAAGCAACATTTAGTTGCCATGTCCACAGTAGAAGCTGAATATGTTGCAGCAGCTTCATGTTGTGCTCAACTGTTGTGGATAAGACAATAGCTTAAGGACTTTTGTGTTGACACTGGATGCATTCCTATTTTTTGTGACAACACAAGTGCAATTAACATTGCCAAAAATCCATGTCAACATAAAAGAACAAAGCATATTGACATTCGACATCATTTCTTGAGAGATAATGTTGAAAAGGGTTTAATTTCTATGAATTTTTGCACAACGGAAAATCAAATTGCTGATATATTCACTAAGGCACTAGCTAGAGATCAATTTGAAAGAAATAGACTGGAACTAGGGTTGGTAAGAACACCCTGAGATACTTGTTTCCAAGACATGAACTAGGTTTGGTAAAAACAACCTCTACACCTTGTTCTCTCCCCTTGTTTGCAACTCTTATTAGCAACTGATGTGATTTATGTACAATGAGTGCATACACTCGAATTGCGTACGTTTTTTTACAAAGAGTGCAGCATAAGGGGATGTACTAAGGATCACTGGAGCAACTCTGCCACCCCCAGTTCAAATGAGTCAAAATCAAACGGCAAAGAACAGGCAGGTATCTTGATCGAGCGGAAAGAACAGGTACGTCCCTTGGTTGTTCAATGCGTATGGGAATGTGTTCTCTTTAAACCTCCCTCCTTCCCAAGGCACACGCTTTTAATGTTCTCACCCGTTGCAAATCAAGAGATCTTTTAAAAGATTTTGGGGTGCTCTCTCTCTCTCGCTTTAAATGCCCTGTTCTCAGTTCTTCTTTTCAGAAACAAACCCCGCAAACAGCCTAAAACCCTAATCTCTCTCCTCTAGCAACAATGGCTTCCAACCACACCTCCAACTCAAAAGCCCTGGTTTGTGCGTCCTCAATCCCTGCTCCCCCGCGCCCAATCCTGTACAAGCCTTTCAGATTTCTGAAAAGCTTGTCCCTAAAATCAGTAGGGATAGGGATGGACGATATTCCCTTTAATTGTGGAAGGGAATTGGTGTTTCTTGTGGGGTCAATTGCATGTCCCCTTAAAGTAGAGTCGGAGGGTGCACCATCGGGGCCTCAAGACAAAATCTTGGAAACCCCTAAAGGGTTTAGTGATAATTTCGAACCCTGTCCTTTTGGGCTGTTTCCTGAAACAGTGCCAGAAACAGGGAAAGACTCTTTTGACGCCGTGTGTGTGGAGGATCTGAATGTCGATTTCCGAGGGAATTCGTATGAGACATCAGAGGAGAGTCAGGAGGAGGATTCTCTCCCTGACGCTGAACTCACTACTCCGGTTGCTCAAACCAGAGAGAAAAGGAAAAGGGTAAAAATAGTGGCCAGGCGCAGCAGAACGCCAAGAACAAGGCCACAACCAAGGTCTCAGCCCTCTCAAACTCCCTCTTCTCCCAAATCCTCCAAGCCTTCTCGCAAATCTACCAGAATTGCTTTTCAATCCGCTCCCCGTATCTCCAAACCCTCTGCTCCAATTATCGAGGAGATTTCCTCTTCTTCTACCGAGGAGTTCTCGAGTTCTGACTCTGAGAACACCTCTTTCAAACAGGGAACACCGGTGTTCTCCGAGTCCTCTGAAGATCAAGCTCCTCCAAAATCCACCTCTAAACCTGCTATGAAGCCCTCTCCTGCAACCTCACCCCTCAAAAGAAAGCCCAGAACAGCTCCCCTACCAAACGCTACCACCTCTGTTCCTCCTCCCAAACGCCCAAAGAAGTCCACTCCCTCTCCTATGACTGACAAACATGCACAATTGCTTAAGCGCAATGTCGTCAGGGGGAAGGTAGTGAATATACGTTTTTTCGAGGAACATGGTCTGGGGGTGTTCCTGAGCAAGTTGCGAGCCCAAGGCTGGCTCGACTTGTTTGCAAACACCCAGTTGGGGTGTTCTGTGCCTGAGTTGGCTGAGTTTTACGCCAACTGCAGTGTCACCAAAGGGGTGGTGACAAGTTTGGTAAATGGGCAAGGCATTAAGGTTGATGCGCCCACGCTTGGGAAAATATTGGGGGTGCCCTCACAAGGCTTTGCTGTGTATGTAAGGGAAGACAAAACTGCCCTGGCAACATCCAGGCTCCTAGAGGTGTCCCAACGCCTCAGTCAGAAACAGGGCCTGAGAACACTCCTCTCGGTTAAGACGGGTGAAATGACCTCCCTACACCAACTACTGTTTATGTTCACCATCAAGAACATAATTCCGCGAGGTCAAGGGCGAAACTCAGTAGATGCCCTCGATCAATGTCTGGTGGACCTACTGGATCGGGAGGAACCAATAAACCTCCCTGCAATCATGATTCGCCACATAGGGCGAATTGCGAACACCACCCGGGCACATGATCTTGGCTATGGTTTCTGCTGACAAGGGTGTTTGAGCACTTTGGGATAGCGCTCACACGGAGAGTGGCGGCCCAAATCATTGATGAGATTGGGATTGACACCCTGCTAGGGTGTGGCTATGAGATTGGCGAAGGGTCAGTCTCCAAACAGGGTCGTCGACCACCTCGACCACCTGTTTCTGGGCAACCTTCCATCAAGGTTGAGGCTGTTCTTGAGGACAATGCTCGCCTCAAGGATGAGCTCTCAGCCGTCAAGGCTGCTCTTGCTAAGAAACAAGCCCTCTCCGCCAAACGCCATGAAGATTTGCTTACCCTTCTCTCCACCCTTGCCCCCAGCATTCCTCCTCTGCAAACGAAACCACCCCCTGCTCCCTGATTGTCAAAATCCATTTTTTGTTGGTTTGGCATTGTACTGTTTTCTTTTTGCAAAGAAATATCTATTTGCAATGCTTTCTATGCTTTTCTTGCAACCGTCTTGTTTTTTCAATGATGCCAAAAGGGGGAAGAATAGTGTAATCTATTGACAATGTGTGACGAATGAACCTGACCCTGACTAACTCCTTGTACCTACGTGGATCCCTATCAGCATTAAAATTTTTTTTTTTTGGGTCAATATGGACACTTGGTTTGTCATCATCAAAAAGGGGGAAATTGTTGAATTAGTATATTCAGTTTTGATGACAACAAACCCAAGTGTAAAATGCTCTTAAGTAATGTTGCTCCAAACAAAGTTCTCCAAACAGGCATACACTGTTATTTTCAATATGCGTCTTAACTTGTTTGCTGAATGTTGAGAACAAGTCTTAAGAACAGGTCTCATACCTTGACGACTCACGCTCAAGTCAAGAACACCACCTCGATGAGTTGATTGTGTGTTAAGATCAGTTTCTGAACTCAAGCAATACAAGAACAACCTGGCAAACAGGCTAGGTGTTTCAAGGACAATCCAGCAAACAGGCCTTTCTGAACTCAAGCGATACAAGAACAACCTGACAAACAGGTTGGTCTAGGTGGTTGGGGCAGCGTATTCATCTTGAACAAGATGACTGGATCTACAACAAGATGTCTTGGGTAATTTAAGTTTTTTTTTTAGACACTTGTTAATATGCCAATCTTGAAAAGTCTCTAACTAACCACTCTTGAATCGGTTGCGCTATTTGCTTCAGAACACCAAGTTTGAACAACCCTGTAAACAGGGTACCTAGGGTGTTTCTGAACTGCAACGGCCAAACCCGGTTACTTTGGAAAACTTATTTTGGTTGGCCAAAAGCTCTAATATATTTTGATAAAATTCCAAGACAGCAATTTAAGCTGTAGAAAATCTTTTTGATATGAAAATCCCTTGGGAGATTTGCAAAACTGATTTTGGAAAATATTTACCAAAACCGAAAATATTTCTTTCTTATCCTTTGGGAAGTGATTAATTCAAAATTCAAAGCTGAGATTCTTTCCCATGTATCTCACGGCTATTTTTTAAGGGGGAAAAGGTAGACTTCTATCTTCCAAAAATCAAATCCCTACAATATTGAGAAAACTCTATCGTCATTGATCTTTTAGCCGTTGGAATTCTTTGTGCTAAGCAAAAATCTTTCTTTGCTAAGCATAGCTGATTTTATCACTTCTCCTTGTTTTTGACCGTTGGATTTTTTGTTTAAAATCTCAACATTTCACTCCCATTCAGAAGATGAGAAAAAACGAGAAACATACACAACATACGCAAAAAGGGGGAAAATTACAAAAGTGGTTTTTCTAGTGAGAAGAATTTTTCGAGCTACTCTTGAGAAAAGAAAAACCGAGACAAGTTGTGTTTAAGCTGAGCTTTCAAGATATTGGCATACTAGGACCTCATTGTACCTTACATCTGCTTAAATCAGAAGCACCCCCGTAAGGTGTTTTGTAACCCTGATCTTGGATCAGAAAAGTGAGTGAGTGGTCCTCAGTCGTGTGGACTTTGGACGTGTCCAATCTGGTGAGATTTGGACGTGGTGTAACCTTTCTTAGAAAAGAAGGTTACGTGGTTGCAAGTTATAACAAGGTGTGTTACATTTGTAACGTGTGAAGCCCGTTAGTGGAAGTGGTTAAATCCTACACGAGGTAGGTCGTGGTTTTTCACACCTCAGTTGGGCTAGAGGTGTTTTCCACGGAAAAATTGTGTGTGCTTTATTTCCGCATTTATCTTGTTGATTTTCGCCTTTGAGCAAATTGAAAACATCTGGTGCAAACAAGACAGAAGGTTGTTTGTAATTCGAGAACAACCTCTGCAATCAAGAGGGTGTTTGCCAGTAAATACGCAAAAATCGAACACCACAATTCACCCCCCTCTTGTGGGTAAGTACCCCTAAATACAACAGATACCTAAAAAGCAAGAAATATCACATACAAGCATAATTTGGACTGAAGAGGACACGTTTACCCTTTTCTCGTCAAGATAAAGCATGAAGTTATAGGAGGATAAGGGCAAAACTAGGTTGAAAAATCAGTGAAAATGGTGGTTTATTAACTCTCACCTACTTATTTCTTGCTTGTCCCCAAGCAAGCTCGTAAATCGAAAGGCCAGGGGGCAGATGCGTATCAAGGTACCAACCTCTTCAGACAAGTAATGACAGTCAAATCTAATAGGTTTCACAACTCACAATTAGGAGATTCAATCGAGGTAGAACTCAACTCTTAGAAGCATAGCTGTCACAACAAGAGTAGAAACCACAAGGTAATGGTGCAAGAATTGATACCCATATCAAACTGTCAAGATGTGTCATGCCTTCCCCCAAACTGCTAGTGAGCTCGTGAGACTGGTAGATCCTCACCTTTAGGGGTAAGAAGAATGGAATACTCCTCTTATGTATTTAGGGTAGAATCAACACTCAAGACCGCTCTCAGTGTATGCACACTACCATGGGCTTGGCAAAAACTATTGATTCTCTACCACTGAGGTCGTACACACAAATGTTGATCATAAGGACTTTTAAGGGATGTGATGGGGCCAGCGTTTAACTTAAAGAGTGGAATATTTAGGTAAAAAGAAGCTAATTAGCCAAGTCAAGTATTTCAACACAAACTCCGCATCCTCACATCGTCATTACCGGGTGTTGAGAAAGTTGAAACACTTATTGAAGATTTGCTGATGCCAAACATTTTATTTCCATGCCTTTTTCTGTTTTTTTTTCATTTGTTTTTTTTCTTCCTCTTTTTTTTTCTTTTTTTTTTCAGCAAGTAGAGAGATGAATGACAAAGGGTAAAACTAGTTTAACTCCCCATTCCCAGCAAGTAACAATAACCTAGCCAACCATCCTGAAGAATACCAGCAAACATATTTTCCAACCAATTATAGTTCACATCCTTGCTCTACTAACTTGGCTAAGAGTAGGTCTGTTCATTTCAGGCCAAGGGCTAAGTAGTCAAGGGTGAACCAAATGATAGGGAAAGGCTTAAAGGGGCTAGCAAAGGCATTAATAACAGGTGATAGCTTTTTAGCTCATGTAGTTTACAATCCAAATGAATGCCTCAATCATATCAATATTATGCACATGCAAAGCATGATTTTAAAGAGAGTCAAGCCAAGTTCTAGAGGTGCGCACACAGGAGGGTTTATCACTCATGAAAAGGAGTTTAGACTATGTAAAATGAATAGTCCTTATCGGCTCAAAAGTCTCACTGGTCTTTCTACCATAGTCCAAACAATAGCTCAAAAGGTTGGCTAATAGGTTCAAACACTTTACAACGTGACAGTTCTCAGAGGCAAATGCACAAGCACAGAGTAACCAAGTGGCCAAATCATTTTTGCAACCTTTTCACATGAGTTCACCCAAATTGAGCCTCATTCATCACAAGCTAACACAACCATCAAACGAATCATCACCCCTTGAATGTCACCATCGGAGGGGTTTTCATAACAAATTTCAAGTCCTTCTTTTTGGGGTTTTTTTTAAAGCAGTAAATCTAACTAAGAAAGAAATAAAACACATAAAGGATAATGAAGAGTGGGGTGAAAAGGGTTACCTCGAAAGCTTGTGCGCTCCTGACTTGACAGATCTCCTTTTGCGATATAGATTTCTAGCCTAAATGCACTAGACTATATGCTCAACTACAAATAAAAAGAACAGTGCAACTAATGCATCCTAATCATGTAACTAAAATGCTAAATGCAAGAGTGTATGCACAAGATGCACAACCTCAATCCTTCATAAGATGCACCTTGCAGATAACAACATAGAACCCACTCCCCCCGCTTTAATATTTCATTATTCCCAATGAATAGAATAAACATGCGAATGCAGGGATGAGGAGTGTACTCACGGTGCATCAATCAGTAGGCCCTGAGGGCTGCTAGGTCGCCAATTAGGTGGCGGGTAAGACCACTGATGCTACTCATATGCATAGTAAACTAAGTGAGCCATGTTCTACTGGTTGCGTAGGATCTCATAGTCTTGGACTTGCAGCTAATCAAGATGGTCGAGAACCGTCTGAAACATGGAGGGACCCACGACCCTAGAAGAAATAGCAGCAGCAGTGCCAGAGCTGCCAACTTGCAAGAGCCCGCCTCCTACCACTCTGGCCTCGAGGGACCTCCTCGACATTGTCATCACTCCCATCATCACCACCGCCATCTAACTCGCTCGCAGACTTACCATCCTCACCATCGTTATAAGCAAGGCTAGAAAGGGGAGTGATGGTGGTCTTAGCTTGGTTGGGTAAGGCAAAAAGAGCATGACCATGGTGGTTTAGCCACAGCTGACCGCCATTGAGCGCTTTGAAAAGTTTTATGTTGATGCATGTGATTAGATCAATGCATCCCGGGCAGTATAAAATGCTCAAAGCATCATCCTGGGTGCCATATCCTAAGGCTTTGGCCAAGGTTGTGATAGTGCTAGCCCCACCAATAACCACCTTAGTGGATTTAGCATGCTCATCGAGGTGGTCGGCTAAGAAAGAACTAATATTAGCGGCCTTCCTATACAAGGCCGCCTAAAGAATGAAGAGCTCACCGACTCTAACCCCATTTTGACTATCGACTTGGGGAAAGACATGGTTGGCAGTAAGACGTTGGAGATAACGAAGCACAGGATTGGAAATCCATATAGCCTTGGTGGATAGCGCCTCATACCTCCGCCCCGAACAGGTGAGAGTGGTCCAGTAGTCCAGAAACTATTGGGTGTATGTTCCACATGGGCAAGGGAAATAGCACCGAAGGTTGGCAAATGTAACAACTCATTGAATCGGGCAAGGCGCATTTCATGAGTTTGGTTAAACAACCTAAATCATATATATCCTTTAACCTGCGGTCAAGGTCTGCAATCAAGGAGCTCTTGAACTCCCAAGCAAGTCGTTTATAGACGTGCTCTTCGAATGCCACAAAATTCTCCCAACCAAGGTTACACAACAAAAACTGCAAATCATCATAAAGATATAAAGTAGAAATCATGTCCACATCCAGATAATTGGGAGCGCAAATCTTCCTACTTACTATTGTATCATAATGAGAAGCATGTTGGGCATCCACAAAGACAAAATATTATACTTGTTAATCACATGGGGGATCGAGGAGTTACCTTGGGCCGCTTGGGCCCGGCTAGTGGAGGCATCGGTAGACTTCAAATGCTTCTTGGGAGCCAATCGAGCGGAGAAGGAGCCAAAACACCCAAACTCACCTTGATTCACTGGAAATAAAGCTTAAATAAAGCAATTAGGCATCAAATTGCAACAAAGAAGACAACAAAACAACACTTAGATCCCAAAAATTGAATCACTTGAAAGCTAGGGTTATGGGGTGTGGCGTTTGAGGTGCGTTTTGGGGGAAGGGCTATGGGGCGAGGCGGACACCGGTGGCAGTAGAGGGGGAATAGCGGTGGATGGCGTTGAGGGAGTGGTGGTGGCGCCGGTCAGGCTAGCAGAGAAAGAGAGAGGGCGAGTGGGGGGGTTTGGGATGAAGGGCTAGAGAGAGGGAGAGATAAAGAGACAAAGGGCAAGAGAGAGAGAGAAAGGGACGCCGGTGAGGAGAACGATGGCTGGGAAGCGGAATAACGGCCGACAAGGTGGCAAGAGAGGGGTGGAGAACAGGAGAGGTCACGAGGGAAAGAGAGAGAGAGTGAAAGAGGTGAGTGAAGTTGAGTGAGGGTTGATCAAGGAAAAGTGGAAAATATGGGGAGCATGGTCGTGCCCCAACGCACGGCCGCCCGTGCGTCCCCTCGTTTCTGGCCAGGCGTGCCTGGTCAAGGTGCACGGCCATGTGTCAAACCGTGCGTAGCTTTAGGTCCTACAACATGGTTGTGTATCACTATTGCGCAGCCGTGCGCCTAAAGAATCATGGCATACTTCCCAAGGACACTATTTTTCACTAAAAGAAGCCCCAAATCATGCTCCACCACCTTTTTTTCCATCTCCTCTATTTTTCTTTGCTCTCGCTTCTTTTTTTTGGTTATATCTTTGCATTTCTTTCTTTTTTTATTTGTTTTTTTTCTTTTTTTTTCTTTGAAAGAAATGAAAAAGCTTGGGTTGCCTCCCAAAAAGCGCTTGTTTTACGTCCCGAGCTTCACCGTAAAGGTCCTCTAAGAGGAAGAAATATCAGGGAGGGTATAAGTGACCTTCCACTCCAGCGATTCACCAGTAATATAGTGCTTCAATCGAGACCCGTTCACCTTAAGTGAGCTGGTGGTGTCCGTATGGATACACTTTAAACACCTTAAAAGGGTCGAACCATCTAGAACAAAGCTTCCCTGGGAAGAGCTTCAAGCGAGAATTGAATAGGAGAACAGAGTCACCTTCCTAAAATTTACGACAGTTGATGAACTTGTCGTGCCACCGCTTCGTTCGCTCATTATAAATTCTAGAACTTTCATAGGCATCCGAATGGATTTCCTTAAGTTCGTTCAATTGGAGCAATGTTCTCTATCCCACGAATTTCAAATCAAAGTTCAAATGTTTGATGGCCTAGTAGGCCTTTTGCTCTAGCTCCAAGAGGAGGTGGCATGGTTTACCATAAACTAACCGGAACGGAGTGGTCCTGATTGGAGTTTTGAATGCGGTCCGGTAAGCCTAGAGGGCGTCATCAAGTTTGTCCGATCAATATTTACAAGATTACACAACCATCTTCTCCAAAATTGACTTGATTTTCTATTCAGAGATCTCGACTTGGCCACTTATCTAAGGGTCCGTAGCCTAGTCCATACTTGTAATGCACTCCATATTTCTTCAGTAAAGCCTCGAGTTTCTTTTTAATGGAGTGCGCCCTGTTATCACCGATAACCACCCTCGGGACTCCAAAACGAGAAAAAACAATCCTCTTGAATAGCTTGGCCACAACTCTTGAGTTATTAGTAGGGCTAGCCATGACCCCCACCTACTCGGAGGCGTAATCCACCGCGACCAAGATATACTCATTAACCCTTGAGGATGGGAAGGGGCCAATGAAGTCAATGCCCCAAATATCGAAGATCTTAACTTGAAGGATGAAGTTGATGGGTATCTCATTCTTTCTAGATAAATTACCCATTCGTTGGTAACGATTACAGGAGCAGACATAAGTGTGAACATCTTTGAATAATGGGGGCCAAAAGAACCCAACTTGGAGGACCTTCACGGCAGTCTTAGAGGTGCTAGCATGTCCTTCACATAAAGAGTCATGGCAAAGAGAAATCACGCTCTGAGTCTCCTCTTCAGGTAAGCAGCGTCGGTAAATCCCATCCTTACATAACTTGTAAAGGAAAGGCTCCTCCCAAAAGTAGTGATTGACATCGTGGAAGAACTTTTTTTTTTAGTGGGAGGAGAGATCATAGGGTAGGATCCCCAATGCTAAAAAGTTTGCAAAGTCGGCGAACTATGGGGCTTGCTCCGTAGAGATAGCCATGAGATGCTCATCAGGAAAGCATCATTGATAGGGGCATCGTGGCTCTCAACAATGAACCTGGAGAGATGATCAGCAATGATGTTTTCTGCTCCCACCTTATCCTTGATGTCCAGATCGAACTGCTAAAGGAGTAATATCCACTGGATGAGGCGAGGCTTCGTGTCCTTCTTCTCAAGGAGATGCTTAAGTGTAGAATGGTTAGTTTACACAATGATCTTGGAGCAGAAGAGATAAGTTCAAAACTTCTCCATTGTGTACACAACCGCAAGAAACTCCTTCTTAGTCATTGTATAACTCTACTAAGCCTTATCCAGTGTCCTACTAACATGATAGATCACCACTGGCTTTTTGTTTCTTCTCTACCCTAAGACTGCCCCCACTGCATGGTCACTGGCATCGCTCATAATCTTGAATAGGAGACTCTAGTCTGGCGGTTGGATGATGGAGACAGATATCAGTGCCTGCTTAATCCTACAAAAAGCTTCATGGCACTCATCAGTAAACACAAATGGGGCATCCTAGGCTAAAAGCTGGGTTAGAGGTTTGGCAATCTTGGAGAAGTCCTTGATGAAGCGGCGATAGAATCCCGTATGACCAACGAAGCTCCGCATACCTTTCACTTAAGTAGGAGGGGACAACCACTCAATAACCTCCACCTTAGCCTCGTCTACTTCGATGCCCCTAGTAGAGATAACATGATCTAGTACTACCCCATCTTATACCATGAATGGCATTTTTCCTAATTCAATATTGGGTTGACTTCCTCGCATCTTTGGAGTACCCTTGTTAGATTTTCTAAACACAAGTCAAAGGTACCCCCATAGATGGAGAAGTTATCCATGTACACCTCTATGATGTTCTCGATGAGATCAGAAAAAATCGCAGTCATACACCGCTAGAAAGTGTCAGGGGCATTGCATAACACGAAAGGCATTCTTTAATAAGCGAAGGTTCCATAGGCGTATGTGAATGTCATCTTCTCCTGGTCCTCGAGATGGGTAGGAATCTGAAAAAAACCAAAATATACATCTAAATAACAAAAGAAGGAATACCTTGCCAAACTTTCCAACATTTGATCAATGAAAGCAAGAGGAAATGATCTTTTCGGATGGCTTGATTCAATCTATGATAATTAATGCACATTCATCACCTGGTCACAGTCCTAGTTGAGATGAGCTCGTCACACTCATTCTTAATGATGATCATCCTGCCCTTTTAGGGAACTACCAGAACTGGACTCAACTATTCACTGTTAGAGATAAGATAGATGATCCCAGCATCAAGTAGTTTGACAACCTCCTTTTTCATAACCTCTTACACATTAGGATTTAAATAGCACTGAGGTTGTTAGGAGGGTCGATGACCTTCTTCAAGAAAGATGCGATGCATGCAGAATGAAGGACTAAGTCCTTTAATATCATCAATACTATAACTAATGGCGCCCCTATGCTTTCGAAGCACATCCAACAATTTTTCCAATTGGAGGCCATCCAGTTGAGCACTAATAATAACAGGGAACACATGAGCGGAGTCAAGAAACTCATACCTTAGACGGGAAGGTACAGGCTTTAACTCTACCTTTGATGGGCACTTTTCCTACTCTTTCGAGGTGAATTCCACCATATTAAGGACTTTCTTAGGATTCTGCTAATGCGTGTAGGCAATGAACTCATTGAGGAGCCCAGTATACTCCTCCTTTTCTCTCGAATAGGAGCCGATCACATAGTAGCTGATCAATGCAGCCTCTAGTGGATCCCTCACATAATGGCAAGTCTTGGCCTCCTGATTAAGTGCTCTCTCTACCACGTCAACTCTGCAGCACCAGTCACATGGATTGGGAGAGGCCATGGATTATGGTAAGCTGAATTCCACTTTCTCATCCCCCACTTGAAGAGAGAGCTTACCATTCTTCACATCTATCATCGCTCTCACAGTAGCTAAAAAGGGTCTCCCAAGGACCATTGGGATGTGGGATTCCTCCATCTCCACAACATCAAAATCACATGGGATGAAGAACTTACCCATTTACACTGGGACATCCTCAAGAATACCCATAGGGTACTTAACGGATCCATAAGCTAGCTGCAACGAGATGGTGGTGGGTTTCAGGTCCCCCACTTATAGCTTCTTACATATGGAATAGGGTATGAGGCTCACGCTAGCCCAAGATCGCATAGTGCCCTGCTGATAGTAACATCCCAAACTAAAGAAGGGATATAAAAGCTTCCTGGAACTGAAAGCTTAGAAGGCAGCTTGTTCTGAATGATAGCACTGCACTCCTCAATGAGAGATATTATAGCATTCTCAAGCAACTTCCCTTTGTTGGATAGCAAATCCTTCATAAATTTAGCATAGGAAGGCATGTCTGTGATAGCCTTCACGAAGGGAATGTTGATTTGAAACTTCTTTAGCATCTCGAGGAACTTCCCACACTGGTGCTCCTCATTAGGCTTCAGTAGCCCTTGGCGATACAGAATGTGATGCTTGAGACGCTTCACTGGAGGTGAAACGTGCTCAGCTCGAACCTCCTTCATCCCTTCAGTATGGACCCTCTCACTTGGAGTCTCAATGGGGACCTCCTTAACATCTTCCTCATTGTCAACCTCCCTCCTGTCCTCCTTTATAATCTTCTACGGACTCTGTAACTCTTTGCCATTCCGCGATGTAATGGCATTCATCTCACCTTTGAGGTTGGTCTCAACTTGACCTCTTAGATGCCCCTTGGGCCCAGATAAATGGCTCACCTCCTATGCAATCTGGGCAATTTGTTTCTCCATCATCTTCTGGTGAGTGGCTATAGTGTCAAATATGCAATTTAATTGACTAACTGAATCAGATCTAGATTAGAAATCCATTTGGCCAAGTATAGGCTTAATCATCCAATGAAGACTCAATAATGTGAACGCCTCTAGAACACCCAAATGGAGAAAATCCAAAATCAAGAGGGAACTCTTTGATTATTGCAAGAACACCAAGATAAACAAACCACCAATTAATCCCCTAAAGCCTAAGCACCAAGGATTAATATAAAGGGATGACTCTAAATCACCACTCTAATAAGAGATAAAGATTAAGAGATTTTGAATGAGAAACTAGCCCTTTCACTCATTCATAATCATCAAAGCTGAATGTAATACAAGAGATGAGAAATTAAATAGCAAGATATGCCCTCCTCTAAGCTTAGTACTGGCCAATAGCATTACAAGGATTTTGTCTAATGAAATACAAGCTAATTGTGCAATGAAAGGGGGACCAATAGGGGATATTGTGTGCTGGAATTTAGCTGCACATTCCATCCCATTGGTGATGTCATTCACCTATACCAATGGAGGCGATCAAGGTGGAAATTTTTATGGGAGCCTTCTAGAAGAGTTTATTAGCTACCCACCAAGTTTAGACCCTTAATACCCCTATTTGATGACCCAAATAAATCCTTCAGTAAAAACGTGGACCTCCAGACCTGGACGGACCATGCCTCAGTTAAAACCTTATAACTTGCTCGATTCATGGAATTTGATGATGCTCTTGGGCTTGTTGGAAAACAAACATCCGAAATATCCATCCATGTAAAATTTACCCAAAATAGATCCCATTTACCTAGCCAAAAATAAGCTAAAATTCAGGCCAAACGTTATGCCCAGAACAAGGAAGTAAGATAAAATAGGTACCTTGGAGATAAAATAGCTAGGCTCCTTATTTAGGCTACAAAGTGCCATGCCACCTTCCTAAGCTTATTTTGGGGGTCCTTAAAGCTCCCAAACCAACAAGAACTTAGAAGAGCTAAGCACTTGGTTACCACCCTCATGGTGGCCAAGGGCCCAAATTGAATCCAAGCCTTAATATTGATTAGGAGGTTAGGCTTCATGGTTTGCTCCGCATCAACCTCCCCTCCTTGAAGAGGATTTGCCCTCAACTCTCCAATGTCCTCATCTTCATCCCCAATGTAGCGAGTGAGGTCTCCAACGTTGAAAGTGGTAGAGATGTTCATGTCACCCGGAAGCTCTATCTTGTAGGCATTGTCTCCCACTTTGGACACGATCTTGTAAGGGCCATCTCCCCTTGCCATAAGCTTGCTTTCCTTACTTGAAGGGAACCTCTCCTTCCTCAAATATAGCCATACAAGATCTCCCAGTTTAAACTCAAGATGAGTTCGATTCTTATTGGCCTTAGTCTTGTATTTCTCATTTACCGTCTGAATTTGATCTTTCCTTTGCTCATGTAGTTTCTTCATAGCTTTAGCCCTTTCCTCAGTTTCAAAACTCACTTTAGACTCTCCAGGAATGGGAATGAGATCAAGAGGGGTAAGAGGGTTGAGGCCATAGCATAACTCAAAGGGTGAATGAGAAGTAGCATAAGAAAGAGCCCGATTGTGGGCAAATTCCGCATGGGGAAGCTTGGTGTCCTAATCTCTTAAGCTCTTACTCACCACACCTCTCAACATGGTAGTGAGTGTGCGGTTGGTCACTTCCGTTCATCCATTAGTTTGCAGGTGGCAAGTTGTGCTAAAAAGAGCTTAGTCTCCACTAGCCTCTATAGACTTATCCAAAGTGTGATAAGAACTAGGTATGTCTATCCGATACGATAGTCCTTAGAATCCCATGAAGCCTCCCAATTTCTTGGAAGCAATATGTGTAGCTTTATCACACTTATGGCAAGCAACAAAATGTGCCATCTTAGGGAACTGATCAACAACTACCATGATCGCATCCTTCCCTCGAGGGGTTCATGGAAGGACCATTATGAAGTCCATACTAAGGTTATCCCAAGGGCTTAAAGGAATTGAAAGAGGGTTATAAAGGCCTTGGCAGAAGTGATTCATAGCCATATGACAAATGGCACACCTTGAGATTACCTTGTGGACATGCCCATCCATCTTGGGCTAATAGCGCTCCTTAAGGATTTCAAGGTTCTTGTTGATACCAAAATGACCGGTTAAGGCTCCTTCATGAGTCTCCTTGACAATCAAGTCCCTTAGAAGACTCTTGGGGATACATAACTTATTTCCCTTGAAGAGGAAACCTTCTCCCAAGGTATAAGTGCCATAGGTAGAGGGATCTTTAACCACCATCTTGAAGTCTTCATTTTCTATGTACAAGGTCTTGATGGAATGGAAGCCAAGACCCTTGGCCTCTAGGACCAATAGGAGAGCAAATCTTCGTGATAAGGTATCGGCAACCACATTCTCTTTTCCATTCTTATGCTTGCAAGAGAAAGTGAAGGATTGGAGGAATTCAACCCACTTAGTATGCCTTTTATTCAACTTGTGTTGACCATTGATGGACAAATCCTTATGATCCGAATGCAGTGCAAAAGGCTTGGGCTTAAGGTAATGATTCCAATATTCCAAAGCCTTAATAATGGCATAGAACACCTTATTATAAGCGGAGTAATTAAGTCTTAAACCATTCAACTTCTCACTAAAGTAGGCAAGAGGGCGCTTGGCTTGAGTGAGAATCGCACCAATCCTACTCCACTAACATCACATTCAACTTCAAAGAAGAGCTCAAAATTAGGTAGGGCCAAGATAGAGGCCAAACAAAGCCTCCCCTTAATGGATTCAAAGCCCCTTGGGCGGCCTTTGTCCACTCAAAGGTACCCTTCTTCATGCACTCGATCAAGAGAGCCATAATGGAGCTAAAATCCTTGATGAACCGATGATAGAAAGAAGTCAACCCATGAAAGCTACGGATTCTGTGATGGTTGTAGGAATGGACCAACTCCTGATAGCCTCAACCTTAATTTCATCAACTTGGATTCCCTCACATGAGACAGCATACTCAAGGAAGACAACTTGAGGAGTAAACAAATCACAGTTCTCAAGTTTAGCATATAGAGCTTGTTGCCTCAAGGCTTGGAACACTTGAGTGAGGTGCTCTGTATGAGATGGCTCATCTTGGCTATACACCAAGATTTCATCAAAGTATACCACAACAAACTTCCCAATGAATGACCTCAAGACTTCATTCATGAGCCTCATGATGGTACTCAGGGCATTAGAAAGACCAAAGGCCATTACTAGCTATTCATATGACCCACATTTAGTCTTAAAGGCTGTTTTTCACTCATCTCCTTCCTCTATTTGGATTTGATGATAATCACTCTAAAGGTCAATCTTGGAAAAGACGTAGGACCTATACAACTCATCAAGCATGTCATCCAATCGTGGGATAAGAACCCAGTACTTGACGGTGATATTGTTGATGGCCATAGAATCCACACACATATGCCATGTACCATCTTTCTTAGGCACTAAAAGAGCGGGAACCGAGCAAGGACTCAAACTCTCCCCAATATATCCACGATGAAGTAACTCTTAGACTTGTCTTTGGAGCTCTTTTGACTCATCATGATGACACCTATAAGCTGACTTGTTGGGTAAACTAGCACTAGATAAAAGATCATTTAGCGGTTAATTCCTCTGTATCTCACTCATTGGAGAAAATATCCTCAAACTGTCTCAAAAGTGATTAAGCAAGAGGGTGCGAGGGCTTCTCTTCCTCACTAGTGTTTGATTTAACCAAAAGCAAGGCAAATAAGGGCTTACTCTTACTAATGGCTCTCTCCACCTGTATCTCACTCATGTAGAGGCTTTTCTCCCTTCCCTTCCTCGATTTAATTTTAGGAGGTTTGGGTGGTGGTAAGGGGGTCAATGTGAGGCTACGTTCCTTGAACTTAAGGGCATAGGTGTTGGCATGCCCATCATACACCACATAATTGTCAAATAACCAAGGTTGGCCAAGCAATATATGACAAGCATCCTAGGAAGAACATCACAAAGGACATCACCATGATAAGGACCAACCGAAAAAGAGATAAGAGCTTGTTTAGATATGGTTACCTTGCTTCCTTGCTTACGCCATTGAAGAGTGCAAGGAGTGGGATGCACCTTCACGGGGACTCGTAGCTTGTCAATGAGAGTCATAGAAACCATATTGGTGCAACTACCTCCATCGATAATAAGCTCACACACTTTGCCTCTAATGGTACATCGAGTGTGGAAGATTTTCTCCCTTTGAGTAGGTTCAAAGGGAACCTCTTTGGCATGGAGGGGTCTTCGAATCATTAATAGCTCTCCAACATCCGGAGTGACTATGTTGTGATCTTCCTCTTCAAACTCTTCCTCACTAGTCTCTTCCTCCAGAGCTCATCTCTTCCACCTCTCTAATAGAGAGGGTTCTTCGATTTGGACAATCCCCTTGGAAGTGTCCATAACCTTGGCATTTGAAGCACTTCTTTTCCTCCAACCTCTTTGGAGGTTCACTAGCAATCTCTTTACCCTTATCAATGGCCTTAATAGATATAGGGGTAGTGTCACTCCTATTATAGGAAGAGAAACTCTTAGGTGTGCCTTGGTGTTGATGAGTGGAAGGAGTTGCAACGGACTTTCGATCCTTAAGTTATTTCTCGATCTTGATGGCTAGGTGGCAAACGTCATTGAAGGACAAGTAGGGTTGAAGTTCCACCCTGTGAGCTATGCTAGGAGAAAGTCCTTTGATGAACCTAGCCATAGTAAGTTCATTGCCTTCATTCAAATCAACTCTTATATGGAGTTGCTCAAATTCTCGAATGTACTCCTCCACCCCGACATTCTCTTGGCTAAGGGTGCCAATCTTAAGATAGAGCTCTTGCTTGTATGAGGGGGGTAAGAACATCTTCTCTATGTGTTTCTTGAGCTTGGACTAAGTCTTGATCTTAGACTTAGTTTCCCTAGCTCTATTCTTCTTCATGGTCTCATGCCACAAGGAGGCATACCCCTTTAACTTAAGAATGACCAACTTTAAGGTATTTTCATTCTGGTACTCCTCGAGCGCAATGATCCTCTCAATAGCTTGTACCCAATCAATGTATTTAAGGTTGCTGTCAAATTCCGGTGCCTCAACTTTAAGGTCCATAAGATCATTTCTAGGATGACCTCTACCCTAATTACCTCGATCCTTATGGTCCTTATGAGAAGAAGAGTAGGCAATGCCAATGGGATTGAAATCAAGCACCCTACGCCGGGGAACTCGTCGTTCAGATCCCTTAACACGCTCTAATTCCATGGTGAGTTTTCTCACTTGCTCTTGAAGGTCAATTATGGCCTTGTCTTTCCTCATTTTATGGGCTAACTCTAGAGAGATGCCTCCAAGTTGAGAAGGTTGTACATCATTGGAGATTATTGAAGGTAGACAAGAGAAGGGAGAAGATTAAGTGTTTGAGAAAAGGTGGCGCGGTTGTGCCAGAGGAAGCACGGGCACAAATGGGGGGGCACGGTCGTGCTGGACGACACGGGATGGTTCTGCCAGGTCATTAGGAGAACTTTTTTCTGGGTAAGAGGTGGCATGATCATGCCAAGGGGCATGATCAGGCCATGCAAAATTTCTAGTTTAGCGTAGGCGAGTGTTTTGGCTTTTTTGTGGAGTTTTTGGTTTATATTTTGGTTGGGAATTTTGTTTAAGCTATTTTGGGGGTTCTACATGGACTAAATGAGGAGTTTTATAAAAAAATTAAATGTGGGCTAGAGTTTTTGGATTGAAAAGGAAGCAAAGGAAAACTATGTGGGTTCTTTGAGGAGAATAAGAGAAGATGGCGGAGTGAAAAGTATCCAAATCCCAAAACAATAAAGAAAGAACTCAAACAACAAATTTCAATCACAAAGTGTAAGCATTTGATGCTGACCTTTGAAGGATCCTTGTGCTTTGATACCTCCTGAAGCAGATCTAGATTAGAAATCCATTTGGCCAAATAAAGGCTTAATCATCCCATGAAGACCCAATAAGATGAACGCCTCTAGAACACACAAATGGAGGAAATTCCAAATCAAGAGGAAACTCTTCAATTCTTATAATAACACCATGATGAAGAACCCACCAATTAATCCCCTAAAGCCTATGTACAAAGCATTAATATAAAGGGATGACTCTAAATCACCACTCTAATAAGACATAAAGATCAAGAGATTTTGAGAGAGAAAATGGCTTCTAGCTTTTTCATTCATTCATAACCATCAAAGCTGAATGTTAATACAAGAGATGAGGAATTAAATAGCAAGATACCCCCCAAGCTTAGTACTAGCCAATAGCATTATAAGGATTTTATCCAATAAAATACAAGCTAATTGTACAATTAAAGGGTGACCACTAGGGGATATTGGTGTGCTGGAATTTGGCTGCACATTCCTTCCCATTGGTTATGTCATTTACCTATCCAAATGGAGGATTAAGGTGGGTATTTTTATAGGAGCCTTCTAGAAGCGTCTATCAGCTACCCACTAAGTTTGGACCCTTAATTCTCTTATTTGATGACCTAAATAAATCCTTGAGTAAAAGTACACCTTCAGACACTGCATGGACCATGGCCTAGTTAAAACCCCATAACTTGTACGATTCTTAGAATTTATGACGCTCTTAGGCTTGTTGAAAAACAAACATTTGGGGCTATCCATCCATATAGAGTTTATACAAAACAGATAGCATTTGCCCAGCCTAAAATAAGTTAGAAGTCAGCCCATATGTTATGCCCAAAACAAGGAAGTAAGATAAAATAGGGTGACTTAGAGATAAAATAGCTAGGCTTCTCATTTAGGCAACTAAGTGCCATGCCACCATTCCTACGCTTAATTTGGGCCCCCTTAAGGCTCCCAAACCAAGAAGGACTTGGGAGAGCCAAGCACTTGGGTACTACCTCATAGGTAACTAAGGGCCCAAATTGAACCCAAGCCCTGATATTAATTGCGAGGTTAGGCTTCATGGTTTTGCTCTGCATCACTAACTGACTCTTCAAGCGCCTCATTGGTCTTGGTTTGGGTTGCTATGAAGTGCTCCATAGGACTCTCCAGACTAGACTTGGGTTAGGGGGTTGTTGTTGTCCAAAGTGGGGTGTAGGGAGCCCTGTATTAGAAACTAGGGGGTTGGGGTTGAGTGACATTAGGTGGAATGGGGTTGCTTTTGCGGTAGGACAAATTTGGGTGGTTTCTCCCTATGGGGTTGTATGTGTTTGAGTAGGGGTTTTTTTATGGGTGTTGGTTGTAGTTTTGCATCGCATTGGCATACTCAACACCTTGGAAAGTGGATTGGCACTCAGCAGCAACATAACCTTAAATGTCACAAATCTCACAAAGAGCCCCTACCTCAAACATTGTGCCTGAAGAACACCCCACTAAACTCCCTGAAGAAGGAGTCCCAAGCCGATTAAATTGCTGTGCTAGAACTTCAACCATACTAGTATGCAAGTCCACAACGTCAACTCCATAAATCCCACCAGTCCTTCTTAGGGTTGCCCTCTCACAGGCCCAGTGATAGTTATTAGAGGCCATATCCTCCAATAAGACTCTCGCTGCCTCAATAGACTTCTCCATGAGTGCGCCGCTAACTACAGTGTCAATAGACATCTCTAAGGACTGGTCCCGTCTATTATAGACGCTTTGGATTAAGAGCCAGTCAGGTATTCCATGGTGGGCATTGGCTTTGAAGATCCTTAAACCTCTCCTACACCTCATACAAAGATTTGTCATCTCTTGAGAGAAGGAACTAATTTTCGCTCTCGACTGAGCGATCTCACCTGGGGGGCAGTACTTGCTAAGGAAGGTTTGGGTTAATCTCACTCAAGATAAGGTTTGATCTTCGCACATAGGTGACACGTGTTTAGAGAGCTTGTTGTCTTCTACCAGAGAAAAATTCTTGAACTCTTGCGAGTTCTTCTAAAATACCGACCCCTGAATGAAGGGGGTGGCTCTCCTTTTATAGGGAAGTCGGAGTTAGGGTTTTCCCCATTATTTAAAAGTAATTATTTAGTTTCTGCATCATTTATGGCACGTGTTGCTTTTTAATTGGCCGTAATAGATTTTCATTAAATATTTAATTTTAATGGACCACCGTAATTAATTTGAAACATGGTAGAGTATAATTAGGCAAAATGAAAATATTTGATTTTTCACATGGCGGGTCTTAACTGGATGGAAAATTTTTACCTCCTACAAATGCCCCCTTCGAGACCTAGCCGTGTGAACAAGGTTTGAATGTTCAAAGCGGTTAGGTCTTGGATACTTGAGACTTGAACTACTTGCGTGACTTAGGATTGTTATAGCACCTTGTCCACTTTCTCCATTCAATGGGCCCTTTTCTTTTTACAAACATAGCAACCCATTACTTATTTTGACTTAATAAGCTGAACAGTCAAATTTGGACCATAAAATTTTAGCAAGCCATACCTTTTACAGAAAGGGAGAAAAAAAAACAATAAAAGAAATCCGACGGGCCAGACTACAGCTGGGGCAATTTTTGGATGCTATATTTTGACTTGAGGTAGGGGAACCCTGAAGTATTAATTACTTGATTAGAGGCTGTCGCTCATCCCATTCAATCCAATGGCACACATCCCTTGGCTGCCCACAGTAGTTTGGCTAGATACTGCATCTTCTTCTTCTTTTTCTTTCCACTTGTTTATTATTATTGAATTGTTGCCGCATTGAGATTTGTGTCCTAAAGCAAATGTAGACATTGAGCTGCTTTTAGTCTTAATGATTTATCACTTCCGGTTTTTTTTCTTGTTTAAATTTGTCCTTATGCAAGTCATATCATCTCGAAGTACATGCACCTCTTTTATTTCACTAAGTTTGATTTACGCAGGTATGACATCAAGATTGTAAGTATCCCCCAGGTGTTGCTCAGAAACTTTGCATACAATGTACTGGTTTCGTTTAAATTTCTTATTCCGTCTCTCTTTGCGTGCAACACCCTATCTCTCTCTTTGCGTGCAACAGTGAGATTCGTGAAGTGAAATTCATCAACGGTGAAATCGCAGCAACTCTGAGTAGTGGTAGCATTAATTGTTAAGAGTTTACCTAAGGAATACTCTAAGGTAATTTCTCCATCCTTTGTGTTTGCCTCCTACCGTCTCGCTGCCTTTTTTCTTTGTTCTTTTTATTGTGTTTATCTTTTTTTTTTCCCTTGATAAATGCTTCTTCATGTCAACCTATTGTTCCCTTTTTTTGGGTTTCAAATTCGTACTTGACACTCTTCACAATTAACTGCTCTCTTTTTTTTACAGTACTTGATGATCAAATGGAACGAATGTGTATTTGATTAACCTTTGAATGTGTATTTGATTTTGCATCGATTAACCTTTGAACGTGCATTTGATTTCGCATCAATTAACATTTGAATGTTTAACTATTCTAGGTACATCAATGGATTAATATGAAATTTCCTTAAGGTGAACTTCCAAAGGCAAAAATTCTCCAGAGGTGAATTTGATTTAATTATTAGTTAATCTTTGAATTTATAGCCCTTTTGGGTGCATCAACGGGTTAACCTTGAATCCTCCAAAGGTGAACTTCCAAAGGCAAACTTCTCAAGAGGCGAATTCGATTTAATTATCTGTTAATCTTTGAATGTATGACCCTTTCGAGTGCATTAATGTGTTAACCTTGAATCCTCCTAAGGCGAACCTCCCAAAGGCGAAAATTCTCAATGAGGCGAATTTTGATTTAATATCGGTTAACCTTTGAATGTATAACCCTTTTGGGTGCATCAACAGGTTAACTTTGAATCCCGCTAAGGTAAACTTCCCAATGGAGAAAATCTCCATGAGGCGAATTTTGATTTAATATCGGTTAACCTTTGAATGTATAGCCCTTTTGGATGCATCAACAGGTTAACCTTGAATCTTCATAAGGTGAACTTCCTCAAAATGAGATTTGCATCGCCTATGTGAGCAACTTGAAGCGGCAACTATAAAACTTTTTTTTTTAATGCTTTTGTAGGTTTGTCATTGAAAATGTTGAATGCTCAGAACTTTGGACTAAATGGATCATTTTCTTTATGACTTTCCACAAGCAATACGAAGATTTTTTTTTTCTGTTTTCTTTTTTTACTTTGAATAGGTCCACCTTGAGTGACTTTTCCTATTTTTCTCACCCTTAGATGGCTTGCTTGTGCGAGTCTGCCTCGTGTAACTTTCCCTATTATAAAGATGGAGGTCATGTTGTTGTCATCACCAACTTAAAGGAGAGGGGCTATGTTGCCAACACAAAGGAGGACATTATGGCACCATTTCTACCAGCTTGAGAGACGATGTCTGCATTGCCAACATGAAGGAAGAGGCTATGATGCCATGGCTATCAACTTCAAGGAGGTGGTCTACGTTGTAGTCGATGCTGACTTGAAGAGGAGGTGGATGAGTCGAACAAGGAGGCGCCAGTGCCATTATCATCAATGTAAAAGAAGAGATATATGTCCCTATTGGCCCCGATTTGAAAGAGTCCTAAGAGCCCGCAACACTTTCGAGACAATATAAAGTCTGCTTAGATGACACAAAGTTTGCCTCAATGACTTGAGAGTTAGATTTGGGGGTCTTGAACTTCTTAACTTCAAAGACTTAAGAGTCTTAAACCTTTAGTAACTTGATAGTTTTAAACTTTTATGACTTCGGAATCTTTATGTTTGAGGACTTAGGAGTCTCGCTTTGGATGAATTTGGAGCCTTTACTTTCAATGACCTTAGCATCTTAAACTTTGATATGGATACAATCTAAAATAAATTAAGCAACAAATTGAGCAACAAATTGAATTTTTGTATTTATATCAAAGAAGATATAGATACAATCTCTGTGTATTTGTTACAAGTAAACAAATAAATAATTTCTCTGACTTGATCTCCAATTTGTACTTGAAAGAGGGTCGGTTGACTTGAATCCCGATCAAGTTGATCTATTTGACTTCCTTTCAATGAATTTCAATGAATTTGATCTTGGCAGAGGGCCTAAGAGGCTTGATCTTAATCAATACGAGTTTTCTTTGATCTTCGATGGTAGACGGCACGTGCTTTGATTGTGCTTGTTGTCTTCGTTTAGATAAATTAGCCCTTTGAGTCTTCAGAATGCCTTCAGAGTTAATGAATCCTCCACCGCTTAAGTAGGAGGGAGTAGTACTCTATTTATAAGGAAACAACCCCATCCCTTTACTAGGATTCAACTTATTGACCTTTTTAGGCCGTTGATTGGGCCTTTGACTTCTTAGTCAATTCAATTGGCGATTTAATAGTCCATTTTCCCATTGGCTTGGTGGTCGTTTGCGTCATGACTTGGTAGTCCATTCGACCTAATTTATTTAAATAAATTTCATTAACTAAATGGGCTAACCCAAATAATCAATTTGTATTTAATTTCTGGCATGACACATATTATTAAATTTTTAGTGCCCTTGATAGGAAGAATTTGAGTTTTAAAATTTGTAACCCCAGGTGCAAGGTTTATCATCGAGTACTCGACGTATTAGCCACTGGAAGATAGGCTTCAAGTACCGAGATTAGCTAAAGTGACTCAATCTAGTCCAAGAAGGAAGGAAATGAAAACTATGCTAAACTAAACTAATAAAAGCAAAAGAGATGCCTTGAGACAATGATTTGACCAATTGACGAACTAAATAGTCGAGATGAGTCCTAATCTACCCAACCTCTACTAAAAACATGAGATGGTTGGTTGTCCCATCGAAGACCACCCACGCCCTCTCCCAAGGGTGATGATCTAGCATAATCAGTCTAACCACCTATTTTCATGGGGTTAGTCTAATTAGACCACAAAAATTAGCAACCCTCGGACCTAGCTAGGATCAGGGCTGTTCTCATCTCCCTAACCTAGCTATCCCCACTCCCAAAGTAGCTAATTGACCTCACTTCTCGGCATAAGTCCATCACCCAAGAATATTGATGAAAGCTCTCTTAAGCTTTTCATCAAACACTTGGCAGGCGTAAAGGAAAACTCTACGTTCTAAGTGTAAAGGAGGTGTGGTTAGGCCTAATCATAGACCAATTAGCCATCAAGAGGCTAATCACAATCCAAGCCAACCAAAATTAATCACTAATCATCACAAAACATAAGTAAACCTAACTACAACTAAACTAACAAACAAACACATAAACATGAACTAGGGCGGAGACAGAGAAAGAAACTAATCTAATCTAATCAATCTAAATAAACTTGAATTAACAATGAAAAATTAGGAAGAATAGAGAGAATTAAACTAACAAAGTCTAAACAAGAATAAAATATGAAAGAGAGAGAGAGAGAGAGAGAGAGAGAGAGAGAGAGAGAGAGAGAGAGAGAGAGAAGAGAAAACATAGGATTGATTGAATAAAGATGAAATCTACAAGCTTGAATCCAAAATCCACCCAAGCAAATCCTAATCTCCCTAATCTAATTCCCCCTATTGGGGTTTTTATTGGCTAAAACGAAGCTAAACTACTGTAAAAATCGCTTTCAAGAACCCCCTTTAAAATTCCGAAGCAGGGTGGAAGCCCCTTTATACTCAAGCTAGGGAAAACCAAACAGCACGTAGCAGTCGAAGGGGCGACGGCCGTCGCCAACTCCTGCTTGGCGGCTAGTATTAGCTGGGGTGTGAATGGCCGTGGTACAGTTGACCGACCACCCGTCGCAATTTCCTTTGTCTTCTTTTTTGGTTCCTTTTTGCTCCTTTTCGCGACACTTACTTGGTTGATCTTATTACCTACAAAGTAAATAAAACAAGTAAAAATCCCAAATATTATATTATTGTACGAGCTAAAATTAGGTGAATGACGTACATAAAATATGACAAATTAGCGCCCAACACTATACGTATAGGCAGTTCCTCAATAAGTCCTTATTGTGGAGGAATCCACCTATAAAGAGCAAGAGACGTGCCCATCAAAGGTAGAGTTAAAGCCTCCACCTTCTCATCTCTGGTATGAGTTTCTTGACTCCACTTATGAGCCCCCTGTTATTGTTAGTGCTAAACTGGATGGCCCCCAATTGGAAAAATTATTGGATGTGCTTCAAAAGCATAAGGCGCCATTGGCTATAGCATTGATGATATTAAGGGGCTTAGTCCTTCATTTTGCAGGCATCGCATCTTTCTTGTTGACGCTCATCATCCTTCCCAACAACCTCAACGCTGTTTAAATCCTAATATGTAAGAAGTTGTGAAAAAGGAGCTTATCAAACCGCTTGACGCTAGGATCATCTACAGGAAGGGATGACTGTTATTAAGAATAAGCATGATGAGCTCATCTCAACTAGGACTGTGACCGGGTGGTGAATGTGCATTGATTATTGTAGAGTAAATCAAGCCACTCGGAAAGATCATTTCCCCTTCCTTTCGTTGATCAGATGTTGGAAAGGCTGGCAAGGTATTCGTTCTTCTATTATTTGGATAGATATTCTGGTTTCTTTTAAATCCTTATCCATCCTGACGACCAGGAGAAGATGACCATCACATGCCCTCATGGTACCTTTGCTTTTTATGCAATGTCCCTGTCACTTTCTAGCGGTGTACAACTACAATATTTTCTGATCTTATTGAGAACATCAACTAGGTGTTCATGGATGATTTCTCAGTCTATGAAGGCACCTTTGACTTGTGTTTAGAAAATCTAACCAAGGTACTCCATAGATACGAGGAGGTCAACCTAGTGTTAAATTAGAAAAAGTGTCATTTCATGGTACAAGAAGGGGTAGTACTGGGCTATGTTATCTCTGCTGAGGGCATCAAAGTGGACAAGTCTAAGGTTGATGTTGTTGAGCAGTTACCCCCTCCTACTTTAGTAAAAGGGGTGCGGAGTTTTCTTGGTCATGCAGGATTCTATTACCACTTTATCAAGGACTTCTCGAAGATTACCAAACCTCTAACCTTGCTTCTAGCCAAGGATGCCCCATTTATGTTTACTAATGAGTGCCATTGAGCTTTTTATAGGATTAAGCAGGCACTGATATCTGCCCCCACCATCCAATCGCTAGAGTGGAGTCTCCCGCTTGAGATCATTTGTGATACTAGTGACTATGTGGTGGGGGCAGTCTTGGGACAGAGAAGAGACAAGAAGCCAGTGGTGATCTATTATGGTAGTAAAACACTAGATGACGCTCAACAGAATTATACAACGGCTGAAAAGGACTTGCTTGCGGTCGTGTACGCGATGGAGAAGTTCCGACCTTATCTTTTATGCTCCAAGGTCATTGTGTACGCTGATTATTCTATACTCAAGCATCTCCTTGAGAAGGAGGATGCCCAATCTTGCCTCATTCGGTGGGTTACACTCCTACAAGCGTTCAACTTGGAGATCAAGGACAAGGCAGGGGCTGAAAATGTGGTTGCGGACTACCTTTCTAGGCTTATTGTTGAGAGCCAGGGCGCCCCAATCGATGATGCTTTTCTTGATGAGCATCTCATGGCTATCTCCATGGAGCAAGCCCCATGGTTCACCGACTTTGCAAACTATTTAGCCTCAAGGACCCAACCCTCATGCCATCTCATCGCATCAAAATAAGAAGTCCCTCCATGATATCAAGACGTACTTTTGGGAGGAACCATTTCTGTACAAGCTATGTAAGGAGGGCATTTGTCGGCGTTGCCTCCCTGAGGAGGAGATTCATAGTGTGATTTCTCTTTGTCATGACTCTCCATGTGGAGGACACGCTAGCACCTCCAAGACTGCCACAAAGGTCCTCCAAGTTGGGTTCTTTTGGCCCTCACTATTCAAAGACGTCCACACTTATGTTCACTGTTAGCGGATGGCCAATTTATCTAGGCAAAATGAGATGCCTCTTAACTTCATCCTCGAAGTTGAGATCTTTGATGTTTGGGGCATCGACTTCATGGGCCCTTTCCCTTCCTTGAGGGCAACAAACACATCTTGGTCGCAGTGGATTGCATCTCCAAGTGGGTGGAGGTTGTAGCTAGCCCTACTAATGACTCAAGAGTAGTGGCTAAGCTATTCAGGAGGATAATTTTTTCTCGTTTCTGGGTCCCGATGGTGCTCATCAGTGACAATGGGCGCACTTCGTAGAAAACAAGCTAAAAGCTCTATTGAAGAAATATGGAGTGCATCACAAATATGGTTTAGGCTAGCACCCTCAGACAAGCAGCCAAGTCGAGATATCTAATTGGGAACTTAAATCAATTTTGGAAACGACGGTTGCGAGATCCCTCAAAGATTGGGCGGACAAAATTGATGATGCCGTTTTGGCTTACCAGACTGCATTCAAGACTCCTATCGGGACAACTCCATTCTAGTTAGTTTATGGTTAGCCCTACCACCTCCCCGTGGAGTTGGAACACAAGACTTACTGGCCATCAAACATTTGAACTTCGATTTAAAATCCGCGGGAGAAAGAAGATTGCTCCAGTTGAACGACCTTGAGGAAATTCGCTTGGATGCCTTTGAAAGTTTTAGAATTTACAAGGAGAGAATGAACTGATAGCACGACAAGTTCATTAACCGTCGTGAGTTTCGTGACAGTGACTTAGTCCTCCCTTTCAATTCTCGTTTGAAGCTCTTCAAGGGAAAGCTAAGTTCCCAATGGTTGGGTCCTTTTAAGGTGTTGAAGGTCTATCCATAGAGGGCCATTGAGATCAGCACAGAGGCCACCAGCTCATTCAAAGTGAATGATCCTTGATTGGAGCACTATATGGTTAGTGAGTCACTTGAAGGGAAGGTCACTTGTGCCCCTCCGACGTCTCTTCTTCTTAGGGGTCCTTCATGGTCAAGTTCAGGACCTAAAACAAGCGCTTCTTGGGAGGCAACCCAAGCTTTACAGCTTTTGGGAAAAAAAAGGCAAAAAGAAGAAAAAACAGAAAAAAGAGAAAGGAAAAGAATAAAACAGATAAAAAAGGAGAAAAGAAGGAATCACCACCCCAAAGGGCCAGTTTGGGAGGCAGCAAGTTGGCATGGGCACCCCATGCCTGATGGCACGCCCATGGCACCCCCTAAAACTTCAAAAAAAGGGGGAGAGAGCAAGCAAACCAAGGCCTGCCAACCAACGAAATGGTATGGTGCACACCGTATGTGCCCTGCGGTACGACCGTGCCGCTTTCTAGCACGCAGGACACGAAGACAGTGAAGTGGCATGCGGGCGCATGACCGTGCCACTCAGATTTTCAGGTAAAAGCGTGATTTCCCCTTCTTCTTCATTATTCCTTCATTCTTCCTCAATACTTTCCCTCTCTAGCATGCGACCCCCTACTCATACCCTACCCTCCACTCAATCCCACCCCAAATTCCCAATTTTTCTACCAAATCTTCAAATTCCACTCATAATCTTTCACTTCCACCTCACATTTCCCTTCTTTTCACCCAATTTCAGCTCCCCCATACTGCCCACTTTGTCTTTTCAAAACCCTAACCTTCATTGTTGAGGTTCAATGTTGTGGAGATAGAAAGCTTGCCTCCTCTCACCATTTTCATCTTCTTCAACAACCCTACAGCCCCGATTTGCTCACAAGTGCTCATCATGTGAAAGAAAAGAGTTGGGGAAGGTTCTAAGGCTCCCTCATTGCCCAAGAAGTCCTCTAAGGCTACTTTATCCTCTACTGCATGCTCCACTACTAAAGGAACTAAGGATACTTACCCATTGATTCTTCCTGCTAATACTAGGGGTTTGCATTTTGCTAATGAAGAACAAAAGGCCTGTTATGAGGTTTTGGCCACTAGGAAGACTAGTGAGCAAAAATTCTTTCATGTTGACTTATTAAGAACTTTGGGATTACTTGATGATATGTTGAGTCTAATGCATAAATTGGGTGGATGGAGTACGTTAGAATGCAATGCACCTCTCATGACTGCCTAATGATAGAGTTTTTGAGCTCTTTAAATGTAAAATGGGATGGCAAGTTTAGAGATCCAGAGGTTGATATTACATTTTGCATGTATAACTAAAGTGAATTAGAAGTCCATTTGGCCAAATAAAGTCTTAGTCAATGAGATGAACACCCAATGAGATGAACACCTCTAGAACAACGCAAATGGAGGAAACCCTAAATCAAGAGGAAACTCTTTTGATCCTTGAAAGAACACCAATATAATCAACCCACCAATTGGTCCCCGAAAGCCTAAATACCAAGGATTAATATAAAGAGATAAGTCTAAATCACCACTTTAAAAGAGATCAAGATTAGGAGTTTTTTGACAGAAAATGGCCTCTAGCCGTTTTATTCATTCATATTCATCAAAAGTTGAATGTAATACAAAAAATGAGGAATTAAATAGTAAGATACCCCCTCCCCTAAGCTTAGTACTAGCCAATAGCATTATAAGGATTTTTTCAAATGAAATTCAAGCTAATTGCACAGTTAAAGGGTGACCACTAGGGGATATTGGTGTGCCGGAATTTGGCTGCACATTCCTTCCCATTGGTGATGTCATTGACCTATACAAATGAGGGATATTAAGGTGGGGATTTTTATGGGATCCTTCTAGAAGAGTCTATCAACTACCCACCAAGTTTAGACCCTTAATTCTCCCATTTAATGATCCAAATAAATCCTTTAGTAAAAATGTGCACCTCCAGACTTTGCACGGACCATGGCTCCATTAAAACCTTATAACCTGCCTAATTCTTAGAATTTGATGATGCTCATTGGCTCCTTGGAAAATAGACATTCGAGGATATCCATCCATGTAAAATTTACCCAAAATGGATCCCATTTACCCAGGTAAAAATGAGCTAGAAGTCATGTCATCTGTTCTGCCCAGAATAAGGAAGTAAAATAAAATAGGGTGACTTGGTGATAAAATAGTTAGGCTCCTTATTTAGGCTACTAAGTGCCATACCACCTTTACTAAGCTTACTTTGGGTCCCTTAAGGCTTCCCAAATCAATAGGGACTTAGGAGAGCTAAGTACTTGGGTACCACACTTATAGTTGACTAAAGGCATAAGTCGAACCCAAGCCTTGAAATTGAATAGGAGGTTAGGCTTCATGGCTTGCTCTGCATCAACCTCCCCTTCTTGAAGAGGATTTGCCCTCAAATCTCCAATGTCATCATCTGCGTCCTTAATGTAGGTGTGACGTCTCCAATATTAAAAGCAATAGAGATGTTCATTTCACCCGGAAGCTCTACCTTGTAGGCATTGTCTCCCACCTTGTGCATGATTTTATAGAGGCCATCTCCCCTTACCGTAAGCTTACTTTTCCTCCTTAAAGGGAACCTCTCCTTCTTGAAATGTAGCCGTATAAGATCTCCCAGTTTAAACTCAAGATAACTTTGATTCTTGTTGGGCATGCTCTTATATTGCTCATTTACCTTCCCAATTTGAGCTCTCACTTGCTTATGTAGTGTCTTCATAGCTTTAACCCTTTCCTTGGGTTCAAAGCTCACTTTGTACTCCTGAGGAATGGAAATGAGATCAAGAGGGGTGAGAGGGTTAAGACCATAGCATATGTCAAAGGCTGAATGAGAAGTAGCATAGGAAGGAGTCCAGTTGTAGGTAAATTTCACATGGGGAAGCTTAGTGTCCCAATCTCTTAAGGTCTTACACAGCATACCTCTTAACAAGGTAGTAAGTGTGTGGTTGGTCACTTCCATTTATCCATCGATTTGGGGGTGGCAAGTGTTACTAAACAGTAATTTAGTCCCCATTGGCATCCATGGACATCTCCAAAAGTGTGATAAGAACTTGGTATCTCTATCTGATACAATAGTCCTTGGGATCCCACGAAGCCTCATGATTTCTTGGAAGAAGAGATCCGTAATATATGTAGCATCATCACACTTATGGAAAGCAATGAAATGTGCCATCTTGGAGAACCGATCAACAACTACCATGATGACATCCTTCCCTCGAGGGGCCCGTACAAGGGCCATTATGAAGTCCATACTAAGGTCATCCCAAGGCCTTAAAGGAATCGAAAAAGGGGTGCAAAGGCCTTGGTGGGAGTGATTCATGGCCATACAACAGATAACACATCTTGAGATTACCTTGTGGACATCTCCACCCATTTTGGTCTAATATAAGTGCTCCTTAAGGATCTTAAGGGTCTTGTTGATGCCAAAATGCCCGACTAAGGCTCCTACAGGGCCTCCTTGACAATCAAGTCCCTTAGAGGACTCTTGGGGATGTATAACTTGTTTCCCTTAAATAGGAAACCTTCTTGCAAGGTATAAGTGCGATAAGTAGAGGGATCTTCAACCATCATCTTGAAGTCTTCATATTCTATATACAAGGTCATGATGGAGTGAAGGCCAAGAACCTTGCCCTTTAGGATCGATATAGGAGTATACCTCTGTGACAAGGCATTGGCAACCACATTCTCTTTCCCACTCTTATGCTTGCAAGAGAAACTGGAGGATTGAAGGAATTCAACCACTTAGCATGCCTCATATACAATTTGTGTTGACCATTGATGAAAGACAAAGCCCTGTGATCCAAATGGAGTGCAAAAGGCTTGGACTTGAGGTAATGATTCCAATGCTCCAAAACCCTAACAATGGCATAGAACTCCTCATCATAAATGGAGTAGCTGAGTCTAGAACCATTCAAGTTCTCACTAAAGTAGGCAAGAGGGAACTTGGCTTGACTGAGAATCGCACCAATCCCAACTCCACTAGCATCACATTCAACTTCAAAAAGGAGCTTAAAATTAGGTAGGTCCAAGATAGGAGCTGAACAAAGCCTCCCTTTGATGGACTCAAAGGCCCTTTGGGCAGCCTTTGTCCACTCAATGGTACCCTTCTTCATGCGCTCGGTCAAGGAAGCCACAATAGAGCTAAAATCCTTGATGAACTGATGATACAAAGAAGCCAACCCATGAAAGCCACGGACTTTCACGATGGTTGTAGGAATGGGCCAACTCTTAATAGCCTCAACCTTAGTTTCATCAACTTGGATTCCCTCATCGGAGACAACATACCCAAGGAAGACAACTTAAGAAGTAAAGAGCTTACACTTCTCAAGTTTAGTGTACCGATCTTGTTACCTCAACACTTGGAACACTTATGTGAGGTGTTCCATATGAGATGTCTCATCTTAGCTATACACCAAGATATCATCAAAGTATGCCACAAGAAACATCCTGATGAATGACCTCAATATTTCATTTATAAGCCTCATGGAAGTACTCGAGCATTAGAAAGAACAAAGGGCATCACTAGCTATTCATATAACCCATATTTAGTCTGAAAGGCCATTTTCTAGTGATCTCCTTCCTTCATTGGAGTTGATGACAACCACTCCGAAGGTCGATCTTGGAAAAGACTTTGGACCCATGCAACTGATACTTCTTTGTTACCAAAAAAGTAGGAACCGAGCAAGGACTCAAACTCTCCCTAGTGTACCCACCATCAAGCAACTCTTGGACTTGCCTTTAGAGCTCTTTCGACGCATTAGGATTACACCTAGAAACTGGCTTGTTGGGTAAAGAAGCACCAAGTAGAAGATCCGTTTGATACTTAATTCCTCTCATAAGAGGTAGCGTCGGTGGTAGATCATTGGAAAAAGCATCCTCAAACTTCCTCAAGTGTGATTGAGCAAGAGGATGCAAGGGCTTCACTTCCTTACTTGTGTTTGAGTTAACCATAAGTAAGGTAAATAAAGACTTGCTCTTACTAATGACTCTCTCCACCTGTGTCTTACTCATATAGAGGCTTTGCTCACTTCTCTTCCCCATTTTAATTTTGAGAGGTTTGGGTGGTGGCAGGGGGGTCAAAGTGAGGTTACATCCCTTGAGCTTAACGACATAGGTGTTAGCATGCCCATCATGCATCACATGATTGTCAAATAACCAAGGCTGGCCAAGCAATCTGTGACAAGCATCAATAGGAAGAACATCACAAAGGACCTCACCATAATAAGGAACAACCGAAAAAGCGATAAGAGCTTGTTTAGAAATGGTTACCTCTTCCTTGCTTGAGCCATTGAAGAGTGTAAGGGGTGGGATGCACCTTGGTGGGAGCTTGAAGATTGTCAATGAAAGTCATAGAAGCCACATTGGTACAATTACCTCCATCGATAATAAGCTCACGCACGTTGTCTCCAATGTACATCGAGTGTGGAAGATTTGCGCCCTTTGACTAGGTTCAAGGGGAACCTCTTTAGCATGGAGGGCTCTTCAAATCACCAATAACTCTCCAACATCCGAAGTGATTACGGTGTGATCTTTCTCTTCAAACTCTTCTTCACTAGTTTGTTTCTCTGGAGCTTGGATCTCTTTCACCTCTCTAATAGATAAGGTTCTCTGATTGGGACAATCCCCTTGGAGGTTTCCATAACCATGGCATTTGAAGCACTTCTTTCCCTCCAACCTCTTGTGAGGTTCACTAGCAATTACTTTACCCTTATCGATGGCCTTGACGGGTGTAGAGGTAGTGTCACCCTTGTTGTAGGATGGGAAACTCTTAGGTGTGCTTTGGGGTCGATGAGGGGAAGGAGTTGCGAACGGATTTCGATCCTTAAGTTGTTTCTCTACCTTGATAGCTAGGTGGCAAACTTTATTGAAGGACAAGTAGGGTTATAGTTCCACCTTGTAAGCGATGCTAAGAGAAAGCCCTTGTATGAACCTAACAATAGTAAGCTCATTGTCCTCATTCAAACCAACTCTCATATGGAGTTACTCAAATTCTCAAATGTACTCCTCCACTCGGAGATTCTCTTGGTTAAGGGTGGTAATCTTGAGACAAAGCTCTTGCTTGTATGAGGGAGGTAAGAACCTCTTCTCTATGTGTTTCTTGAGCTTGGACCAAGTCTTGATCTTAGACTTAGTTTCCCTTACTCTATTCTTCTTCAAGGGGTCACACCACAAGGAGGCATACCCCTTTAACTTGAGAAAAACTAACTTGAAGGCCTTTTCATCATTGTACTCCTTGAGTTCAATGATCCTCTCAATGGCTTGTACCCAATCAATGTAGTTTTCCGGTTTTAGGTTGCCATCAAACTTCGGTGCCTTAACCTTGAGGTCACTAAGATCATATCTACAATGACCCCCTCCCCTTATACCTCTAGCTTCATGGTCCTCATGAGAAGATGAGTAGGCAATGTCAATGTAGTTGATATCAAGCTCCCTAGGTTGGGGAACTAGTCGTTCGGATCCCTTAACTCGCTCTAACTCCATGGTGAGTTTTCTTACTTGTTCTTAAAGGTCGATTATGGCCTTATCTCTCCTCATTTCTTGAGCAAACTCTAAAGAAATGCCTCCAGGTTAAGAAGATTCCGCATCATTAGTCATGGTTGAAGGTAGGCAAGAGAAGGAAGAAGGTCACGGTTGTGCCAGAGGAAGCACGGGCCAAAATGGGGGGCACGGTCATGCTGTGCTGCACGGGGTGGCCATGCTAGAGAATTGGAAAAATTTTTATGGGCAAAAAATTGGCACGATCCTATCGAGGGTCACGGTCAAACCGTGCTGAATTTCTGGCTGGCAGGGGTTAATGTTTCGGCTTTTTTTATTGAGTTTTTAGGTTGTGTTTTGGTTGGGAATTGTGTTTAGTTATTTTGGGGGTTCTTTGTGGGCTAAAAGAAGAGTTTTCCGGGGAAACCAAATGTGGGTTTTTAAGGTTTTGGAATGAAAGTAAGCAAGGGAAAGTGCTTGTGCTCTTTGAGGAGAATAAGAGAAGAAGGTGGAGTAGAAAGTATCCAAATCCCAAAATAACAAAGAAAGAACTAAAAAAACAAATTTCAATCACAAAGTGTGAGGATTTAATGCTTACCTTTGAAGGATCCTTGTGCTCTGATACAAACTGAAGCGGATTAGAAGTCTATTTGGCAAAATAAAGGCTTAATCATCCAAGTGAAGACCCAATAAGATGAACACCTCTAAAACAACCCAAATGGGGGAAACCCCAAATCAAAAGGAAACTCTTTCGATCCTTGAAAGAGCATTAAAATAAGCAACCCATCAATTAATCCCCTAAAGTCTACGCACTAAGGATTAATATAAAGGGATGACTCCAAATCACCACTCTAAAAGATATAAAGATGAGGATATTTTTGAGAGAAAATGACCTCCAGCCTTTTCATTCATTCATATTCATCAAAAGCTAAATGTAATATAAGAGATGAGGAATTAAATAGCAAGATACCCCCTCCCCTAAGCTTAGTACTAGCCAATAGAATTACAAGAATTTTTTCCAATGAAATTCAAGCTAATTGCATAATTAAAGGGGGACGACTAGGGATATTGGTGTGCTGGAATTTGGCTGCACATTCCTTCACATGGGTGATGTCATTCACCTATCCAAATGGGGGAGATTAAGGTGGGGATTTTTATAGGAGCTTTCTAGAAAATTCTATAAGCTACCTACCAAGTTTGGACCCTTAATTCTCCCATTTGATCACCCAAATAAATCCTTGAGTAAAAACGTGCACCTCCAGACTCTGCACAGACTATGGCTCGGTTAAAACTCTATAACTTGCTCGATTCTTAGAATTTGATGATACTATTTAGCTCATTGGAAGATAGACATTGGGGCTATCCATCCATGCAATATTTACCAGAAACGGATGCTATTCACCTAGCCAAAAATGAGCTAGAAGTCATGTCATCTATTCTACCCAAAACAAGGAACTAAAATAAAATAGGGTGACTTAGAGATAAAATAGTTAGGCTTCTTACTTAGGTTACTAAGTGTCATTCCACCTTTTCTAAGTTTACTTTGGGTCCTTTAAGGCTCCTAAATACTCGGGTACTGCCTTCATAAGTGACTAAAGGCCCAAGTCGAACCCCAGCCTTGATATTGATTTAGGAGGTTAGGCTTCATGCCTTGCTCCGCATCATTAACATTGACCACCGGATGAGTCTGCGTATGTTCTATGAGTTATTGGAACTTCCAGCGGTTGAGGGGACATATATAAATGTTCTCCCCTTATGGAGACAAGATCCCATTTGGATAAGCATTACTTGCTCTAAATGAAAGACTTATATGGATAGATTTGGGAGACCTAGAGCTTTTCACCCCCGATAGGCCAAGGCCACTGACATTTGCAATATCAACCTCTGTTACCTTCAACGCCTGATCGCAAATGTCATTTTCGGTCGCAACGACAACCAAAATGGTTGTCGGAAAGCGGAGTTGTTTATTATTTGGTATGCATTGTCGTGCACTCCCATGGACACAAGAACTTTGATCATCCATCACTTGGTGAAGGTGGCAAAGACCACCCATAAGAATGTTCTGAGCATTGGTGGTACTGTTACTGCCATTGCCATTACCTTATGCCACAGTGATAAACTCTACCACCTCAAGCCCCATTTCCTAAGGGGGTCACCTTGACGTTAGCACTTTCCACCACATGCACATAATCGATACCTAGGGTGACACCATTTGGTACCCCACCACAAACAAATCCTCTTCACCCATCCTAATGTTGAGCGCACCACTATGACCAGCAAGAGGAATTGGAACTATGATAGAGTAATTATTAGGGCGACCGTGCTACTGAGTGAAGGGTAGTTAGCTGCTTATGAGGAGGTTGAGTATGATGAAGAAGGGGAATCTGATGATGATGATAAGGAGGATGATGTTGATGAGGGCCAAGAGAGGCTCGAGCCCCAGGGTAGTCATGCTAAGGAGCAAACCATTCCACCACCACCACCACCACCTCCCTTTATCCCACCACCTACCTTCGAGACCGGCGGGCCATCTTCTTCTATGACATACATTGTCTCTCTGGATGAATGGAATCTATTGAGGAGGGAGTTACATATTTTAAGAGGTTTGTTGACCGCCAAGAAGAGTGAGAGTAGTGAAGGATTCAGCACGAGGGGGAATGGGCCATGAGGGAGGGCCAAGAGTATGAATAAAGGAGGAGGATGAACGAATTGCTTTGGTGCCAATCAGAGCCTATTCGGCAGTTGGAGGAGCGGTTCTACACCTTCGCGAGTGATCAAGGTGGCTCGTCCTCATTTCCACCGTTTAACCCGAGCTTTGTCATTCTCTTCTTTTCCTCAAAAAAAGGGGGGGGGAAAGGGCAACCAAAGAAGAAGAAAACGTGTGAATAAGATGTTTGGCAAAGGAAGCTCCATTTAGCAAAAGAAAAAAAAAGAGTTTTAACCTTCGTTCTTTGTGCTTAAATTGTGGGAATAATGGTAACAGTTGCGTTTTGGTCTTGAGATTGTTTTGATTGCTCTTTACCTAGATAATTAGCTCCTCCCACGTAAAATCTTGACCTCCCTTACCTTTGGCCCTAACCCTGATACAACCTTTAAAAACCTCTTATGATTGACACCTACGCATTTGCCTCCATTGTGGAGAATGGAGAGTTTTGCGAATCTTATGGTAGCATGCATGCATTGATAGTGATTTTGAGTGATCAATTTCTGCCCTAAATGCATGAGATGAGAGTTTCCATTCTTACCCCCAAAGTGAGAATCTACCAGTCAAACTAGCTCACCAACGATTCGGGGGGAGCATGACACTTTTGAGCAGTTCAATATGGGGTGTTTATTCTTGCACCATAGTCGAGTGATTTACCATTTAAATCATATGCTTTTGAGAACCAAAAAAAGAGTTTCACCCTTATTGAGTTTCTAAGCTATGAGCTGCCATGATTATTGATCTAGTTGTCACTACTTACCTGAGAAGGATGGCACTCCGAGGTAAATCTCTCGCCACTATTCGATTAGTTGATATCCTTGCTTGTGGATAAGTAAGAGATAAGCATGGGGAAGTTGATGAAGCTCCGTTTTTGCCTCTTTTGAGCCCATTTTTGGCCCCTCTTCTCAGTGATTTTTGGGTTAAACTTCAAAGCACAGGGGTAAAATAGGTCTCTTTTACCCTGAATTTGCTCATATAAGTTGTTTTCGTGTTTTCAATTGTTCTGGTTCGAAGGAAAGAAGAAAGCCCACCAATGTTGCATGAAAGGAGTGTCAAGAAGGCGAATCTCAAGCTAAGGAATAGGTTGTCTAGGCCCAGAGGACTTGCATGGGGACCCCATGCCAGGAAGCCCAGTCGTGCCATGCCAGAATCTCAGCAGCGGTTGACTAGAGAAATGGCACGGTGCCACCGTGCCACTTTTTTTTTTCCTATACGACTAAATTTTTTCGTGGAGTTTTGATTCGGGGAATATGTTGTAATTTCCGAGGGCTCTCGAAAAGGGGCGATTTTTAGGCTTTCAATTCTAAATACTTTCACAAATTCTTTGACAGTAGATTGAAGTTTAATTGAGCATGAATTTGTGTGACTGCTCCTAGAATCAATTGAAGTGCATTTTCTTTCTTCCTTATCCTGCATTCTTAATTAAAGTTTGCATCCTTAGTAATGTTTTCCAGATTTTTGTTCTTGATTGTGATTATCAATATGATTAGAGGCTAAACTATTAGTCTTGGATTGAGAGACCTATTATGCGAAATTGAATCATGTTTTAGGTTTTTGTGAATTATGCCCATAATTGTGACTTGAAGTCTTACCTAGTACGCTAGATGATAGATTCATTCATTATTCTTCATTAGGGTTTAGGAGATCAACGAAAATTGAATCCTTTATCTAGTGTGACTTTGTAAGCGTTTGATCTTCCTGATGTGAAAACAATTATGGTTTCAATCGAGAACACTTGATTAATTAATCATGCGACCTTAATAATCTTAGTTTCACAAAAATAAATAAGTAAGATTAATTATGTTAGTCTATTGGCATTCGAGAGAAGGCTTAGATGCGCTTTAAATTGTAATCCTTTCCACTTCAATTATTTTCATGGACAGGTTTGTATGACCTAGTTTATGATTCATGTAGCGTAATAGTATGGTGAACCACAATCTAAGACCTGTGTTATTATTGAATTACGCAATTTCATTAGTTCTTAGCAGACTAGAACTGCTAATTAGCATAAATCAACTTAAGTGGGCTTTTTCCTAAATAGAGTGTTGCAAGTCGATTTGGTGACTGAAAACAAGTTCCCTGTAGACACAACCCGTACTTACCGGACGCTAGCTACAACTACGCCGTGCACTCGCGGTAACAATTTAAGACAACAATAGGGTTTAGAAAAAGGGAATAAAATTGGACATTTCATAGTGGTTGCGGAAAAGAAACACTCTTCCTGGTACATATTTCTCAATTTCAATCTATTAATTATTTATTAGATTGACTGACAACATTCACATAGATTGAAATATGTGTAAAATTAAAATAAAAAGACGAGATAGTGGGCGTTATTTTAGAGGTTTTGCCCTTGATGTTTTGCCCTTGATGTTAGTTTTTAATCTCTATAAATAAGGGGCTTGCCCACAGTTTTGGGGGTATGAGAAATATGAGTAAGGTAAAGAAAATAAGAAGATGAGTGGCATACCTATACTCTCTAGTTTCGGTGTCTCGCACTTGTGTTTGTTGAGCACTTCAAGTTCTTGGTCAAAGAATAGAGATTGACGTAGAGACTATCTATTCTCTCCTGATGGGCATTATGGCATAGGAGTAGACCTTCCCTGTTACCGGCTGCACCAATAGGAAAAATAACTATTTTTAAGATAGCTTTCTGAAACTCTAAAAGCCCCTTTTAATAGGGTTATGTTATTTCTAAACCCATAATTTTTCCACATTAAAATTTATTTTCCTCCACATCTTAACCCTTTTCTTGCAATGCTAACTTCAATGGAAAATCTTCTTAATGGCCATCTAGAAAAAGGTAGATCCAATAATATGGGCTCACTATGATAAATTGATTGAATCATGCTGAGCAAAAGACGGTTCCGAGCATCAGAAGATTGCTTGCCATGGCTAGGGCTAGAGAGAATCCATTATATTTGCGACGATCAATGTTCACAACACTTCTTAATTGGAAAAATTATTTAGAATTTTATTTTAAAACTCGTAAAATTTCGAAGCCAGACATTCTTGAAAATAAAGGGTACTTATCAAATTTATGAAAAATCAAAAATATAAGTCTCACATGAAACATCTAAATCTCCCACCGACGATGACCCTAGTCAATCTTTGAGGCTTATTGTTTTCTAGTATAATAACTATAAACTAAAGGATTTTTGGAAAATAATAATCTAAATTTCGTTAGTAGTGGAAGTCGATAATTTAAACTTAAAACATAGCTACTAGCGATCCGAACTTTCAACATTTCTATTGTCAGTAATCTATACTTTTAAAAAACTACCAAATAGTAAGCTTGAATAGGAGCACTAGGGTATGGTTTTCTCCTAGTATGGATTATTGATATTGAAAATGTCGAAAGTTTGGAGCGTAGGGGGCTATTTCTTAAATTTAAATTATTGGCTTACACCGCGCCCAAAGCTCATGTTACTATTTTACAAAACACTATTAAATTAAATGGTGCATTGCTTACGTGATGTTTTTGTTTGATGCATGACTTATGGTTTCTTATAATAATGGATACGCTAGGTTATATCCGCTTTTATTGTAAGGGATCAAGTGTGTAGTAGTTTACTGCTTCTATGAACTTGCCTAAATTTTTATGGTTATGAATGAGCTTGCATGGCCCTCCATGAACCTGACTTTTTGAAAGCAGTTGGCACTGTGACAGGATTTGCTGACACCCAAGTTCAAGCAGCACTAAAATGACTGATTGCTGCTCCGCTCCATTTTCATTGGCGCCCGCGGCCCTCGGCACTTCTGGAACACAATGTTAGACGTATATTTTGATTATTTTTGGAATGCAATATTCTGAATTTCGGGTGGTGATAAACAATAATATGAACTTAAAAATAGGCATCAACACTTTAAGGTTTTCAATATTTTTACTGTCAATAATCAACACTTTAGAAAATTACTCAGTTGTGAGCTGAAAATGGGCATTGGTGCCTAGTTTTCCCTAAGTATGGGTTATTGATAGTAAAGTATACCGAAAGTTTGGAGCAATGGTGACTATTTGTTAACTTCAGCTTATTTGTCTGCATCATCCCAAAAGTTCAGAGTTTTGAAAAATTATTAATACAAAAAATCCTTATTTTAATTAGGTTGTTAGCTGTTGTGTGATGGCAGATTAAACGTTATAGAGTGAGATGGCTTATTTATGGAAATAGCATAAATTACTTAAGAATAATCATATCCTATTTGCAGTATAATGTATTGTTGTTTTAAAAAAGAAAATAAATACAACGAATTAATCCACAATAATAATCTTAATTTATTTATCTCCATTTTAAAGAGGCAAAGGTGACAAAAATATCTCCACTAATTGCCGTCTCCACCACAAAGTACAAATCCCCTTCTCCCTCACCTAACGTCGGTCGTTGGTTGATTTCTTCGTCCGCATTCACCGAAGCTTTGGTCTTCCCAAATTGAAGAATTCTTTTTCAATATTTGGGTCCACCAAGTCATTAAATTTCATGGTTTTTTGGCAAAATATTTCAATTTTCATAAATTCTTGGACAAATTTAAATTTAGTTACCTTCAACAAGCCAAACATTGGTGATATCCACCAAGTACAATTTAACAATTGATATTCAATAATGTATTTTGAAATGTGGGGTTTCATGTGCACTTGGTTATTCATTACAAATTGCTAATTCTATGTTGGAGGATTGATAGAATGACTTTCAATGCCAACTTAAAAAAATGTGCTTTTTGTTACAGAAAGTGAAATTTATGGCATATCAAGGATGCTAAATGTGACAATGTATTGCCTATCCAAATTACCACTAATTGATGTTAAACAATAACACTCAATTTTTGTTTCCAATAGTTGATAAAATCTGTTAAAAATATGCAGGGCATTTTCTTTCTAACTTGTCGTAGGTATTCATCATTAGTATTCAACAACTTTCAACACAATTCAATAACTTTCACCACAGTTCAGCATAATTAAGTACTATGAAGTACTTATTAAAAACACAAACTTATATTTTCTTCAACAATTGAGATGTTTCAGCATGTTTCGACATGAATTAGTTTGTTTCAGTATGATTATGTATGTTTCAGTATGATTTAGCATGATTTAACATGTTTCAACAACAAATACTAATAAACATTTATCATAAGTGGAATAGAACATGCCCGTAAAGTGATTAGTGCAAACGTGTTGCCTTCTCGCCACAATAACATTCGATCATTACTGTTAAGTCTCATTTTATGCATATTTTTTATGTCTTATTAATTTATTTTATGTTATTTATTTGTCTAATATTTGTCGTTTTTGGATTATTTAGAAAATAAAGGTTTAAGTCCAAAATCATGAAACAAGCGGAGAAATTAAGCTAAAAGAGGGAAATATCAAGTCAATGAAGACTCAAGAATTGATGTACCGCCATGAAGCTAGAGAATGAATCAAAATGCCCAACAATCTTGGAGTGACCTCCAAGTCTCCGCAACCCACTCACTCTACACCTCCCTATCTTAACGCCACTGCACCATCATTCATCGCACATCTCTAGAACCACATCAACCATCATCTCCTATCGCACACGATGAAAGGAAACCATCCATCATCATGCACAGCCACACCATCCCCATCGCATATCAACCATAGCCACCATCATCATCAATCATCCATCGGACCATCGCAAACCATCCCTTTTCTCCCTCCTCCTTGGTGGTGGTGGGCCACCAAGACACACTCACCTGACCACCTCCAAGCCACCACTGCAGTTGCTGTGCATAGCTGCCGCACTTTTCTGCCGCTGAAACAGAGTTACGAGTTCGAAACTTGCACCGCATGTTTGGTTGTCATTCTAATCTACCTGTTCTTTAGTTCATTCTTAGTATTTCAGAATTAGTTTATTTCATTTGTTTTTCGTTTTATTTAATCCAAACATGTTAAATGAATTAGGTTGTGATTTATTTAACATGTTAGGTTAAATTTTATTCCACTTCACTTAATTGTGTAAAACCATGTCAAATTTATGTTTTGAGATAAGTTGATTCTTATTCATGTTTATTTCATTGTTTAATTTTGATATCTTGTGAAAATTTGATTCATTAAAATTGTTATTATGAAAATTAATTTAAGGCTGGTCATGAGTAATCTTCTTATGACTTGAATTAGGTTTTTCAACAAGGACAAGTTAATTATAATTGCTGGTAATTGTTATTTGTAGGGTTAGATGTGTTCAATGCTCTAATTAAATTAGTTAATTTATGCTAGCATGAATTAGTTAATTTTATTAGAAGGGTTTAAATCTAGGGCTGGTCTTAGAAGTTAAATTAAAAATCAGAAAAGAATAGCTGGTGTGTATTTACTATTGTCTAGCTATTAAAAAATGAATGATGGATAGTATTAATGATAGATATAGACTAGGGCATGGTGAATCATAATTGGGTCAAGTGATTTATTTGATCTGGTTATTCTTGGTTGATATTTTCTTGTTATTCTCTTAATTTATTGTAGGCATTTTTATTTGTTAATTTGTTAATTGTTCTTTGCTTAATTTCTTAGTTTAAATCCTCCATAACAGTTTAGTATTTTAGTTATGATTTCGTAATTTTGGAATTATCAAAATCCTAGGTCTAAATTAGGTCATAAAAATCTAATTTTATTTTCCAAGTCAATCTCATTAGTTTGTTTGACTTTTAAGTTTATAATTAGTAATTGTTGATTATTTTTACATTTTAGATTATTTTAGGGTTTTAAAAGTGCCTTTGTTTTATTAGCATTAATTTTGGAATTTTCAGATTTTATCTAATAATTTTTCATATTTTATTTCTAAACTTGTTCTAGGTTTAAGTTGCAGATTTTTAGTTTCATAAATCTAAAAATTGAGTTTGTAACTTTCTATTTTGTGTTTTTAGGATTTGTTTAAGTGTAGTAAGTCAGGAAGTTTATTCTGGATATTTTTATTCTTAGTTTTCATTTTTCAATTAGCGTAGAATATTTTATTTTGAGTTTCTGTTTTAGATTTCTGCAGGTTTTTGTTTTGGTTTTAATTCTATTTTTTTAGTTTTTGAATATTATTAATTGAATTTTATGATAAGAATAGGCTAGGTTTGTTAGTGATTTGGTAGCTTTATTTTAATTTTTACTTTCTATTTAGCATTTTTCTGCAATTTTCTAGATATTCGGTCGTGTTTAATTTTCTTTTTTGAATTTTCTACAATCGTTGGTTCTTAATCTGAGTGTTTTAGTCTTTTTCCCAGGTTTCTCACACTTAGAAGTATTTTTCCATCATTTTATATTTTATTGTTTTGAATTATATTTTCTATTTTGGATTTGTCTTTGTTTTGCGCACTGTTTTCTGATTTTATTGTTTACAAGATTATAATCTGATTTTTATAGTTTTAGAAGTATATTTAGATTTAGAATATTAAATACTTTTAGTTAGTAATTTTCTAGATTTTTCCTAGCTTAATTTGGATTTATATAAATTAATTTATTAAAATTTGAATTAGATATTAGGTAAACTTAAAAATTTATATCTCTCTCCATGGGGTCGACCCTTACTTGTCCTATATTACGTGCTAAATTTAGAGTAAGGAAATTTTTAATGTGTTCAGTGGTATGACTAAAGCTTCTAACAAATTTTGGTGCCGTTATCAAGAAGAGATTTGTTTGCTTTTATCTGTCAATTTTACTAAATTAATTAATTTGTTCTAACATTTCGATTTTCTTTTTTAGCTTGTTAGTTGATGAAAGCTACACGTAGTAGGAAACTAGGACCAAACAAGGAAGAGCTACTACTAGAAGACCAAATAGTAAGCGATATAGAAAGTGAAAATTCTACAAGTCTTTCTGTTAGTTCAGAATCTTCTATTGATAAAATGGCTAATAATGCTACTTTGCATGAGCTTACTACCCCTAACTTGGTTGTACAACCCTTATCAATTACATATCCTACCACAGATAAGCCTTTAAAACTGAATTCTGGGTTTTTGAACTTATTGCCTAAATTTCATGGATCGCCTGGTGAAGACGCATATAGATTTATTAATGAATTCATTATTGTTTCACCATGCAACCTGAGGGGATTCCTAAGGACCAGATTAGACTGAGGGTATTTCCTTTTGCACTTCAAGATGGGGCTGAAGACTGGTTATGTTATCTTCCCCATGCATCATTTACTACTGGGACTGAAGTCCACAAAGCTTTTTTAGAAAGCTTCTTTCCTGCATCTTGGATAGGGTCAATTAGCAAAGAGATTTGTGGAGTAAAACAAATGAATGGAGAGTATTTGTATGAATATTGGGAATGCTTTAATAAGTTGTGTGCTAGTTGTCCTAAGTACCAAATCACTGATCAATTATTAGTCCAATATTTTTATGAAGTACTTTTACCATCTAACAGGAGTATAGTAGACACTGCAAGTGGGGGGCGTTAGTGAACAAAACTCCAGCTGAAGATAGTGAGTTAATTAACAACATGGCCCAAAACACCCAATAATTTGGGACTAAGGAAAACCATCATAGGAGAGTTAATGAAATTTTACATGGATCATCTGTCGAGACTCAGTTTGTCTCAAATTACTACTATGCTAAACAAGTTAGTTACTGATAGGGTTCAATCTGCTGTTACTTGGAATATTTGTTGCTTAAAAGGTCACGTTTCTAATGCTTGTCCTAATTTACAAGGGGGGAATGTTAATGTTGTATTTCCTAATCAGGGCCAAAGAAAATCTGACCCCTATTCCACTACCTAATAATGAGGGATGGAGGGATCATCCTAATCTTAGGTATGGACCGAGACCTAATCCTGCTGGCTTTAACCAACCATCGAACCAACTCTCTACTCAAGATAAGACTAACTTTCTTCTAGACCAAATGATGAAAAAGATGCATAAACAGAAGAAGGAAATAGACTTTAAGTTACAAAGCTTAGAGATGACTATGAAGTAGATGCAACAAAGACAAATAACTTCTGCCACCTTAGTTAGCAACCTACAGGCTCAAGTACAACAAAGTATACCACCTCAACCTTACCTAAACCCTAAGGATAGTGTTAATGTCATAACACTTAGGAGTGGGAAAGAGTTAAAAGAGCCTAAATGGAGTAGTGAGGTAGAGTTTGAAAAGAAATTGAGGCTAAGGAACTTTAAAATGACCAAACAAAGGAGTCAACCATTGTTTCTAAATATGAACCATCAAAACCAGTGCCACCTTTTCCTAATGGATTGAGGAATTACAATTCTAAGGTAGAAGAGGCCAATCAGGATATTCTAGATGTATTTAGAAAGGTTGAGATTAATATTCCTCTTTTGGATGCACTTAAGCAGGTACATTGCTATGCTAAGTTTCTAAAGGAGTTATGCACTTTGAAGCATAAGATAAAAGGAAATAAGAAGGTAAGTATGCGGGAGAATGTTTTAGCTGTTGTCCAAAAGAAGCTTTCCACTAAATGCAAGAATCCAGGTATGTTCTTAATTTCCTGTAAAATAGGGAACATGAAATTTGATAAAGCTATGCTTGACCTAGGTTCTTCCATTAATGTGATGTCTAGATCTCTTTTTGAACAACTAAAAGTATGAGAGTTCAAAAAAACTGGTTTGGTAATTCCCTTAGCTGATAGAAGTTGTGCATACCCTAATGGTGTAATAGAAGATGTCTTAGTCGAAGTAGATAAACTGGTATTTCCTACTGATTTCTTTATCTCGGACATGGGTGACACTTCTAATGATGTTCTTATATTGTTAGGTAAACCGTTCTCAAAAACAACTAGGATAAAAATAGATGTGCACACTAGAACTTTGTCTATGCAATTTGATGGAGACGTAATTCAATTCGATATATTTGATACTATGAAATTTCCATTTGATGTGCATTATATATGTGCATCTGATGTCATTGATGAATTTTTCTAAGATGCCCATGACTTGTCATATAAAGATGAGCTAGAAACTATGCTGACTATGAGTTTAGATGCACCTAAACATATGTCATATGTTTTGCATGATGAATTGGTGGCTATGATAGAGTCTTGCTATCTAGTGAGTTCAATTGACGAGTCTGAGAAAATTTGATTGACTACTGAACATGATAAATTGCTAACCTCACTTATCTCACCCCTAAGTTAGATCTTAAACCTTTGCCTGAGAATTTGAAATATGTCTATTTAGGGGATGATGAGACACTGCCTATGATTATCTCCGAAGCATTTGAGCCTGAACAGGAAGAAAAATTGGTTAACGTTCTTAGAGAACATAGGGGAGCATTTGGATAGACTCTAGCATATCTTAAAGGACTTAGCCCAACACTTTGCACTTATACGATCACTTTGGAGTCAGAGGCTAGGCCTAGGACCGACCCTCAATGGAGACTTAACACAACCATGATGGAAGTTGTGCAGAAAGAGATCGTTAAGTGGTTGGACGTTGGAGTGATTTATCCTATAGCTAATTCTGATTAGGTGAGCCCTATACATGTGGTACTAAAGAAACGAGGGACAACCGTAGTTCAGAACAAAGAGGGGGAGCTAGTTCCTACTCAAGTTTAGAGTGGCTGGAGAATCTGTATAGATTATAGGTAACTGAACAAGGCCACCAAGAAAGAGCACCTTTACCTTTCGTGGACCAAATGTTAGAGAGGCTAGCTGGTAGGTCTCATTATTATTTTCTACACAGATATTCAGGGTATATCCAAGTTCTAAGAACCCCTGAGGAGCAAGGAAGGACCACCTTCACTTGCCCATGTAGCACTTATGCGTTTAGAAGGATTGCCGTTTGGTTTATGTAATGCACCGGTGACATTTCAAAGATGCATGGTGAGCATTTTTTCTGACTTTATCAGCAAAATTATGGAGGTTTTCATGGATGATTTTACTATTCATGGTGCTTCTTTTGATGAGTGCTTGCATCACCTCAATTTAGTGCTTAAGCGATGCATTGAAACCAACTTAGTTTTGAATTTTGAAAAGTGTCATTTCATGGTTGAGCATGGCATAATCTTAGGTCATGTTGTTTCTACTAAGGGACTAGAGGTAGGCAAAGCAAAAATTGATATTATTCAGTCTCTGCCTTACCCCTAAACTGTTAGAGAAGTCAGATCCTTTTTAAGACATGGTGGATTTTGTTGTAAATTTATCAAAGACTTTCCTAAAATTGCTTCTCCTTTGTGTGATTTGCTTGCTAAAGATACTTGTTTTGACTTTAATGAATATTGTATGAAAGCATTTGATGAATTGAAAATGAAACTCACTACCACTCTTGTAGCGCAACCCCCAAACTGGGCCCTACCCTTTGAATTGATGTGCAATGATACTAATAAAGCTATAGGGTAGTTTAGGCCAAAAAGTAGGAAGAGTACCCTATGTAATATGCTATGCTTCTTGTACTCTTAACCATGCACATAGAAATTACACCGCCATTGAGAAAGAGTTGTATGCTGTTGTGTTTGCTCTTGAGAAATTTCATCCTTATTTTCTTAGTGTGAAAGTTATTGTCTTTTCTAATCATGCTGCTATCAAAGCTTTGTTGTAAAAGAAGGACTCTAAACCTAGGTTCATTAGATGGGTTTTATTACTCTAAGAGTTTTACATTGAGATAGTAAACAAGCTTGGAGCACATAATTTAGTAACTGACCATTTGAGTAGGCTAGAGAATGGAGAAAAGGGAAACTCACTTAGTGACTAGTTCCCAGATGAGACTTTATATGTTATGACTACTAGTAGTCTTCCTTGGTATGTAGACGTAGTTAATTACCTAGTGATCGAGAAACTCCCCACAAACTCGTCTAAGCAGAAAAGGAGAAAATTAGAGCCCAAGCTAAGTACTATCTATGGGATGAGCCCTATTTGTGGAAATTTTACAGTGATCAGATTATTAGACGATATGTAGATGACAATGAAATTCATTCCATTCTTACCTTCTGTCATTCTTCAGAGAGTGGGGGGCACTTTGGTCCTAAAAGAACAGCTCACAAGTCTTAGAGTGCGGTCTTTACTAGCCTTCAATCTTTAAAGATGCTTATGAATTCTGCAGGTGATGTGAACCTTATTAGAGAATAGGTAACCTATCTAGGAAAAATCGAATGCCCTTACATAGCATTTGTGTTTGTGAAATTTTTGATGTGCGGGGTATTGATTTCACGGGACCCTTTCTCCCTTCATGTGATTATACTTACATTCTCTTGTTTGTGGATTACATTTCTAAATGGGTTAAAGCTTTGGCTACTAGAACTGATGATGCCAGGACAGTTGCTAAAAATGTCAAATCTCATATTCTGCATAGATATGGAGTACCTAAAGTACTCATTAGTGATAGGGGCACATATTTCTACGACAAAACCTTAGGCACCCTGTTAGCTAAATATCACGTCACTCATAAGGTGTCTACTGGTTATCATCGTCAAATAAATGGCCAAGCTGAGATTTCAAATAGTGAGAGTAAAAGTATTTTAGAAAAGTGGTTAACCAGAGAGAAAAGATTGGAGCCTTAAGTTAGAGGAAGCTCTTTTGGCTTATCGAACTACATACAAGACACCTATAGGTATGTCACCTTACGATTAGTTTTTGGGAAAGCCTATCATCTACCTGTTGAATTAGAGCATAAACCTTATTGGGCTATGAAGCAGTGCAACCTAGCTTATGCCTTGGCAGGTAAGGAAAGAAAATTACAGTTGCCGGAATTAGAGGAATTGAGATTAGAGACCTATGACAATTCTATGATCTATAAGTGTAAGGCCCAGGCATTTCATAATGCTAGGTTGTCTAGGAAAGAATTCCAAGTGGGTGAAAAAGTTCCGCTATTCAATTCTAAATTGAGACTATTCTCCCACAAGCTTAAATCTAGATGGCTAGGACCTTTTATAGAAACCAGTGTCCATCCTCACAATGTTGTTGAGATTCAAAGCTTATCCACTAACAAAATTTTCAAAATGAATGGACATAGGTTGAAACATTTTAGAGATGGAGACTCTGTGAATGTTATTGAAGAAATCACTCTAGAGGATTCATGAGCTTCACGACGTCGAGCCAACGGCTGTAAACAAAGGCGCTGGTTGGGAGACAACCCAACATTTTGAGGGAAGTTTTTAATTCATTTTTAGCAACTTCTTTTCTTTTATTATTTTGCATGCATTAGGGACAATGCATAAACTAAGTGGGAAGGGGGTGCATCCTCCATTTAATTTAGGTTGTCTTGCATTTTATTTGTTAAAAAAAAAAAAAGAGAGTAATTTTTGAGTCCTTCTTATAAAGATTACATGAGTGTGAGTCTTTCTAGATTACTTCTTGCTCTTATATTTTTTAAAATTTGTTTTGAATTTTTCTTTGAGTAGGGTAAGTCTATAAGTTGTTGATTGCCACTTAGGAGGATTTTGAATTTTGAGAAAATAGTGAAGTTGCTTTACTAATTTCTTTTTGAAGGGTAATCAATCTTGACTGTTTAGTTTTATTTACCCTTGTTGCATGCTAAAAATTAGACCTCTCAAAAATTGACCCGATCCGAACCTGCTCGAATATTTTGGGTTTTGAACATGATTTTCTCGGGCTGAACCCGAGATACCCGCAAATTTATAGGTCAAACATGACTCCAACTTACTCGACCCGAGTGGTATATCTTTATTTTTTTCCTTTAATTTATCCATTTTAACAACAACGGTTATTCATTGTATCGGTCCGTTTAAAGACACGTTATATAATTATCAGATCCCTTCATTAATTAAATAATAGTACCCTTTCATTTCCAACTTCGTTCTCATACAATAACGCTATGCACAAACAATAACGTCATACACAACTTACAAATGGACAAAGTTTAAAAATGGTGTGAAATGGCGTGAAATAACTATCTAGCATTAAGAAAAATCAATTTAGAATGAGCAAATATTTAAAACATGTAAACCATAACATTATAATTTTAATGAAATGAATACGTCTCATCATATTTAAATAATGTTAGTCCATGATAATCTAAGATTTTGATATTATAATTAAACGATAATTGTAATATCTTGTGTTTATCTCATATCCTTTCATGTGTTTTCTCTTTTCATTGGTTTTAAGCTATGATATTGGGTAAAGACCCTACTTGTGTCCATGTTATGATGGATCCACTAAGTGCACATGGTTATTTAATGGTAATTTAGTTAATAAAAATATCAAATTATTAAATGGCTTATTAGCGGACCGAACCACTCCAACTCGCTAATATGCTTTAAGTGGGATGCACATAGATAATTCGGCTCATTATTCACATCATTTTAATCCACAACCAACTCACTGGGCTTGACTCTTTGTCCACACGTGTATGACGCACATATATTATAATGAAAAGTTTGAATATCTTTAATATTCTTTTAAGAATTACAATGTTTTTTCATTAAATACAAACAATTTTAAGTTTTAAACATGTCGTGTTTTTAATTTTCACAAAAAAGAAATTACCTATAAAAAAGGCGCTCTAAACTCATTGAGTCAACCCAAAACCCGTATAACCAAAATACGACCGCCCGTATGTTACCCGAACCCGAAATAAACTCAACCCGTATTTTACTGATCCCGAATATACCCGACCTGTATTTAACCCGTCCGCCTGAATTGCTAGGTGTACTAAAAATGATGGAGGCACTAGGAACAAAGCACCACGTGAGCCAAATATCCACATGCCTAACCCCTGGGTTAACTATTTAGGACGCATCCCAGCGCAAGCAATGAAATCGTTATCAAATGGAGTATTCATGATATCAAGTGGTGTTTTCTAATTCAAAGTTGCAAGTACTTTCAATCCAAATCCAAGCCAAAACTCTGAGGTACCGATGTGCTAAGCAAAATTAGAAAATCAATTAAACATAATTTATGTTACTATCTCGCCTAAGCATGGCCCAAGGAGAAGAAGTGCAACCACACTCCCAAAGGGAAAAGGTATTCGAAGCAAAGAGTACGGTCAAAGTGAGATTCAAAGGATGAATTCAAAGTAAAGTGAACGATATGCTTTCCCTAGCCTACAAATCCACCATACCACGACTTATCCAAATATTCCAACCTCTTATCTTAAGCCAAAATCCCTTTAAAAGTCCTCTTGATTGCATATACTAGGGTAAATGGGGTAAATAGCTCAGATTCTTTATCTTGACAAACGAAATTAGAGTTTTTAGGGGGGAAAAAACCCTAAGTGATGGCTGCAAGTTTATTTTCTTAACCTGCAAGGAGTTAGATTATAAATTTTCATAAAATTACTTTCTTAAGTAAGTTGAGTCTTTTTAGATTTTATATTCATGTAGGATTTATAAGAAGGGTTTAAGATAGATCATTAGATAATCTAGGTTACAGTTGCATGAGAACATCCAAAATATAAGTGTGGAGGAATTTGTTAAGTCTCATTTTATGCTTATTTTTTATGTCTTATTAATTTATTTTATGTAATTAATTTATCTAATATTCGTTGTTTTTACATTATTTAGGAAATAAAGGATTAAGTCAAAACTCATGAAAAAAGGTGGAGAAATTAAGATAAAAGAGGGAAAATATCAAGTCAAAGAAGGCTGAAGAATTGATGTACCACCATGAAGCTAGAGAATCGGTCAAAATGCCCAAGAATCTTGGAGTGACCCCCAAGACTCGACAACCCACTCACTCTACACCTCCCTATCTTAACGTCACTACACCAACCTTCATCTTACATCTCCACAACCGCATCGACCATCATCTTCCATCGCACACGATAAAAGAAAACCATCCATCATCATAAACACACATGACCACACCATCTCCATCGCATATCAACCATAGCCACCATTGTCATCAATCATGCATCGCAAATCCCTTTTCTCCCTCCTCCTTGGTGGTGCTGGGCCACCAAGACACACACACCTGACCACCTCCAAGTCGCCACTACCACTGCTGTGCACCGCTGCGGAACTGTTCTGCCGCTGAAACAGAGTCATGGGTTCAAAACTTGCACGGCGTATTTGGTTGTCATTCTAATCTACCTGTTCTTTAGTTCATTCTTAGTATTTCAGAATTAGTTTATTTCATTTTTTATTTCCTTTTATTTAATCCAAACATGTTAAATGAATTAGGTTGTGGTTTATTTAACATGTTAGGTTAAATTTTATTCCACTTCACTTAATTGTGTAAAACCATGTCAAATGTATGTTTTGAGATAAGTTGATTGTTATTCATGTTTGTTTCATTGTTTAATTTTGATGTCTTGTGAGAATTTCATTCATTAAAATTGTTATTATAAAAATTGATTTAAGGCTAGTCTTGATTAATCTTATTATGACTTGAATTAGATTTTCAAACAAGGACTAGTTAATTATAGTTGATGGTAATTATAATTTGCTAGGGTTATATGTGTTCAATGTCTAATTAAATTAGTTAATTTACACCGGTATGAATTAGTTAATTTAATTAGAAGGGTTTTAATCTAAGGCTAGTCTTAGAAGTTAAACCAAAAATCGGGAAAGAACCGTTGGTGGGTCTTTTCTAATGTCTAGCTATTAAAAACTGAATGATGGATAGTATCAATGATAGAGATAAATTAGGGAATGGTGAATCATAATTAGGTCAAGTGGTTTGTTTCATTTGGTTATTCTTGATTGATATTTTCTTGTTATTCTCTTAATTATTTGTTGGTATTTTTAGTTGTTAATTCATTAATTCTTCTTTGCTTAATTGCTTAGTTTAAATCCCCCCTTAATAGTTTACTATTTTATTTCTGATTTAGTAATTTTGGAATTATCAAAATCCTGTGTCTAAATTAGGTCAACAAAATCTGAGTTTATTTTCTAGGTCAATCTTGTTAGTTTGCTTGATTTTAAGTTTAGAATTAGTATTGTTGATTATTTTTATGTTTTAGATTATTTTAGGGTTTCAAAAGTGTCTTTGTTTTATTAGGATTAATTCTAGAATTTTTAGATTTTATCTAATAATTTTTCAGATTTTATTTCTAAACTTGTTCTAGGTTTAAGTTGCAGATTTTTAGTTTCATTAATCTGAAAATTGAGTTTTTAACTTTATATTTTGTGTTTTTAGGATTTGTTTAGGTGTAGTAAGTCAGGAAGTTCATTCTGGATATTTTTATTCTTAGTTTTCATTTTTCGATTAGTGTAGAATATTTTATTTTGATTTTCCATTTTAGATTTCTCCAGGTTTTTTGTTTAGGCTTTAATTCTGTTTTTTTTCCAAATATTATTATTGAATTTTATGATAAGTATAGGATAGGTTTATTAGTGATTTTCGTAGCTTTATTTTAATTTTTACTTTTTGTTTGGCATTTTTCTGCTATTTTCTAGATATTCTGCAGTGTTTAATTTTCTGCAATAGTTGGTTCTTAATCTGAGTGTTTTAGTATTTTTACAACGTTTATCATATTAGAAATATTTTTCATCATTTTATATGTTATTTTTTTGAATTAAGTTTTCTATTTTGGGTTTTTCTTTGTTTTATGCACTGTTTTCTGATTTTATTGTTTACAAGATTATAATCTGATTTTTATAGTTTTAGGAGCATATTTAGATTCAGAGTATTAAATAATCTGAGGTAGTAATTTTTCATATTTTTCTTAGCTTAATTTAAATTTATATAAATTAATTTGGCAAGATTTGAATTAGATATTAGGTAAACTTAGAGTAAGGAAATTATATTACGTGCTAAATTTAGAGTAAGGAAATTTTTAATTTGTTCAGTGGTACGACTAAAGCTTCTAACAATTACAATTCATTTCTTGAAAGATTTTGGAGCAGTGGCAGAAACTATTTGGGATGAAGCTTGCTTCATCATATGGACGTTGGACTTTCTAGGCAGTGGTGGCCTATCTGCTTACCGATGATAAGCCCAAACATAAAGGCAATGTCAGGTCAACAATGTGTAGCATAGTTACAATTGTAAGACCAATTAATCAACACATGTTGGTTGAACTGATTCGCATTTGTTTCTCTTTAAGTAAGATCTTAGATTCGAGTCTTGTGAATGAAGAAAATTTGTAGGAGGACTCTGCCTCCTTACGTATCAACAATAGCTCAAGTCTGACAAAATAGGGAAACAAAGACCCAAAAAAGAAGTTATGAGGCCAACTTTACACACATTAGTCATTGCATATATTTCATTGAAGTTGATTGCTTGTAAATTTTAAACATATGTGTTTACATTTTTTGTATAGTAGATGTAGCAACTTATACTTATATTCAACATATATTTTGAGGGGTGACTATCACATATGACCTCCACAGCTAGGTAATGTTATTTTTAACCCATTATTTTTCGGAATTATTATTTGACTCTTTTTACTTGAAAAGTTTTCATACGACATCCAAAAGCATGTATGTGAGGTGAGTTAAATAATAATAAATTTCGTGTATATGATGACAACTTTCAAGCTCATAGGAGTTAAATAGTAATTCCGAAAATAATGGGTTACAAATAACTTTTATATATATGCGAAAAGGGGTATATATAATCATTTATCTATATTTTTAGTCATACTGTAATGCATATTACCTGTAGTCCCTACAAATTATTCCATTAATCTCTTTTTACTATAAGATTTATGGAAAGTATGAAAATAAATACATAAACACCGTGGTTTGACGGCCCTCATTCCCATGAATGGCTTGTCATTGGTTGTGCGAGGCAATAAATTGCATGGTCTTGGATGTGACTTAGGAAATTGCATGGTCTCCTGACGCGATCCATTTGTTTTACAAGGACAAGGGAAGATTTCATTAGAAACTGATAAATGATCATACGAAATCCACAAAATGTTTTTGACTTTGCCAAAATACGATCTCCGTCTAAAAAAAATTACTTTTATGCACATTGATCATCCGTTGTTCCATGCCCGATGTTTCAAACTATGGCCTAGGGAAGAGATCCACAGATCTGCAACAACACTTTCTTAGAATGAGATATGTTGATCTAGTGTAGGTCAATTGAGCAAGATCTTCTTCTGACACAAGAGATGATATTTGAAGTGCTGACTTCCATTGTAGAGCCACTCTACAGAAAAGTACTTTATCCCTTGAAGTCAAACAAGCCACACCATAAAAGTAAACATAAGATTCTCACGACTAGAGAGAGAAGAAGACTATCTCAATAGGAGAGACAATTGCTACTAAATAGATAAAAGATACTACATATAAGAACAAATAGAAAAATGGCGGTAAATACTACAAGTTACAACAAGGATGGTCTAAAAACTGATCATCCGGCCTCCACCACCAGATTTGTGAAAGGATGTGCAAAATGAAGAAGAAGAAGAAGATGATGATGATGATGATGATGATGATGAAGGAAAAGGATGGGAAGAGCAAACAAGATCCATTTTATGGCTTTTCCCTTTTTTGCCAAGAATACGATTTTGGTGTTTCAGAACAGCATAATTTAAGTTGAATCACTTTCAAATAATTGTTTGCAAAAAACAACAAAAAAGGGGATTCCACATTTTAGAAAAATTACTTTCCTAATGGATTAATTGTTAAATCAAGCCATTTAAGTGCTCAATCGAAGCAAGCATTGTAGGGACTCGAACTAAATCAGAAAAGATTTTTGAAAGTGCCTGAATAATCCACACCGCAGGGATCATTTAACTCCATTGGTTTGAACACACCTAAATGTAATGCATCTTGAATTTTTCCCTCATAATCGTTGTTGACCTATTCTTATCGAGATGAGCAACTAAAGTACTATGTCATTCAAATGATTATGAAAAAGAACCAATTAGTTTGTAAAAGGATCATGACTGAAGGCAGGGACATAATATCTATGAATGGCTTGTCGCTTGAATGTGGTTGAGGAGATTTTCTATTTAATTTTAATTTTTATGAAATTTAGAGCCATTAATGAGTTTTACTGGAGCCATTGCCAAAGAATTAGTCAAATTCCTCAGGGCATAAATGTTCCCCTTGACTGTTTCCTTTGATGATGGAGATCTCCTGCACGCAGGGGCGAAGCATATCAAAGTTGTCTAGCTCACTGTAACTTGCAAACATGTGGTCATATCTTATGAATTTAGTTGACAATGGGTTATCGTCCAATAGCTACCCACTTAAGATGATGAAGAGATTAGGCATAACTAGAGAAGATATGATGGCCTAAACTCAAAGCTTCCGTGCCTATGAAAACACCCATAGAATTGTTTTCAGAATGATTGCCCTCAACATTGCTGTTGGGGGATAGAAAAAAAAAAAAATTGGTCTTTCAGGTCGTACAGATTCAAGCCACCTTTAACCATTTACTTTATCGCCGTGGCTGTATGACCCAAATGTTGCCCTTAATCAAGAGGTGAACATAATAGTCAAAGGGACCATTGGGAGTACAAGCACTAGTCTTATGATCAGGACAATCGACAAATAGGATCTTTCATAGAAGTTGACCATGATGATGATGGTATTGAAATCTGGGGTTTTGTAGGTGATGAATGTGTTGTCACTGAATAAATGGACGAAGTTCCATGCAATTTGGACGCCTAGTCAAATAGGGGAGTTAATGCCATGATAAGAAACATAGGGTTCACACGCGACACCATGTTAAGAAACAAGCTAAAACTTTCTACACCCCGTCCAAAAGTGATGCCATTTACCCACCTTTTTCGGCTTGCGCTATGAGCATTTTTCTCAATGATTTCAAGATACATGATGTGACACCTGCAAGATAGGGTGATATATCAGGAGATGTCATGTCCTTTTACCCACAAGAAAGCTGAATTTTTGTAACAATAATTTTTCGGACTATTTGCCCAAATTTTTCTACAATGGCCATTCGTAGCATTTTGAAAAATTGCCATGATGTTGCCATGAATAGCTCGTGTCACAAGATCCGTAACTTTTGTGGCAAATTTAAATTGTCATGGGCATTATATTGCTGCAATATCTCTGTCTTTTGTTTTTTTGGGAGCAAGCATGACCTTGTTAGGAAAGCGCTTTTGCCAAAAAGAATGATATTAGGAGCAAATTTGGTTTTCTAAAACCATATTTTGGTTTCAAGAATTTATTTGTAGCGACTTACATTTGCCACATGATATGTACTACTAAAAATATTATGTCAATTGTATTGTAAAAGAAAATTTGTTGATACAAGAGTGAAATTAATATTTGCAATTAATCATTTAATATATAGTATTCTTCATACATATCTTAATAAATGAAAATAAAAGAGATGAAGTCATAGTAAAAAATAAGTATGATATATATATATATATATATATATATATATATATATATATATATATATATATATATACACACACACACACACATACATACACACAGTGTTCAACGATAAAATAGTTTATTCAATGTTAACATGTCATACTTTAATCATAAATCCTAACTATAAAAATCCAAAAAAAAAACTCCATGAGGTGTTCATTTTTTAGGGGGGGGGGGAGGGGTGGGGGCATTTGTCCTAAGAGAGGGCGAAAAAATGAGATCTTCATGGCCATTAGTCTTCTTGACTTCAAACTAGTAGTGACGTTTGTATTATCCCGCATGATAAGCACTAGATATCCATAACAAAGATCAACAAACTTAGACAAATATTTGTTGCTAAAAAAATTATGTATATGTAAGACCCTACTAGGTACATACGTTAGCCTTCCCTGCTTGCAATGCTTGGTAACCATAGTGAGCTATTGCACAACTCATACTAGCTGCTGGGCTACTATATTTGCTACTGCACAGTACGTAGTCAGTGCTTTGCTACAGTTGCTGCATCGTGTTTAGTCGATGCTTGGTTGGTGCAGTTGCTGCTTCACAGCCTGCAGCAACGGTTGATTCAATAGCAGTACAATAATCATGTATATCTAAACATACTATTGAACTTTACACACTAAATTAATATATCATGTGTATGATAGAGAATTAAACACCTTTTTTTTTTTTTAAGTAATAGAGTAGAACCTCACAAAAAATAGGAACTTAAGAGCATTCCTAGTTGTGGGAACGCGTGTAGTGGACCCTGCGTGTCACATGCGTGTCTGGGATGTTCTGGTAGCCTGGGAAATGGGGAGAGGGAACGCGTGGTAGAACGGTGGGGTGTTCTACCCCACATAGTGTATTTTTTGTCCTTTTCTGATTTTTTATTTGTTTTTCTTTTTTTAAATAAAAAATATTATTTAGGTAGTTAAAAAAAAGATTGTATGTTATAAGATGGGTTCATAAAAAATATTTTATTAAGTAATTTAAGTTAGAGCTCGATTGATTGGAGAATTAATAGAATGTAAGTTCTACAAAATTAGAATTTTTGCTGATGTGATGGGCCTGAGTTCTAAAAACTGGAACTCAGACTGCGAATGCTCTAAGAGAACAAAGATAGAATTAATTATGCTAACTTCTCAATGAAATGAAAGCATCTCATCAACTTATTACATTTGCACAAACAAGCTACGTTTACAACGCAAAATCTCAAGACACAAGTTGCACACAAACTTCTACATTTCCCATCAAGACTTTTCAGCATTTCCTATGTCAATGACAAGAGTATGGAGTCGACAAAATACCAACGTTACCATTTAATTTGCCAAATAAAATGCAAACCTTAGCCTTAGCATTGATGCACATTTTGTGCTAACTGAACTACTTGGCATGTTATTGACAACCATATCGGCCATATCAAAAAAGGTGAGCATACAGAATAATAATTGATATACGACGGAAACAAAGAATCATTATCACATACCTGCCTTCACATTTGGGTAAATCTTATTTGTACCCCACTATTTTCAGAATTAGAATTCAGCCCCCTCTCACCCTAAAAATTGTTATCATATGGTCATCTTTTTTAATCAAAAAGGGGGTTAAATAATAACAAAAAATCTTGTGTATGATAAAAAATTTTAAAATGAAGGAGATTCAAATAATAATTCTAAAAACAATTGAGTACCTATAAGATTTACCTAAATATGGAGGGGATATATGATAATACTTCGAAAAACAATGTACTTATTGATATCAGTTGAGATCTTTCAAATTTCAGCCCTTTGGGCCAATACAAATCCGAAGAACATCTCTTTAAAATTTCAGCCTCTTTAATTCTTTAGTAACAACCGAAAGTAATCCAGAGAAATTATAAACTAAAGTTTTCGTTACATATATGACATTCTATTGAATTGAGAGGCTAAATAAAGTGAGAAAGGGAGTGCACAATTATGTTTTTGCTATTAACATCAAACTGGATGCCCACTAAACGCATTTTGAATTAAAGGTTAAAAAAAAATTTCTAAAGGGATAGACGATCATTATGCTTTGCAGATATGGATCCTCAACTTACAGTTGAAATTCCAAAACCTGTTGTGTTCAAGAAACCAAGTCTAAAAACACGGGTACTTCTTCACAATTTCTAAATTGTTCAAGGCCAAATCCGTCTATGCTCAACTAATCTATGCAAGCTAAAGGAATTAATCATATTTCTATTTTGACAGCAAAATTTTCTAGGGAGAATCCCCTTTATAAACAAAACTAGCATTCTATGCTTTTCTAAGTTAAATGTATCGTAAACAAAAACATATGTGAAGGCGATTACGCTAATCCCCTCAAGTTCGTGCTTGAAAATCTAATCAAAATAATTAAACAATTGAAATATTCAACACATATCAAGGCCAAAAGACAGCAAATGGGCAAGATTAATATTTAGTGTAGCAACTGAAATTAAGAAGTAAAAAAGAAAAAGTATAATCCCCTAAATATTCAATCGGCCAGTAAGGCTTCTTCAAAATGATTAATGTTTACCTCAATTTAGCAGTAAAAAGTTGAGAAGAAGCATAAAGGAAAAATTAAATTAAGGGCAAAACCAATTGGGAAGCAATTAGCAACTTATCGTCCAAAAACAACCCAGAAGACCATGCTGAGAATTTTCAAGATGGGGAGCCAGCAGCCCAGCACCCACCATGATTTGACCATGGATGCCACCATAGGGGTGCTCGTGCTTAGGTCGTGGCCCTTAGTTTGGTTGAAAAATTGGCAGTGGGGACTACAGACAATCCATAGTCTCGTGCACGGTCTGTGATAAGCTATTTTTCTTGTATTTCTTGTCTAGATTGATTGATAAGAATGACACCTCATCTCCCTCCAAAACTTCTTGCTAAACCCTATGAAAACTAGTGTCTTTTCATATACTTAACACATGTATATAAGGATGAAGAACATGCACAAGCAATACGCATAATCTATGTGAGTGACTATAGCACCCCCCATTGATTGACCTTTTAGAAATCTATTACATTTACCCTTGTTCATTCAGCATTTTATCCCAAAGATTATTTGTGGTGTAGCGAATAAGTCTTCGGGAAAGTGATACGTTTATGATTTGTTGAAATATCCAGTACCGCGTTCACATCTCTTCCCTGACAATCTTAAGACTTATCTATACTAATGGCAATACTTCGTGAGATGACTTCCAACTTTCAAAAATTAGACACGTTCAAGGGTGCAGGCTTCATCGTTGTCAAAAGAAGATGCGCTTCTTCTTCACTATTCTAAAGATGGTGTACGTACTTAGTACCCCTTACCGCATTGACACTAAAAATGAGACTTTGGAGCCAGCTCGTTGGAGATCAAAGTTCAAGAATGATGATTATATTTGCTAAGGGCACATATTATACAGCATGTCGGTTGCGTTGTTCGATGTGTTTGAAGTGGTGGAGTCTGCCAAGGAACTTTGGAGACGTTGGAGAACAATGACATGGTGGAGGATGCTTCTAGCAAGAACTTCCTTGTAGGTCAGTTTAATAATTATAAGATAGTCAAAGAATGTTCTGTTCTAGACCAATTGTATGAAATTTAGAGTATTTTAAAGTCACTTCAAGCAACATAAACTGCATATGGATGAGTCTATTATAGTGTACTCTATAGTAGACAAACTCACTTCTTGGAAGTACGCTAAAAGAATGATAAAATGTAAGAAAGAGGAAATGTTTGATGAGGATTTGGCTAACTATCTTCACATGGTCAAAGAGTTGCATATGTAGAATAGTCAAAGGAGCATTTCTCTAAGATTCATGTGATCAAAAGTGGAGAGTCAAGTCAAGGATAGAAAAGAAACAAAAAGAGGCCTAAAAAGAACAACAACAAGACGGATAACAAGAAGGCAAAAGTAGTTTATTGGGAATGTAACAAACCAGGCTACAAGAAGAGAGATTATACCATTTGGAAGTGCAAGGATGGATTGAACAACAAAAAGGCTAAGATGAAGCTCAACTTTATGGCTATGATCTTTGATCAAACTAATGTTATCCAAAGTGATAATGATTGGTGGGTTGATTCAGGTACTTCCAAGTATGTGTGCAAGAACCACTCCTTCTTCAAGACTCTTGTACCGGTTGAAGATGAGAAAGTGCTCTATATGTGCAATACCTCTACCATTGATGCCAAAGGGATAGACCAAGCAGAATTAGTCTTTAGTTGTGGTAAAGCTCTTATGTTAAATGATGTATATTATGCTCCAAAAGTTAGGAAGAATCTTGTTTTTGATTTTCTTCTTGTAGCTCGCCCAATCCTTAATTACTTAATTAGCTTAATCTGAATTACTCAACAACATGGTTGCAATAGATGTCTTAACAGCTTGGGCATTACCATTATCCTAAGTCGGACAAGGCCATTTGACAATTACATGACTTAGAAGGGGTATTTTCAGGTTTACAAGTCCCATTAAGCCAAGGGCATTCAAGTTAACTCTAAACAATAATTTGAAATATGACACAGCTAGAATATAACTAGGTTATGCAACCCATAACTCCACATTAGTCATGCTTGTTCAAAATATAGCCCAATGTGATCTTTAAGCTTTGTCAAGTCTTCATGTTATGCCAAAATCCACTGTGCGTATCTATTGACATTAAACTATGAAAGTCGTAAGCCTTTCATCCAGTTCTTACTTCCTTCATCTTGCTAGGGACACATATGTCCACTCATCCCTCACCTAAAATAGAAAATACAAAAATATTTGGAAAAATTAGCCATAATCCAGTAAGTTTATCCCTATATGTGAAATAAACATTTATAGTAATTTAGTTGAGCACTCACATTTTAAATTATTTTAGTTCAAAAACAAGAGAGAGAAAGAGAGAAAATGTGAGTAAAACTAATTTGCTGGTCATTATCTGGAGGTGGAAACCCTACTGACTAATTTTCTGGTTATTATCTAGAGGTGGAAACCCTATTGATGTCTGACGCGATTATTGAGATAGGCGCATACATCCTAGGCCCATTGGGAAGCTTGAACGGTAGTTGCACGGATAAATTGAAGGGCGCAAGCCCTTATGCTTGATAATTGATGGGGGCCACTTATTTAGATGATAAAATATTTTTCAGAATAATTCGTTACATGAATATTACATAAACTTTGTAAAATTTGAGGAACATATGAATTTTTGAAGAGTACATGCAAAAAGGTAGTTGGAATTTTTTTAATATCTCACCCCTTGAGTAAAATAGTGGTTCATGGCATCACAGGGATGGAAATGGTCTCATTTCTGCTTCATATATAAATATATAATGGCCAGTAAAGTTTCAAATAATTTTTATTAGTTATAACTTTAGTAAACAATTTGAAGTTCTCCTTGGCATTTTTCTTAGTTATCAATTGTATTCACAATTGGTTATTCAAGCATACGAATCGATTTTGGATTCCAATTTATATAAGCCTTCTTTGTATCATTGTTGTCATTATTATCATTAATGATATTGACGTTGTTGGTGCTATTATAACTCTTAGCATTGTTAACTTTATTGTTAGTAATATTAATGTTGTTATCATTACAATTATTATCATCATTTTTATTACTATTATTGTTTGTTATCTATGTTATCATTGTAAATTTCATTGCTACTATAATATTAAAAGAGGCGATATTAGTTTTGGTGACTTAACCATGAAGAGGTTTGAATTATTCAAGCTTGATTTGTAGTTCTAAATTGATTTGCGGTCTCAAATCATGCTGATGAACCTCTATTTTGTACTATTTTTAGCGCCTATTTGACCCATTTCCTCCCCCGTTTTCACGTTTAATTGTGTTAAGGAAGGGTCAAATCGGCCTCCTTTTGCATACTTTTAACTCATATAACATCTTCGATATTTTCAGGAACTCTATTGAAGAAACAGAAAGATGAACAACATTTAGCAGAAAGGAGTGCCAAGAAGGCGAGAAAAGCTACGAAAAAGCGTCGCACGGAAGCCCCGGAGAATCGGACACACGCGATAAGGAAAAAACCGCGACGACTCGACAAACCCGAACCGGCGCCACGTGGCATGGCCTAGCCGTGCCACGTGGCATGGCCTAGCCACATGGCATGGCCTGGCCGTGCTGTGTGGCATGGTTGTCTTTTTTCGCCGGGTCCCGCGTTTTCGTCCGGCAGAAATGTGGCACGGGGCCCCCGTGCCGTCTGGCACGACCGTGCCACTTTAGTTGTCGCTGTTTTATCGTGTTTTGGGATTGTAATTCGGGTTTTATTCATTCTACCTTTTCTTCTCTCTCGTTTTAGGCGATTTCTAGGGCTCTTAGGTTTTGCTTATTGTGGCTATTGAATTCAAGCTTTGGATCAAAATTTGTTTACACTTTCGATTGAATATTGTTGCAGATTGTTCAGGGTACACTTTTCTACCCCTTTTCTTTCGTTTTAATTCAAGTTCTATATTCCTTGACATGTTATGGTTCTTGATTGAGATGTTGTTTAGAATCATGTTTAGCGGCTAAATTCCTTAATCTTGGATTGGGTGTAGCCCCTGTGATGTAAATTGGATTGTTAATTCTAGGTTTTTGTGAATTACGTCAGAGTATAATTGAATTCTCACTTAGCATGCCAGGTGTTCGATGAATTGTCTGAGAGGGTTTTATTCATGTTCTTAATTAGGGTTTAGGAGACTAATGAAAGTTAGGTCCTTTACTTAGAGTAGCTTTGTGAGCAATTGAATTACCTGACACGAAAGTAGTTGGGGGTGCAATTGGGAATTGAAATTACATGATTTTGTGGTTTTGTTATTCTAGTTTCACGAAAGTAGACAACTAGGTTAGCTTGATCAGTCTAATGACCTTCGAAAGTAGGCGTAGATGCTTTAAACCGGTAATAATTCCATTTCAATTATCTTACAGGTAGATTCGCATGACCTAGTTTATTTTCCAATGAGCATCATAGTGCGGTGAACCCCAATTCAGGATTCTCTTCTCATTATTGTCTTAGACCAAATAGAGTTAGAATTAGTTAAACCAACTTCACTCGACAACTGCCTAGCTTGAGTTAGTCCAATTAGTTATAGTAGTTGAAACCAAGTTCCCTGTGGATTCGACCCGTACTTGCCGGTTGCTAGCTACAGCTACGCCGTGCACTTGCGGTTAAGTAAAACTCCTAACAAGTCTTTGGCGCCGTTGCCGGGGAACTTGCGCCTTTCAATATTAGAACCGATTAGCGTACTCTAGACTAGGCGTTTTCTTTTTCTTTTCATCCCTTCATTGTTTCCCTTCTCCCCTTTATTGTGCTTGAAACTGTTTTACGCCTTGGTAGTGTTGGTTTTGTATGCGCAGGCGTAGTCAAAGGGATCAACCACTTGCCCCTTTTGACCCTGAAATCGAAGCCACTGCTCGAAGGCAAAGCGGTGAAAGGAGAAGGCACCAAGCACAAATACAGATGGCCGAGCAAAGCCAAAGGGTGCTGCGAGATTATGCCTTGCCACAAGCATCGGGCGTAACCTCCTCCATCGTTAGCCCCGCCATCGAGGCTAACAACTTCGAACTCAGCCCAGCACTGATCACATTCATGGAGAGGGAGCAATTCAGCGGGCATCCCTCGGAGAACCCCAACGTGCACCTTCGCAGGTTCTTAGCGAAGTGTGATACCATCAAGCTAAATGGGGTGTCCGCTGATGCAATCCGGCTGCGGCTCTTCCCATTCTCACTGCGGGATAGAGCCAGTGACTGGCTTCAGAACGAGGAGCCCAACTCGTTCACCACGTGATAAGTACTCTCCAAAGCATTCCTCAGTAAGTACTTCCCACCTGGCAAGACTGCCAAGCTGAGGACAGATATCACCTCCTTTGTCCAGCAGGATGGTGAGTCTTTATATGAGGCGTGGGAGAGATTCAAGGACCTCCAGCGCCAGTGCCCCCACCATGGAGTTCCCGACTAGCTCCTAATCCAAACCTTCTACAATGGATTAGAGCGGTCGGTGAAGATTTCAGTTGATGCTGCAGCAGGGGGTGCTCTTATGGGCAAATCTATCGAAGCAGCAAAGGCGTTGTTGGAAGAGATGGCTTCCAACAACTATCATTGGTCGAGTGAGAGGGCCACCCCCAAGAGGGGCGGTGGCAGGCATGAGATTGACGCCGTGACGCTCCTAGCGAGCAGGGTGGACGCCCTTGCACAGCGCCTGGAGAAAGTGACCACCTCGTCAGCTACTTTTGTGGGGTCGTCCATGGGGATCTATGCTGTTTGTGAGGCCTGCGGTGTACAGGGCCATACTGCCGTTGAGTGCTACAATGCCCCTTCTAGCATTGAGCACGTCAACGCCTATCATACCTACACCTAACCTCCTCAAAATAACCCCCACCCCACCTCCTACAACCAGGGTTGGAATACTCGTCCGAACCCCCTCTATAAAAACCCCAACCCTCACCCTCAAAACCCCAACCAGCCACCCGGTTTCCACAACTGAGCCCCCTACACTCCACCTCCTCCACCTCCTGAACCCACATCTCACCTGGAGAGTGTTATGGAGCGCTTCATAGCGACCCAAACCACGACAAATGAGACTCTCAAAGAAAATATTCAGGTATTGAACTCCAGAGTGGATTCCATGGCCGCCCATCATAAAACCATGGATACACAGATTGCCCAAATTGCTCAGCAGGTGAGCCATCTGTCCAGATCTCATGGGCAACTTCCGGGCCAGACCGAGGTCAACCCCCGCCGCCAAGTCAATGCCATATCTACTGTGGGCGCGGGGTTAGAAGAGAGTCCAGTGATGGTTCTCCAGGAGGTAGTTCCGGTTTCTGCTTCTGCCAGAACTGAAGGAAAGGAGAAAAACGAGGGTCTGAGCCCTATTGAGGAAACCTGCCATCGAACTATTGATTGCACTTATCGCCCTCGAGTGCCTTTCCCTCAGCGACTGGCATGGTCCGAGCTCGTTCAGCTTGAACCTAGATTCGAGCGATTTCTGGAAATCTTACGCCGAATCTATGCCAGTAGCCCCTTCTTGGAAGCTCTCCAGAGTGCCCCTGTGCAATGCAAATTTTTACGAGAGCTCCTGTTCAAGAAGGGAGCATCTAGGGAGGCTTCTATAACTTCCATTGGCGGCTCCTGCAGTGCGCTCTTGCAAAGGCGGTCGTCATCCAAGCTGCAGGATCCTGGCAGCTTCTCCATCCCTTGTTGTATAGGGGATGTGCAGATGGAGAGAGCTCTCTGCGATCTGGGCGCTAGTGTGAGTATCATGCCGCTCTCTCTCTGCAAGAAGTTGCGATTATGGGACCCCACACCCACCAGCATCACTATTCAGCTCGCGGACTGCTCCATTCGGCGGCCTGTGGGCATTTTGGAGGACGTTCCTGTCCAGGTGGGTCAGTTCCTGGTCCCATGTGATTTTATCGTCCTCAACATGGACGAGGACTGCTCTGCCCCCTTCATCCTAGGTCGCCCATTCCTTGCGACCGCGGGGGCAGTGATCGACGTGCAGATGGGTACCATGTCCTTCACCGTTTGTGGCGAGCGCGTGGATTTCCACTTCCCTCCACCCACACAACCTCCCACCCCTGGTGCCCACTCCACACCCTCAGCCCCCATTCCCCCTCCTTTTCCACCTGCTTCGAGAGTGGCGATCACTGATTGGGGTGGAGGATCCCATCTGCGATCGCCTGCTCTGCCTCGCCGACCCCCACCGCTTACTACTGCTACTGGCGGACCTCCTCAGGCGATACTGATGCCTGACTTTAGCCATGGGGAAGTGCTGGCTCACTCGTCATTTCTTTCTTCCATCCCCACACCTCCCTACATCACGCGAGCATCATATTCCTGAGGTAAAGGTCAAGCTTAGGACCTAAAACAAGCGCTTCTTGGGAGGCAACCCAAGGTATTTATAGTTTTTTGTGGAAAAAAAAAAGGGGGAGTGTGTGTGTGTGTCTCCCCTTTTCCTCCGTTTCCCTCCCCTTGTTTCTTTTCTGCGTTCTTTTCATTGAGGACAATGAAAATCTCAAGCATGGGGGAGTGTGAGCTCGTCGCTTTCTGGTAACATTGTGGGGGGTAGGTGATGATATCACTTGCATTTGCATCATTTAGATAGGATTTCATGTCATGCACTTTGTTGTTTTTGCCTTTTTATTTTATTCGAGCATATAGTTTAGAGCATATAGGATTAGCTTTTGCATTCAAAAGGAGAAATGATCGAATCGGGCGTTCGTAAGCTTCTCACGTACCATCTCTTACCCTTCTCTTCATTATCCTTTATAACTTTATTGCTTTAGTAGTTAGTTTTATTGCTTTGAAGAAAAAAGAATTTACAGTTTGCGAAAACCCCTCTTGTGATGAGATTGAAAGGGGTGATTGATTGATTGATCATGTTGGTTGTGTGTTGAGGCGTAACTTGTCTTGGTGTGAGTTTTTGGGCAAATTGTGTTTGTTTTGTCGTCTGTAGTTTCTTCGCCCTGTGTTGCATGCTAGCTACCCCTGAGATTCATGTGGTTTGACTTGACTAACCTTGATGAATGGGACATACCCTAGAGTAAGTCACTTGACTGTGGTAGGTTTACCCATGAGATTTTGAGCCTAATGACTATTCATTACATATAGTCTCCATTTCCCTTCATGTGTGACTCCTCCATAATGCATCTCTAGAACTTGGTCTTGTTCTCCTTGAAACTGCATTTAGCAATTGCATGTGCCGACATGATTGAGGCGATCTTTATTCATGTAGCCACATTAGCCAGAAAGCCACCCGTTGTTGCATGCTGTCCCTTTGCTAGCCCTTTGAGCCTTTCCCCCAGTCGTTGTTGTTGCACCACATTAATTATACGCTTGACCTGTGTATACTTCCTTCATCCTTGTCAAGGTGTCTAGTGGGGCGATACTTCCACAATGTAGTTGGGCATGTTTGGGGCATTTGATTATTCACTGCGGGCATAATACTAGTGGCTCGTTTTGGGAAAATTGCGAATTAATTTTTGTACTTCCAACGCTATCCAATGTGCATCCTTTTTTTTGCTTCTCAAAAAAAAAGAAAACCAAAAAAAAAAAAGAAGAAAATGAAATGAGAAGTTGCAACTAAAACGGGTAGCATGGAAGCTTTTTGCAATAAGCTTGTTGTTTTCTCCTTGAGGTTTTTGCGAGCTTTGCCACTCAATTCGTAAGTTGGTGTGAAGTTGTATCTATAATGCTGAATTGTGGAAGTGTTCCTGCTCACTAGTCTTTGACTAATAGCTCCACTTTCCCAAATTATTCCACTTATCACCTTTGACCTTAGCCCCATTACATCCCTATTGCAAGCCCTCATGATTGACACATTGCATATTGCATTCTCGTGGTGGAGAGTAGAGAACTTTAACAAGCATATGGTAGTTGCCTGATTGGTTGGAGTATTGAGCGTACCCTTGTTACATATTTCAAACACATTGAGGGGAGTGCTCCACTTTGCCCTAAAGTGAGGTCCTACCAGTCCTACTTACTCACCATTTGTTGAGGAAGGCTATGTCTTACTATGTGCTTCAATATTTGGGGTGTGTTGTGTGTTTCATTTGGGCAAGATGATTCATGGGTGACATTGCATACATTTTCATTGAGATTATCTACCGCACCTTGACTGGACTACCTTCTATGCATGATTAGCGTGATTCATCGGCATCCATCCTTTCCCTTGAAGAGGGTGTGTTTAGAGGTCCACCATCCTCCCTGATTTTTCATAAAATAGTCTTGCTTGAGGACAAGCAAGAGATAAGCATGGGGGTGTGATGAACCTCTATTTTGTACTATTTTTAGCGCCTATTTGACCCATTTCCTCCCCCGTTTGCACGTTTAATTGTGTTAAGGAAGGGTCAAATCGGCCTCCTTTTGCATACTTTTAACTCATATAACATCTTTCGATATTTTCAGGAACTCTATTGAAGAAACAGAAAGATGAACAGCATTTAGCAGAAAGGAATGCCAAGAAGGCGAGAAAAGCTACGAAAAAGCGTCGCACGGAAGCCCCGGAGAATCGGACACACGCGACAAGGAAAAACCGCGACGACCCGACAAACCCGAACCGGCGCCACGTGGCATGGCTTAGCCGTGCCACGCGGCACGACGGTGCCACATGGCACGGTGTGGCCGTGCCACTTGGCACGACCGTGCCACATGGCACGGCCTGGCCGTGCTGTGTGGCATAGTTGTCTTTTTTCGCCGGGTCCCGCGTTTTCGTCCGGCAGAAATTTGGCACGGGGCCCCCGTGCCGTCTGGCACGACCGTGCCACTTTAGTTGTCGCTGTTTTATCGTGTTTTGGAATTGTAATTCTGGGGTTTTATTCATTCTACCTTTTCTTCTCTCTCATTTTAGGCGATTTTTAGGGCTCTTAGGTTTTGCTTATTGTGGCTATTGAATTCAAGCTTTGGATCAAAATTTGTTTACACTTTCGATTGAATATTGTTGCAGACTGTTCAAGGTACACTTTTCTACCCCTTTTCTTTCGTTTTAATTCAAGTTCTATATTCCTTGACATGTTATTGTTCTTGATTGAGATGTTGTTTAGAATCATGTTTAGCGGCTAAATTCCTTAATCTTGGATTGGGTGTAGCCCCTGTGATGTAAATTGGATTGTTAATTCTAGGTTTTTGTGAATTACGCCAGAGTATAATTGAATTCTCACTTAGCATGCCATGTGTTCGATGAATTGCCTGAGAGGGTTTTATTCATGTTCTTAATTAGGGTTTAGGAGACTAACGAAAGTTAAGTCCTTTACTTAGAGTAGCTTTGTGAGCAATTGAATTACTTGACACGAAAGTAGTTGGGGGTGCAATTGGGAATTGAAATTACATGATCTTGTGGTTTTGTTATTCTAGTTTCACGAAAGTAGACAACTAGGTTAGCCTGATCAGTCTAATGACCTTCGAAAGTAGGCATAGATGCTTTAAACCGGTAATAATTCCATTTCAATTATCTTACAGGCAGATTCGCATGGCCTAGTTTATTTTCCAATGAGCATCATAGTGCGGTGAACCCCAATTCAGGATTCTCTTCTCATTATTGTCTTAGACCAAATAGAGTTAGAATTAGTTAAACCAACTTCACTCGGCAACTGCCTAACTTGAGTTAGTCCAATTAGTTCTAGTAGTTGAAACCAAGTTCCCTGTGGATTCGACCCGTACTTGCCGGTTGCTGGCTACAGCTACGCCGTGCACTTGCGGTTAAGTAAAACTCCTAACACATGCACCTGTGTCTAAATCAAAGAGATTATTATTCCTTTAGGTTTTAGTTGAACCTTGATTTCTATTCATTGGTTTAGGTCATAAGATAGACAATCTTTATTCTTCTCTTTTAGTAACCAAAATGCACAATTAATCTTTAACACTAATTATAATCCATCATCTTCACTACTTGATTAAATTATACATCAAATTCAATATTGCACGTAAATCTTGAATCTGTCACAACTTCAGGATAAGCACTAGTTCCCCATTTATGCAAAAAATGGCTCCCAAAAGTTCTAAGTAACCGTCTCGTGATATTTTATCACCGTTTCATGGCATACTTTAGAAAATCCATATCTTCTACCTCCGACCTCGAATTGAGACCTAAAATCCCAATATAAAAAGCTTAGGAAATCGCACAACACTTTTATTCGTAGTGTAAAACACAACAATCCCAACATGGCCTCGAAAATTACGCTTAAATAAAATCATGCACAGCTCTGGTTTATTCTGTGCAGTCTTAGCAAATTGGCCATAACCTTGTCCACAAAGCTCAAAATTAAGGGATTTCATTGAAGTTTGAAAGATAACTCGTCAATGCACCTATCCACCAAAAATCACAGTTTTTGACGCACCAATAAATACTAGTTTATTTCTGAAGCAGCCCTATTTTTTGGTTTGTTTATAACCCTAAATTCCTTTTTCCCTCGACCTCGAATGCTCCCATTCTTCCCCAATCTTTTGATAGCACATCTCTAAATCCTTCATCCTTTGGTTTTACTCAAAACACAATCAACAATCCATAAAACTCAACAAATTTGATTACAAGAATACAACACCACAACCATGTTCAAAGTCTAATTCCTCTATGAGCACCCATAAGCTAGCAATTATCACAAATTAACATCTCATTTCCTAATTGAATTAGGGAGCAAAAAGAGTAAAAGTACGTGAGGAAAAAGTTAGGTTTTACCTCCCAATCACCATGAACCAAGGTAGAGGGAAGTGAGAAGGGAGGGTAGCAGTGTTGAGCTGCTATAGGGGGCTTAACGGTGGCCTTTGGGTAGCGAAACTACAGGCATGAGGGTCATGGGCTTGGAGTAGGGGAAGAAAGGGGGGATTCCTGTGTGACAATAAAGAAGGGGGGTCTTGGTGTGGTGGTTAAAAAAAAAAGAGAGGGGGAAATATGGCTTGCAAGAAAAAGGGGTTAGGGGGAGGATTAGTTTAGCTTTTATTAATTTTAAATTTGATCAAATAAATGATAAATCTAAATATTTATTATTTATTATTTTCTTTCCTTTTTTTTTTGTAGTGAACAACTCCCTTTGTTTTTTTTTTAACTAACGAATGTAAGCAAATTTCACGCTTATTTTTATTTATTTTTATTTATAAGTTCTTAATCGTTCTGTATGAAGCGTGATCAAATTTTATTTTAAGACCACTTCATCATCTCAGCCTCCAATTACATAATTACATTGAATGCTGAATTCGAAATGCGACGCTCAACTTAATTAATTTAAATGGAGATTAATCAAAGTAATTGACATGAATTAGGTTCAGATAATTACAGCCTTCCCCCCTTAAATTTACCTTAAATCATATATAGGCACTTGTTTCTCACATCCTTCTTTCTCTAACGTGTGGTTTTTAGTGAGGTATGATTAGCCTATAGAAGGTTAACTAGAGGGATGCTTTTATTGCAAGGGTTTTTAACTCTATAGTCCAATATTTGCATGGGATGCATCTCATAACCCAAGTTCTTCGTAATCTTTATAGCCTCATTAGCAATGGCATGGTTTAGGTGTGAAACATACTTTCCGAGTTTTGAAATATGTGAACACTATGCGTTAAAGTGTGCTTGAATCTTTCTTACCTCCTTAGCAGGTACTTGGGTTAACTCCAACCTTATAATTAATGTTTCATCTAACTCATTCTAACACAATTAGGCATTGTTTTAGATTTTCCTCTTATCAAAAGCCCATAATTTATGTTTTTAACTATATTACATACCTACTGTAGGACGAATTTGGCTATTTCTTGAGATTTGATGTCATCATGTGACTTGAGTCTATTGTCCCCTTTTGGGATAGCATTTATGGAATATTTTGTAGTCTGTCTTATTACTCTAACTTGCTTACTTACATAACCTTCACTCAGCAGACTAGTCAGAAGTTTCCTTGAGGTTTAAATTTGACGTTGAAGATGAACATGCCCAAGGATAAGAGTGATAAAAATGGTAATCAAGTGAGTCATCACTCACAAAAAGAAATAACAGCGAAATTAGAAATTATTGATAAGTGAGGGACTGTCGTGGGACAGCTAGAATAAAGATGGCTATGAGTGCATGTGTTAAGAATTCAAACATAGAATACAAGAATCGTGGTTTGCAAGTAGGGATCATAGAAGAAACCAGCAAATAGTTGACACTTCTTGCACCATATCAATAACAAATATGAGTATTCTACGCTACCTCAATCAGGATGGGTAGCTAGAAGGTTATATTATACACTAAATTGCATTGTTCAAAAGATATAAGAGATTGGAGCATCTAGAATGGAAATGGAAGTTGTGGTTATTGAGCCCATATAAGGAGTAAGAGGTGAACTATTCCTATAATCTTTACACCAAGGTGTGGTTAAATGTCAAAATCATAGGTATAGTGCTAGCACTATAAGAAATGCAATAATCATGATGTCTAACATATGGTAATAGATAATGGCTAATGAGATGTTCGAAAGGAAGAGTTCGAACCATTTCAGAAAATAAAAGTGGTTCATTTATACTTTAGTTTAGCAATTGAATGACAATAGGATAGCAACAACTGAGCTTCATCAAGGTAACCTTTTGGCCGCAATCAATATGATAAAAGCGATTGACCTATTTGGGTGAGTAAAGGATAGAACATTCAGGATTTATTTTAAAATAAATTAGGACGAACATGTCCTTTGCTTACATGAAGCAAATCCAAGAAAAGCAGGAAGATTACATGGGGAAAGGTCGAGTTCATTTATAAGGAGTGAAATTTAGAAGCAAGAAGAATGATGGGATTACAATAATTAACACTTTCTCACACTAGTGAGAGCTTAATTGTATCCTTAAACAGGTTTATTACTATGTATAAGAGCGGTATGGGGTATATGAGTAAAGACATGTCTAGCAGAAAGAAGAAGAAGATGGTGAACATTGAAAGTATTGGAATATTGACAACCATTTGAAGTATTCAATATTTAACAAGTTTTAAGGACACGGTGAATAGTGCAAAAAAGAAGATATGAGCACTGTTCGTGCCAAAAATAAGTTATTTTTAGTGTACTTTTACACCTGGTTTGTGTTCGTCTTAATCGTATTTTTAACGTTTTTAATTAAGTTTGTTTTATTTTGCAGGTTTGAATAATTTCGAAGAAATGGCTAAAATGCGAGAAAAATGTCGAGAATTGAAGAACTGGACAAAATTGTCAAAAACTGGTCCAGATTACAAGAAAAATCAATCCAGCAATAAAAGTTAGACCGACCGGTTTAATTAAAACCGGTTCAGCACTTAAAATCCCCTCCCTTTCAATTTCTCTCTCCTCCCCTTTACACTCTCTCTCTCCTCGTGTTGCTCTGCGTCCCCAACCCCCAGAACCCTTCACCATCTTCGTTCCATCTTCCTCATCTCTCCATCTTCCTCACCTCGTCCGTTACCGATCCCCTGCTGCTTCTGCTTCTTTACGGTTTTTATCCCAGAATAGAGAACAAGAAGCAGTAGAAGCGCGTGACCCCTGGCGTTCTTCTTCTTTTTCTTCGTTCTTCACCAACTCAGAAACCCGAAAAGCCACCATTGGAACGTTGCTCTGTTTCTTTCTCTTCCTTTAACCCCCTTCATTCAATTCACTCATCACTTATCATCAACTCAGTTCAGCGGTTACGGGAGACTGAAAGACTCGAGTATTCAGATCGATTGGGGGTTGTTTTTTTTTTTTCTTTTCAATCTTTAAAAAGAGGAGGGACGGGGGAGCAACGTAGAGTAGAGTTTTCCAGTTGTTGCTTTTGTTTTTGTTGATTTGATTTATGTCGTCAAATTTGGTTGCAATTCACTTGCTTGTATAATTCGTAATTCTTGGTTTAATTCGAATGGAAAATTCAACTTTGGAGTCAGATTTACAAACTTCGAATTTCTACTAAGGATTCTCTGAAGCTTGGTTGCGTATTCTCGGCTCAGTGTAGTTTTACTCCTGGTGTTATTTGCTCTGTTTCTTCACTTTGCTCTGCCATGTTCCCCTGTTTCTTTCTTTCGTAGCTCACTGTTCAATTTCAGAATTTAACTGGCTAATTTCAGCTAAGTGTTAGTCAGCTCAAACTTATTGCAGTTTGGTGCCTACATTTTGTACGGGTATTGTTTGCGATTTGAGGATGTAATTTTGGTATTTGGCCCCTTAATTCTAGTGATTTCAACATTTGAGTTAGATAAAATTGACTTCTAAGTTAGATTAGAATTTTTAATCTAATTTTTCACAAACCATCTGAAGTATTGGAATATTGACAACCATTTGAAGTATTCAATATTTAACAACAAGTTTTAAGGACACGGTGAATAGTGCAAAAAAGAAGATATGAGCACCCTTGAAGACCTACACAACTCCAGAGGTTTGAATGAAAAAAAAGGAAATTAAATAACCTCGGAAGGAAGAAAATTTTAATAATAAAGCAAATCAATCAAATACAAGAAATGCTATAAGGAAGAGCATTAATACAGAAGACAAACTCTAATTGATAAGGTTTAGATCTCAGTTAAGATCTTTTAAGCAAATGTTCTAGATCAAGAAGAGATGTAACAGTAAAGAGATGATGCCAATAAACAACTCAAGATAGCGACAGGAAAAGTATCCTAATGACTTAAAATAATGAAAATACTATTGAAGGAAGATTTTGATGAAAAGAACATATGACAGATTATGATGTGATGGGTAAATAAAATAATGCTATGAGGGAGGTAGAATGAAAATCACTGCAAGCATAAACAATTAAAAGTAAGGAAACAATAAGGTTAAACAGTTCCAAACACTGGTTAAATAGGAGGAAGGATAGTTGATATAAGTTTGAAAGCCAAACTAGAAGTTAGATAGATGATTTAAGTAGTGACCAAATGTTCAAAGGAGATCAAATGTCATTGTCTACGTATGTACATTTTATTAACCCAAAATTAAACTACAAAATTATGTGAGGACAAAAGCCGGGTTATAAATACTCATAACACCATTAATTATGAAGAAATCCAAATGTAAGCTTATGCGGTTACATAAAGAAAAGACACAATTGTTCCTAATTTGTCCACGAAGATAAGCAAAATAAAATAAATGGTCAAGCTTTAGAGATCTTGCAAAGTACAAGTAGGGAGGTGATAGATGATGTAAAGAACAAGATCCTATGTCCAAGACATTGCAATAAAAGCTTAAGTTATGCTCACAAAGACATATAGTTGGCAACCCTTGAAATGGCCAAGAAAAGGGTTTAAGGCATTACAAATATGGAAAAGATATGCAATGAAGTGTTGCTAAGAAGATTGAACAATTTTTGCAAAGCTAAGGGGTTAATATGACTCATCAAGGAAGTACAAGTTAGATTGTGTTTTTTTTTTTTTCATATTGTGGCTGTAGCCACCTCTAGGTTGTAATCAAAGGGATCAAATATTCCCCCCAAAGGCTTACAATTATGTAATGATATTTTACAAGGAAGGCCTATTGTTAATTGGCGAAAGATCACCACAGACTCTTGAAGCTAAAGTTGTATAGGTTTGATACGTTCGAAAGACAAATCACCTAGGTTTTTAACCTTTATGTAGTCATTTTTCATATCTTATTGTCCCATAATCCTGTGTTGTTGTACCTGGGGTACTGTCTTGACAATAACCTCTTGAATTTGACATTTAAAACTTATAAATTCACTATTACTAATCCTATAGAGTCTATACAATATATACTCGGGTCATCACTCAATTCCTTACTGACTTGAGTTGTCATGCCTCAACATCAAGTGCCTGGAGCTCAACCCATAGAACTATTGTACTTATATTATACTTCTCCATAGATAATTTATTTCTCAAAATCTTATCTATGAACCTTGTCCACTTAATAATCCAAGTACAATTATGATCTCTAGAATTTTGGGGTATTGTTTGCGCCAAAAATATATATTTATACAATATCCTTATGCTTAATTTATGCTTAAAATAATTATTATTTTTGGATTTTTATTTGATTTTATTAGATTTTGTAGGTGTTGAATAAATTGAAAAAAGCAAGGCAAAAACAAAAAAGTAGAATAAAACCTAAATCTACCCAGCCCCCTCCCTGACAAGCACTGACCTTCCTCTACCCCCCCAAATTCACTTTCTCTCTCCTTTCGGGCTACCCATAAACCCGAGACCCCATCCCCTTTCTTCGTTGGTTCTATTCTTCGACAGCCTCATCATCACAATCTCTCTATCTTTCTCGAAGTCACACCACATCAACACCATCCTCGACACCCCCATCACCACAATCACCCTCATCCAGTCCGCTAATCTCACCCACCAGTGCATCACTACCAACTCACCACCGCCAGCACTCATCTCCACTGTCCAGCTCAACCTCCAGATCAACGGTTAAGCAAGGTGCGAGATTGAAGGGCTCAGCAATAAAAGGAGGTAGCGGTGTAATTAGGTATCAATTAGGTTTTAGTTTTACATTTTTAGGTTTAATTTTGGGGTTCTTCATAGTTTTAATTCGAGTCTCAGGAATTTTGGGTTTGTTTCAGTTTTGGAATTCGAATAGCAGATTTGTTTTTAGCTTGTAATTTCCTTTAATTCAGCTTTCTTTCATTAAATTGGAGTAAACTTTGATGAATGTTGGTTTGCTATTGAAGTGAATTTTGGATGTCATTTGATACAATTCCCAACTTCATCTCCCCTCTTTGTTTTGGATTTAGATTTGAATCTAAGTGGGAGTTTGTGATTAGGAGTTGTTTTTAGCTTTAATGAATGATTCAGCTTGCTAGCTGCGATTTTGACCAGCGATTGACTCAAATCCCCCTCCCCTGTTCCTGTTCTTACTCAGTTTCTGGTAAATGTGGATGACCACCTCCATGAATGGAGATCGAATCTGGGCTGAGCTGTAACGCAAGGAAGCACTGAGCTTTGAATCCGCTTCCTTGTTCTGGTTATTTCATACAACTTTGATTTAGGTTTTCGGTATGGACATAGGAATAGAACTTGGAAGTTAATTTGTTTTGTCATCTTTAAGAGCAGAATACTAATGTTGTTTTTCTTTTTTGTTGCTCACTTTGGGTGTTGTTTCCATAATAGGGTTAGTCTTAGTAAGTTCATTTAATTTATCTTATGCATAGTTGAAAGGTGATGAATGTATTAGATTCTTAGTTTGAGGGTATTAGCTCTCTTTAAATGATTTAATTTGGATGAATGTAGTTAACATTAAATTAATTAGTTAATCAACTCTTTAGTAGCCTTAATCTCTTTCATCGTCCCTATGAGATGACTCTCAAGTACTATGACGGCAGCCATATAATTGTAGCATTTATTTTTTACTCAAAATTATTGTCGAAGTTTTTGGCATTGCTGTCAGGGACGACAACATGAGATTAGGTGTCATTTTCTTTTTCTTAGCTACTTTTTTATTAGTTGCTTATATTTTGTCTTACTTTTTTGTTCCATTGTTAGTCGTGATAAGTTTAGTTCATTCCTTGAAAACAAAATCCAAAAAAAAAAAATTTAAAAAGTTAAAAATTGAAAAAAAAAACTTGAAAAACTTGAAAACCCCTAAAAATTTAAAAACTTTGAAAACTTTAAAAACAAATGGCAAGTTTCTATTTCCCTCAGTTTGAGCATGAAATATATTGGTGATATTTGAGTAGATTAAATAAATTTCATGCTCAATGTGTTAATCATTGTTTTCAGAAATGGGAAATTTGCCAAGTGATCATGGAGGGTCTTAATGATGAACATCGGGGTTATGTTGAGACTATGTACCTCGGGATTCGGATTATTTGTTCACTAAGACTTCTGATGAAATTTGGGATTTCTTTGAATATTTGCCTCATGATACGTGGGATATGACAACGCTAGAGAGACCTTTAGTTGTCCCTCCCCCAACCCTTATATGATGCATGCTAACCCTTTATTTGAGAGTCAGATTAAGGGTATATCTCATGTGCACTCTCATACTCCATATGCTCCTATTTCATGTGATTATTATGATGCCTTTGATCATAATGTTGATACTTGTCCATTGCTTGGTAGATCAAACATATTAGAGGCATTGGCTACCTTTAATAGGGAGATATACTTGCAGAGTTTACTCAAGACTAATCTTAGTTTAGGCTCTCCTGCACTTGAGGCTAGGTTGTGTGAGGACTTTGATTTTAGGAGTGAGGCATCGATTCCTTTAAGGCATGATTTTTATGATGATACACATTCTGATGACCTTAACATTTTGAGTGATTCCTCATCACCTTTTATGTATGCATCTCCCGTTGAGACTAGCACTCCTTTAGACACCTTTGAGGATATCCCGATTATCCCTAACCCCTCTCTCTTCTTTTGGCTCCCTTAGGAGAGCTCGAGGAGGGAGACGGATTTGAGACCGATGCTAGTTTAGATAATCAGTGTTGCATATTAGTTGAGTCAGAGGATACCTTTTCTGAGGGGCATTCTCTCGGTGAGCCTTCTGATGCGGAGTTTAGTGAGGTTTCACCTCACATGGAGCTTAGTGATCCCGTTTCTGTGGAGACTCTCCCTGACTTAGCTCCCACCCCTCCTATTTCACCCCTTTCTTCTCCCCTTTCCCTTTTTCTTCCTTCTTTAAACCCTCCTGAGTCTAGTATTGTAGAGTTCGATACTTTTGTGCTTAGCAATCGCTGTTTAGATGACACTCTTAATGATAGTGACATAGAGAGACTCGAGGATCACTTTGAGGTGAAAGATTTGACTTCAGGCCATCCTTTGAGCTTTGATTTTCACGTTTCATTTGATTGGCCTTGTTTTGGTCCTCTCCCCTACCCCTTTAGAGGTGTTGAATTTCATTTTGATCATTTAAATCGCTGTCGATAGTTTATGCATTCATATAGCCATATCTTTATTAGACCATTGACTAGTACATCTAATTTTGCATATACATATCTCTCTTCTATTTGGGTTGAGAGCTTTGATAAGCTCAAGGGAGCCTCGAGTTGCATTGCTTTTATGCATTTGATTTGGGCTCCACTTCCTATTTCTAACTACTTGCATTTTTGTGAGGAATGTGCCCTATCAAACGATAAGCTGCTATGAGCATTGGTTGGTTTTGATACGATTAGTAGCCTATGAGTTGTGATGGAGTGGCTAATGCTCCATGGTCCTCCTTGATACCATCTGAGAGAGGCATTTAGTTTTGGTACAATAAGTACCCGACTTGGTATGATCGTTCCAGCCCTCCCTACTCCTCCTTTTCTTTTCTTTTCTTTCTTTTCGTACATAGTTGTGGATATTTAAGATTGTTTTCTTTCTTTTCGTACTTAGTTGTGAATATTTTGGATTGTGATTGTATGGGCGATCAATCTTAAGGAGCAATTTGGGATTTGTTGACCCACTATGATCACCCATGTTTGTGTTATGGTGTATTTTATTTTGTGGATGTCTAGGATTGTGAATAGTTGGGGATATCTAGGATTATTTTTGTATGTTTTAGTTGATTGTTTTGTTTCTTTGATTTTGTGAGTTCTTGTTTCTCTTTGGTTTGGGTTTTGTTCACACTTTGCTTTTGTTTCCTTTTTTTTGGTGTTTTAGCAGTTTTATTTTTGTTTTTCTTTTGTATTGAGTCTTGTTTTGTTTCAAGTTCTCTTTTCTTTTATCTCCTATTTGGTAGTTCCTTGCTATGTTAGGTTTTTTTTTTTTTTTTAAAGGAGGTTTTAGCTATCTTTTAAGTATTGATGGTATGTTTTTATAAATATGTGATTAGTGCTTTCTTTTTGTTCCATTGGTTTTATATTTTGTTTTCTTTTGTGCCTTGTATTGTTTAAGGTTTCTTTTTGTTTAGTTTTGTATTTAATAGGTCCATGGTGTTGTTTTGTTTTTATTTTGGTGATTATGTTTGTTTCGGTCCGAATTGGTTTTGTGGTTTCTTTTGTTAGGTTTTGTTTTTGTTTTGCTTTATTCTGTGATTTTGGTTTGGTTTTTGTAAGTATGTGTGTTTCGTTTCATACTGGTTTCATACTGGTTTGGTTTTTGTAATTTTGGTTTTGCTTTTAATTTTCATCGTGTTCTAGCTTGTATATACTTGTGATTTTATGTTGATTTTGTGGTTGTATTGCTTATGTGATTGCTTTTTGGGGCCTTAGTTCCCACAATGATGACATTGTGCAATTTTGGTGTGGGGGTGAGGTGCCCATTTGTACATATTTTTCGAAAATTTTTCAAAAATTCAAAAATATTTTCTTTTTCTTTTGGGATTTGTATGCTTCTGTTCCCATGTGGCTAGGTCACTGAGCCATATATAGATAGAGTTTGCATGATGAGATGTTTAGTTGAGGATGTATATTTGATTTTTCATAATAACCCCGTGTCATATGTGTGATTGTGTGCTACCTTGCTCACTTTTTCTTCAATTCTTAGGATTTTGTTGTTATATTGGCACGTTTTGTTTGTCGAAGTTGCCTTTTGAGCTCTTGAAAAATGAGAAAAAAAGAAAAAAACAAGAAAAAGATTAAAAAAAGCCTAAAAAGTGCATAAAAACCCGGGCACCAATGTTCATAGTCACTATCTTTATTTCATATCCATGATTGGCTTGAATATACGCTATTTTACTTGATTATGCATATGTTTGGACAATGAAATAAGTGCTTTGCACAATCTAGTAAAACCCTTTCTTAGGGAAGACCCGAATATTCTTAAGTCAAGTAGGTTTTATTCTGGGGAAAAAAAAAGAAGAAAAAAATGGAAAAAAAATGGAAAAAAGGAGCAAAGAAGGCAATTAGACAAGGAAACGGGAATTGTGTCAATGTTAGCAACTTGATTCATAAGGATTGATACACATTTACACATAAACCAAGGTGTATATATCATTGCATATCATATGTTGGGTGAAAAATGAGAGTCGGGATGCTTCCTTTGACTTAGTTATCTCTTGGTTGTGTATTCTATTTGTGTATAATTTGGTGATTTGGTTACTAGGGTGATGCAATTGCCAGAGTTGTGTATATAATTTTTGCATTATTTGTACATATATTCATGTTTTGAAAAAACCAAAAAGATTTTCCTTTGTTCGTGGAAAGATTGTTTTGTGGGTATTTCACTTGAAAACCCTCATGATACCTCACCCGTCCACTTGCAAAACCAAGGGCTTTAAAGGGCTTTTGCATTTGCTAAACACAACCGTGATTCCTACAAAGTGAGTTAGGATTTCCTTTTTCTTATTTTCCATTTCTTTTTAGGTAGTTAGTTGTTTTGCTTGAGAACGAGCAAAGTCTTGGTGTGAGGGTATTTTTTTGTGCCAAAAATATGTTATTTATACAATACCCTTGTGCTTAATTTATACGCAAAATAATTGTTATCTTAGGATTTTTACTTTATTTTATTGGATTTTGTAGGCGTTGAATATATTGGAAAAAGCAAGGCAAAAAGGAAAAAATAAAACAAAACCTAAATCTACCCAGCCCTCCCACGTGACAAGCACGTGACCTTCCTGTACCCCCTAATTCACTCTCTCTCCTCTCAGGCTACCCAAAGACCCCGATACACCATCTCCTTTCTTTGCTGGTTCTATTCTTCAATGGCCTCATCATCGCCATCTCTCTATCTCTCTCAAACTCACACCATATCAACACCATCCTCGACACCCTCACCACCACAATCAACTTCATTGACTCTACTATCCTCACCCGCCAGCGCATCACTGCCAAGTCACCATTGCCAACACTCAACTCCACTGTTTTTAGGACGTAGCGGCATAATTAGCTATCAATTAGGTTTTAGTTTCACATTTTTAGGTTTAATTTTGGGGTTCCTAGTAGTTTTAATTTGAGTTGCAGGAATTTAGGGTTTGTTTCGATTTTGGAATTCAAATAGCAGATCCATTTTTAGCTTGCAGCTTTGTTTGTTAAATTGGAGTATGCTTTGATGAATTTTAGTTTACTATTGAAGGGATTTCTTGATGTTATTTGATACAATTCTCAACTTTCTCTCCTTTTTGTTTTGGATTTAGATTCAAATCTGAGTGGGAGTTTGTGATTAGGAGTTGCTTTTAGCTTTGGTGAATGATTCAGCTTGCCGGTTGTGATTTTTAGCTAGCGATTGACTTGAATCCTCCTCCCCTGTTCCTATTCTTGCTGAGTTTTTAGTAAATGTGGATAACCTCCTGAATGAATGGAGATTGAATCTGGGCTGAACTGTAAGGCAGGGAAGCTCGGAGCTCTGAATCCCCTTCCCTATTCTGGTTATTTCAAACAACTTTGATTTAGGTTTTTGGTATGGACATAGGAATACAACTTGGAAGTTAATTTGCTTTGTCGTCCTTAAGAGCATAATGCTAATGTTGTTTTTATTTTTTTTCTCACTTTGGGTGTTGTTTCCGTAGGAGGGTTAGTTTTAGTAAGTTCATTTAATTTATCCTAGGCTTAGTTAAATGGTGATGAATGTATTAGATTCTTAGTTTGAGGGTATTGGTTCTCTTTAAATGATTCAATTTTGTTTAATGTAGTTAACATTAAATTAATTAGTTAATCCACCCTTTAGTGACTTTAATCTCTTCTATCATTCCTGTGGAGACGATCCTCAAGTACTATGAGGATAGTCATACACTTGCGGCACTTATTTTTCACTCCAAATTATCGTACAGGTACATAAACGTAAAATGTCTGTACTCAAATGTAGCATTTCCTCGAGCCTTTTCGTTATAGTTTCACTTGTGTGAGTAGTCATTTTCTACAACATGAGTACACTTAGAGTCACTAACGGCCACTCTTTTTTCTTTGATAAATCCAATGCATGAGTATCTTCTCTTTTCAATCTCTCTTTTCTCCCTTTGTTTGTTCTCAGTTAATTTTCTCAAACTATCCTTCATGATCATCACTGCTCCTAACCTCGTCATGCTCCTATGACCCAAATTATGTGAAGCCTTTCATTTTCGATAGGATAATGAATGGAATACAGTTTTCATTAATGCTCCCTTTGTTTCTCTTTTCTTTTTCTAACCTTCTTAATCTCAAAGAGTCTACTTACTGCATCACATCATACACTGTGACACGAAATTTTCTTCCTTTAACGTATGTTATATATCTAATGATCATAGCTTGATCCAATATCACCCATTGCCTAAACCACCAGAATCGAATAAGGAGTTATTGATACCATTTTCTTAGAATCTTTTATGAATATCTTGGCGCTAAGGTCCAACTTTACTAATTTCTATGTGCCTCTAGGATTTGTTTTAGCCTTATAAGAAGTGTGGGCATTACAAGCTCAGCCACATCATGCAATCTTAGACTTCAAAAGGGATTTTCCTCTATAGATTTCAAAGGCAATAATACCTACTAGCACCTTGATTGAGGCATAATTATTTTCAAGCGTTAGTCAATGGCCAAAAGTCATAATTAATTTTAAGCGTTAGTCAATGGCTAAAAGTCCTAATGTCTCTTCTTTACCTTAATAATTGTAAAACATGCTTGTGTTATGTCTCAGACATCACCCTACCCGAACATTTACTATGTCTGTGTGCCTCAATGAAACCTCGAGATTAAAGTCATCCTCACAAGGCAAATGGCTAATGCCAACTGCACAAAATTGTCGCCATGAGCTCGGTAAATTTCACCAAAATACATATGTCAATAGGAGGTCACTAGAATTCTTTCTTGCTCTACCATGTTAACGGTGGGGTCCTAAGGTGTTACCTAGCTAAATCATTGACCTTAGTACATAGGGCTGAAGCCCAGGTAAATGTTTACTGAAATGTACTTATTACGCATTCAAATGCAAAAAACTCATAGCCAATATCTCATTTAACTAGCTAACACAAGTTGTAAACACTCCATAGTTCACGTGGCCCTTAAACCTGCCTTTGATACTATAACTATAATGCCCCCAATCCCTAATTACTGAACTAGCTTAATTTGAATTATTCAGTAATATGGTTGTAGTAGAACTCTTAACAGCTAGGAGCATTACTACTATCCTAATTCGAACAAGACGAAATCTGGCAAATGGGTCATTCAGTTTAGGTATGGGTCGGGTGAAGTTTGGATCGGGTCATATTTCGGGTTAAGCAACATTTCGGGTCGGTTCTGTTCGGGTCGAGTGAACTTCTGGTCGGGTCCACTTTGAGTCCACTGATTTTTGGTCCAATAAGTTTATTATATAAAAATAAGCAACTTTGTCATAAATTTTGGATCGGGTATGGTTTAGTGTGAGTCAATTTTGGTTTTGAGTCCACTTTCAGGTGAACTTATTTCAGATGTCGGGTTAGGTATGGATCTGGGTCATTTGTTTCTGGTTTCGGGTCTCGGGTCAGTTTTTTCAGGTCTAGACAAGGCTATTAAACAACCACATGACTTAGTCGTGGTGCTTTCACATTTAGAAGTCCAATTAAACTAAAACCATTCAAGCCAACTCTGAACTACGATCTAGCTGTAAAAAAAAAAAAAAAACTAGAATATGGCTAGTTTATGTGACTCATAACTCCGCATTAGTCATGTTTGTTCAAATATACCCTCGTATGACTTTCAAGCTTTGTCAAGCCTTTACGCTATGCCAAAATCCAATGTGAGCATCGGTTGGCATCAAACTACAAAAGGCACGAGTCTTTCTTCCGCTTCTTACTTCCTCAGCTTGTTAGGGTCAAGTCTGTTCACTCATTGTTCACCTGAAACAGAAAACACAAAAAATATTTGGAAAAATGAGCCAAAACCCAATAAGCTTATCCCTATACTATGAAATGAATATTTATAGTAATTTAGTTGGGCGTCCGCATTGCAGATCATTTCAGTTCAAAAATAGGAGAAAGAGACAGAGAAAATGTAAGTAAACTACTTTTCTGGTTATTATCTAAAAGTAGAACTCCTATTGATATGTAAAACAATCATTAAGGTAAGTGTACACCTCCCAGACCGATTGAGAAACCTGAGTTGTAGCCATGTCGGTAAATTCAAGGGCATAAGCCCTTATGCTTGATAACTGATGCTACTAGCAATTCACATTTTAATGGTATTTTAATGCGATCTATAACAGTTGTTGTTAAAAGGTGTCATTAACAACAAAAATATTTCGTAGTCATCCAATTCTCTGATAGGGCCGCAAGCGCACGGTGGCGTTGTAGCAAATCAAGGTCGTCTCCTACAACGACTAGATTGATCTATTAGGTTCTATTCCGTCATGATAGGCTAAGCGAATCAAACATGTGCGAATGAAATTGATCTGTGCTACTCATCTAATCTAATCGATAATCAATCAAGGAATTTAATCAAACCAAGTAATTTTCCAACTTAAAAATTAACTAAGCACCTTTTCTTTAGATGGGTAATTCTAAAGTCGATAATCGATTCATCGAACCCCTCTTTCAAGGTTGAATGAAATTCTTAAATCTAATCAACTACCATTTCTTAAGGGTCTTTGATTAATCTAAGATCATTGAGAACTCAATTATCAAATTTGGGGCTTTCTTAAACAGTGAATCTTTCTCAATATCCCACACACTTATAAAGTCGAATATTAATTTTTCAACATCTAGTTTCACCTTTTAATTATTCACTAAATGTCTAAAACAAGTAAGGAATTGATCAAGTTTCTTAGTAGCAATTCAACGTCTAATATTCCATACAATAAACCCAACAAATCTAAAGCACTTTCATATTAAAACAGGAGTTGATTTAATCAGAATAATTCAACTCAATTCCAAGATGAACAATTCAAACCATAACATAAAAAATCAATGCTAATCTAAAGAGCATAAAAAGCTAAAGAGAAAAGAGAAGATAAGGGAGAGGAATTGCTCAACTGATGCATGCTTAAACCGTCGTTGCAAACCCAATTTGGAATCCTTGCAAATCTTCACCTTCAACTTGCTTTTAACTCTCTAAAATCTAATCTAAATCCTAACTTGATGGTGGATTTGGTAGAATGGGATGGATTACGGTAATGAGGATGCAGTCAAAACTAGCTTTTTATGGCGAAAATGAAGGCTGCCAAACGTTCCCATCGCTTGGAAAACGAACAGCAGTGAAGAAAAGTAGCTGATTCGGGGTGACAGAGCTCACCACGAATCGTGATCCCCCCCATAGACAGACAGTGGTGCCCTTTGGTTGCTTTGCTCTGCTAATTCTGTAAAATCTGGTCAACTCGGGTTGACTATGTATGCTATCGCGGGTTATTCATTATATATACGGGTAAACCATGTCTCTTATGAGTTTTTGGTCAATTTTGTTGGCTCTTATCTCCTTGCATAATTCTTCATTGATTTTCATGATATACTCGGGTTCTCTTACCTTGTTTCCTCAAAATACCATCAAAAACACCAAATCCGAGCATAAAACAGAAAAAGGGAATAAAATCACACAATTATGCACGATAATCCTCTAAATCGGCACCCAAACACTCATGAAATTCTAGGCAAATGTGACATCGATCACTCCCCCTTGCTTAAATCTTTACATGCCCTCAAGTAAACACTAGAGAAACCCGATAAGGGAAGATGCATCTAAGACTAAAAAATACAACAACCTCCTTAAAGTAGCTAAGTCATAGCATATAACAAGCAAGAATATTAATGAACAACAACCCTAGATAGTGCAGAATACATTTCAAAGTTAGGAGAAGGTGGAGGTTTTCAAAGAAGCATGAGATTACAAACTCGATATCAAACTTGATCACCCCCAAGAACCATAAGCACATCATGGAAGTACAGGAGATTTGGTAGAGCTAAATAGATGGGTAGAATCTCACTTTTGGGAAATGTGAATCGCTCGCACTCATGTGTTTGAAATATAGCATGGATTCAGTCAAGACTCATTCCAAAGATACAATCTTGCCATAGGCTTGTCAAGATTCTCAACTTCTCAACCACTAGGATGCAATGTGCACAGAACAATCAAGAGAACTTTATTTAGGTTGTAACGGGGGATAAAAGGGCTAAGTGAAAGGAGTGAATGTTAGTCTTAAATTTATACCGCAAGTGCACGGTGTAGCTGTGGCTAGCACACGGTAAGTACAGGTTGTATTCCATAGGAAACTTGTTCCAATTATTAGAACTAATTAGATTACTCAATCTAGGCGATCACAATTGTTGATTGAGAATTAAACTAAGGAAAATTCTAATAACTAAGTAGTGAAATAAATAGCAGAATGAGAAACACTTATGTTAGAATTAACAACACGACTATGTTAGTGAATCAATTATTTACCCCGCCTAACAATCCTAAGCTTGCATCATGAGTAGATAGATTGCCAGTTAAGTCCATCACCTCCCTCTCTCAAGGGTTAAAGACTAATCCTAAAACTATAATCACCTATTTTCATGGGACTAAAGTCACAGGATTACAAGATCTCTAATCTTGAATCTCAATTAGAACCTTAATAATTTTCATATTAAAATCCTAATTGTCTACTAAACCATGCTATGTAAAAGTTTCGTCTTTCAATGCTCCCCTAAACCTGACTAAAAATGGATGAATGCTCTTTCGTACATTTCATCGAACACCTGGTGTACATAGTAGAAATCACGAACAAACAAGGGGAAAGTAAGGGTTGGGGTTAATCCATAATTCAACAACACATAGTTGGCATTAATCCCAACCCAAGTTGGGGGATTTAACCTGAAATCATCTTCATAACAACAATCACAACATTCAATTCAATAATCATGACAACTGAACCCTTAAATAATCAAGAACAAGGGAAGGGAAGAATGGAGAGAGAGAACCTGGAATTTATCGAATGAATTGAAGGCAGAATAAACTTCAATCCAATAGCGTAATCCAAAAGCAAAGTAAAAACTCTGAACGAAAACCAAAAAATCGCCTAAAAATGATGTCTGCGGAAAGAAAACTGAAATCAATCCACAAAATGACCCCGACGAAGTTTTAGGTTGTGAAGGCGAAAAGGGAGGCACGGTCGTGCTCCGAGGCACCGTGGGCCCATGCCAAATAACTTGCACAACCGGCCCGGGCTGGCCACGTGGCACGGGCATGCCACTTGGTTGGCCGGCCAGTTGTGCCGGTTTTCTATGGTCCGGCGTGCTACCCGTGCTTGATCCTTGCGACTTCCGTGCGACGTTGAGCGGCCTTTTTCACGGCTTTAAACTCGTCTCCTTAGCACTCCTTTTTGCTAAATATCGTTTATCTTTCCGTTCCTTTGACAAAGTCCCTGAAAATACAGAAAGATGTTATATGAGTAAAATGTATGCTAAAGGAGGCCAATTTGACCCTTTTTTAGCATGATCGAACTTGAAAACGAAGAAAGAATGGATCAATTAGGAGCTAAAATGAGGTCAAAATAGAGGTTCATCAGTGGACAAATAAATTTTGACAATGTGGAGCTATTTTGTCAAGTGACTATGGAGAAACCAACAAACCACTAAAAAACATAAAGCATTAATACTCCAAACCCCGTCAATACAATGAACATATCCTATAAATCATGTCGTACATGAGTTGAACAAGCAAGGAACTCAAACTATGTAAATGCCTAGTGCCAATCAACTTATTCATTCTTTTTTTTTTTTTGGTTTGTTTTTTTTTTCCTTATTTTTGTTCCTTTTTCTTTAACATAAATTTTTTACTTTTTTTTGTCTTTTTGTTTTTTTTAGAAATGAAATGAAAATTGCATTAATTGAAAGGCTTATGATCACTAACTACCAACTCATAACCGAATATATATATACACACAATCCAAACAAGAGGGAATCAAAGCAAATGCTCAATGTCATAAGTCCCTCAATAGACCAACATATCAAAGCCACCTTAACTCAATTAACCCGGAAACCACCCACTACATAGATGAAGTGATGCTCCATAGAGTTGGCAAAAAGGCTAGGAACATGTGTTTGGCTAAGGGTTAAGATGAAGAAATCACAACAAGAAAAGGATTATAGCTCAAAAGGGCTAGCAAAGGTGATAAACATACAACTCAAGGGTAGGCTTTTTGGCTACGTGGCTAAAATGTTCAAAGAAAGAATGCCTCTATCATATCGTTAACTATGCATATGCTAATGTAGTTTTGAACAAGAATCTAGGCAAGTTCTACAGACGCAACATGAAAGAGCCACACACGTGAAGGAACATAAGACTAAATACAGTGAATTAGTCCAAATAAAGCTCAAAATTTCATGTGATATCTACCAAAGTCTCAAGTAGCTCATATAATAAAGCTTATATACAAACATTAGTGCTAAGGACTCTAAAGGGTAACAAAGCTCTCAATCAAAACAAGGGTCAAAATAAGAAATATTCACAAAATTTTCACAAATTTAAGCATCAAAAGGGATTACACATCAAAAATTATTCAAGCTCATGAAAGCTATTTGCCTAAAGAATCATCATTGGAGGTTATCTCAAACCAATCCATACCATCCCTACCTACAATTCTATATGCAAGTCTAAATGCAACCAAATGAAAATGCAAACAAAAAGAAACCCTAAAACTATATGCTCTATCAAGTATGCAAACTAAAAACCAAAATGGAAAACATGAAACTACCCTCCCCCCATGCTTAGATGAAGCATTATTATTCAAAGGAAATAAAGTCAGAGAAGGGAAAGGGAAAACTAAAGAGAATGATCACACCAGGTTAGGTACTAGGTACACCTAAGTTAAGGCCTCCTCGTAAATGAGGCAAATGGAGGATCATCCACTCCATCACAACTTCAAGTCATGACCCATTAAATCAGATGCCGCCGAAACACACGGGAGCTTATCAAACTCATGGGACCATAATTTAGAAAACAAAAGGTAAGAGGCAATAACCAAAATCACACCAAAGAGTATAAGTATCCTCTTAACCTTATCAAAGGCCTTAGAAAAATCATAAGAAGGATTAAAAAATATAGTCTACGTGATTTTCCTAGGTAGGTCCTTTAGGTATACACAATAAGGATCACTAGAGGGATCATACCCTCTTAAATAACCTAGGGACACATAATCATTAACATTCCTGCCAAGAATGCTAAACATGTTATCCTCATAGCCCAAATCAACGTTACCATGAAAAATCATAAGATTGTCAATGGACACATCAATGTAATACTCGAACAAAGGAGAGGGAAATGAACAAAGAGGGTAAGCATGTGAATGATCCAGGAGATTGGGGAGGACACTGTCATCAAAACCAAGATTAGGAGATTCCTCATGCATAAACACATCACATCACCCCTCCAAAGGAGTCTCAACTAGATCATGCACCATATCTAAAGTATCTTCCGGCTCAAAATATGTATCAATAAACCTAGCAACTACCCCAAAAGATTCACCCATCTCGAGCGCCATGTACTAAGCTAAAGGGAGGGATGAATCAGGTAAGGTCAAGACAACATCAGCATTGTTGCAAGGTGATGCAAAGTTAGGTTGAGCATAGCATGTATAATGAGGACACAAATTAGTATCATGGTCAGAAGAATCACAAAAGTCACATAAAAAAGGAGCATAATAAAATCTCGCATAAAATGCATAAGGATCAGAAAATGAATAACCAGACACGACTAGCCTTCTCAAATTCAAACGAATCCTAAGCATTCCACTCAAGCAAATACCATACTTCATTAAAACTTCTACCAAGAAAAGCCCAATCCACCAAAAGAACACGGGTTTTACTATTCACACCCTCATCGGCAATATCTAAAATTTCTCATTTACCCATACAATAATCACATTGAGCAAAAAAAATATTTGATTGCTTAAAATACCTCCAAAACAATCATGCTCGAATTTGGGAAAATGAAAAATTGCCATTGTTTTGTTTTGCAAATATTTTTAATTTTCATTTTTTTCAAATAAAAACAAAATGCGTAGTCATACGTATCGGGAAAACCTCAATATTCGACACTAGTTATCGGCAATGGTGCCAAAAACTTGATAGGGTCGTAAGCGCATGATGGCGTTGTAACAAATCAAGGTCGTCTCCCCACAAGGACTAGGTTGATCTATTGGGTTATATTCCATCATGACAGGCTAAGTGAATCCAACATTTGCGAATGAAATTGATCTATGCTACTTATCTAACCTAATCAATAATCAATCAAGGAATTTAATCAAACTAAGTAATTTTCCAACTCAAGAATTAATCAAACGCCTTTTGTTTAGATAGGTAATTCGAAAACCCATAATTGATTTATAAAACCCCTCGTTCAAGGTGGAATGAAATTCTAAAATCTAATCAACTACCAGTTCTCAAGGGTCTTTGATTAATCTAAGATCATTAAGAACTTGATTATCAAATTTTGGGGGTTCTTAAACAATGAGTCTTTCTCAAGATCCTAGACTTAAGTCCAATATGAGTTTCCCAACATCTAGTTTTACCTTTCCGTTCTTCACCAAAGAAAGAAGGTGAGATAGTAAAAAGAAGGTGACTTTAAAGAATGAACAGTTTAGGCTCATGTTTAGGAGCTTACATGTATTAATACATTAGATCAAAACAAGAATTGACTCAGTCACAACAATTCAACTCAATTCCAAGATGAACAATTCAAAACTTAACTTAAAAAATCAATCCTAATCAAAAAAGCATAAAAATCTAAAAAGAAAATAGAAGGGAAGAGAGAGGAATTGTTCAGCCGATGCACGCTTGAACCTTCGTTGTAAACCTGATTTGGAATCCTTGCAAATCTTCACATTTAACTTGCTCTCAACTCTCTCGAGGCTAGTCTAATCTAACTCCTGACTTGATGATGGATTTGGTAGAATAGGATGGATTATAGTAATGAGGATGTAGTCAAAACTAACTTTTTGTGGCAGAAATGAAGGCTGCCAAATGTTACCATTGCCTACAAAATGAACAGCCGTGAAGAAAACTAGCTTATTCGGGGATACAGAGCTCACCACATACGGTGGCCCCCTACCATGCTGACCGTGGTGCCCTCTGGTTGCTTTGCCCTGCTGACTTTGTAAAATCTGCTCAACCCTGATTGACTGTGTATGCTATCCCTGGTTATCCATGATGTATACATGGGTGAACCATGTCTCTTGTGGCTTTTTGGCTAATTTTTGTTGGCTCTTACCTCCTTGCATAAGTCTTGATTGATTTTCATGACATGTTTGGGTTTTCTTACCATGTTTCTGCAAATACCATCAAGAAATAGCAAATCTAAGCATGAAATGGAAAAAGGGCATAAAATCACACAATTATGCACAGTAATCTTCTAAATCGGCATGCAAACACTCATGAAGTTCTACGCAAATGTGACATTCATCATTCTCAATAAAAAGTTATTTTTTGTCAATAGGTGATCAAAAATATCGTTACTTTTTTTAATAAAGTTTTATTAGTATGTTTTTATGATGCAATATTTTGTGGAAGAAATATTAGAGGTTGAAACAAAACCGAATTTGAAATTTCATTAGCAAACCCTTGCTACTCATTCTTATGAAAATATTCCTCATAAACTCTTCATGCCATGGACGATATCTCAATCCTACTCAATATCAAAAGAATAAAAATGTAAGTGCAACCCAAAACCTAGAAATCAGACGTCTTCATTACAAGAGAGATAATCCATTGTAAAACCTTCGCCATTTGCTTTAGAGTTTTGCAGATCAATATTCCTTGATTGTCATCAGTTTAAACACGGAATTTGTAGTCAGGATAACAATTTGATCGCAAATTTTCCCCAATTGCAGGTTTGAATCACCATCTTCTTCTTCCGTTCTCACGATTTTGTCGATCACCTTAGTATTTTTCAATTGATCTAGTGTTTAATTGAGTTTCTTCTTCTTCATTCCTAATCTAAATTTTCCACGTAGGATCGCCCTGAAGTTTTGCTGTGGTGACCGGCCCGCTTGACATTGCGCCTAACTGACCTCTCTCTCGATGTATGAGTGTTCTCTTTCCTCCCTACCGTAGCATCCCATCCTTAATCATCAAGCATGTTAGGTGCCGAAGCCTTTTTGTACTATCAGGGCCTCTCAGGGCAATTGTTTTACACATTTTTGCCCACTTGGTTGCGCATTTCTATAGCTTATGAATGTCGTTGTGGGCAATCTACTCCTGTTTTGTCTATATTTTATTTTTGTTGTATATCTAGGTTGGCATTTAGTCAAATGATTTTTTAACAAATTAGTATGCTGATTTTGTCCTACAAGTATTGACTGGTTAGGGTAGCACTGTAGTGGGATCTTTTTCTCCTTGCCGTGATTATTATTTGATTAACCTACGTTCTAGATTAGCACTATGTGCTTTCTAATATGAGGAATTCTTTAATGATACCCAAAATCATTATTCATCTTTTGAAGAAGTCATTTCCCTTTATATTGAACTTCTAACTTGTGTCCGTTATTATTGTAGAGATCCATGTGACGATGTAACTCATTGATTCTTCCAAGGCCTTTGCTTCTCCAAACATCCCTATTTCTATTACATATTCTCTAGGTGCCTGACGTGGGTTCCTAGGTAAGCAGCATGATTTCAGATTATTATATACAGTTAACAATTTGATTTACTGGTATTTTTCATTAAATGCACAAAATGGTTCATGTGGACTTGGTGTTTCGATCGACGTAGGTATGCTTGTAGTGTGCGTAGTCTAAATTAGACAAGTTACTTTCACACACAGAAGGTCCCAGCTCCATTCCGTTTATAGTTTAATATTGCTAATCTCTGAGAATTGGAGGTGTGTCTTCCACAAGCAGAGCAATACTTCATAGCATATTCCGAGTGCCAATTAGCTAATGCTATAAATATTTAAAGCTTTAGCATTTCGTTGCTAATTATTCTTTCGCTGACTATTTTTGGTTCATAAAAAAATTTAAGCATTAAGGCACTCGGGATCACTACGGCACTCATGAGGTTAATCATGCCTGCTCAATTGTTAATATTTGTATCATGTTAGTTGTTTAATTACGCATTCATTAGGCTTTCCTGCAATGGGTTATCAACAATGCTACTGTCAAATATGTCATTTAAGTTTGAGATCATTTGTAATGGCATATAAGTTGGCACTTCCTTGGGTTAGCTGTTTCTAAGTTGGTTGCAAGTCAACTCTTTTTAGTTACACTTGCAGAACTGTTAATGTAGGGGACAAAAAAAGTTTAGACCTATGTTGTTGAACCTAGCAAGGCAGAGATTAATGTTCTCATGGTAGGTTATTTGTTCCTCATTGCACAACTTATATAGTTATATTTGAGGATGTGAGCAGCATGCAGTTCCTTAACATGTTCTTAAATTGACTACAAATGGGCTTGCCATTAGTCAGTCAAGTTGTAAATCTGAAGATTTCCTGGTCTCCACGACTCTACCTTGACATGTTCTTATATTTATTACAGATGTGCATCTGCAAATCTACGGTTGCTTGGGCCTATGTTATTTTGATCTTTTTGTCTTCTTGTTGGAAGTATAGTTTTTTATGCAACAATATTGCTTTTTGGCTTCTTATTTGATTGGTTCTCAAAACCGTCTTTGGACTTGTTGGGATAGTAACCAAAGATTTTGCATAGGCCAGGTCTATAATAGCTATTTTCGTGTGGCTTTGTTTTGACGACTTGATCCTCTAGCACATTGCGAACTTCTTACGTATCACTTAATTAACATAGCCCTGAATGATGTTCAAAATGGGAGATTAAGGTTTAAAATCTAACACTTAACCTTATATGTCTATAGTAATTTATTTACATTATGCTGTGTGCTTTTTGTTGATTGCTTGGCCATCCGTCACTATTTATTATATAAGTACTTAAACTAATTTGGTCTTTGATATGGAGAATTCTAACCTACATTTTTTATTTCTTTTTTCCATGTGTCGTGAGACTCTGAAGTCACTAAGTGACCTGATTTTTTAATTTTTTTTAGCATTATTTGTAGTCTGAAACTTTAATTTTAAGGATATGTGTATTTGTTTTCAATTAACTGATATTGTAACATCTATTATTGCACTAGATGGAAGGGATATATATATATATGTACATATACATATATATATATATATATATATATATATATATATATATATATATATATATATATATATATATATATATATATATATATACATATATTATTATACACACACAAACACACCAACATACATATATATATATATATATATATATATATATATATCACACACACACACACACACACATATATATATATATATATATATATATATATATATGAAATTATACTTGTTTAACTTTTATCTTCCTGTATTATTTTTAATTATTTCAATTTAAATTTTTATGAAGGTGATTGAAGTTGATAGCAATAGCATAACTTGAGCAATTATCATTAGTAACAACAAAATGGTAGAATTATTTTATTGAAATTTTAATCTTTAATGATGAACAAATTCGGCATGGCTACTTGTTCTTAAGAATACCGATGAAACATGTTTGTCGTTACTAACTCGAATACCGTGGCAAGTAGTTTTTAATGTAAAATCTGCAACGAATAGTTTCGTGGTATTGTTAAACAGTTCTTTGTTATGGGCCAATCAATGATGACAATAACTTTTTTTTTTGGTTATTGGTTATAATAATGAAAATATTCAAATCATTGTCAAAAGTATCAATGATGAGACCAATAACAACGAACGATGACCAATTTGTTTTCATCATTAAAGGCCCTAACAGCAAAAAAATAGACTTTTAACGACGAAATTTTTCGTTGTCAGAAGTCCCTTTTACAGTAGTCTGATGGCGGCCACCTATTTAAGCGATAAAATATTATTCAAAGTGATTCGTTCCGTGAATATTAGGTGAACTTTGTATAATTTGAGAAATATGTGAATTTTTGAAGAGTACAGGCAATAAAAGGTACTTGGAGTTTTTCTTAAAATCTCACACCTTTTGTAAAATAGTGGTTCATGGCTTAATAACAACCGAAATGGCCTCGTCGTTGCTTCATATATATATATATATATATATATATATATATATATATATATATATATGTACATATATATACACACATATATATATCTATATCTATATATATACATATATATATATATATATGTATGTATATGTATGTATGTATGTATGTGTGTGTGTATATATATATATATCTAATACTATATATAAAAGAAATATTGTCAACACTTTGCTCTCCTTAATTCTAGGGAGTCAACTTCATCACCAATAAGGATGTGCAAAACCAGTTGACCGGAGTTTCGGTTAATCGAAAATCGGCTAATCGGTTTTTCGATTCAAAAGAATTCCGAACCGTAACTGAACCAAAATTTTCAGTTAAGTGTTTTTCGGTTAATCGGAGATTTCGATTCGTCCAAAACCCGAACCGCAACCGAACCGAAAAAGTTAGTTAACCGATTTTTCGGTTTGGTTAACCGATTTTTTTGTTCGGTTACCGGTTAACCATTCACAAGTAATAAAAAACGTATATTTTCTTACCAAAATCTTTCATTTTTTTATGTTTAAATTTTTTTATAGAAGTTAAACTATGGTTACCATTTATAAACAACAAAAAGTGCACTTTCCTACCTAAATTTTTTATTTTTTATTTATAATTTTTTAAAAAATAAAATTATTTTCGATTTGGCTAACCGAATTTTCAAATGGTCCGAACCATAATTGAACCGAAAACCGAAATTTTTTTTGGTTCAGTTAACCAAACCGATTTTTCAGAAAAATTTGTTCGATTAATTGGCTCTTCGATTTGGTTTTCGGAACAAAACTAATTGCCATCGTTCACATAATATATAATATTCATCCCAGCCATTGAAAGTATTATACTTTTTCTAATTTTTAAAATTTGATAATTAAGTTATTTAACCCCACCTTCCCCCTATCCCATGCTTTCTACAGGTAATTCATTCTCCATCTCTTTTCCGATCCTAGTAACTTCCCACAATCCAAGAATTCACGATTCTCTTTATCTAAAATTAACTGCAGCATTCTTCCACTTCGGTATGAGTCTCCACCTAGGGATGGTAATGGGGTGGGTATGGGGCGAGTTGAGTCATACCCGTTTTTAAAAATCGTACCCATAGTCATATCCGTACCCATCAAGTATCATATATATATATATATATATATATATATTAAAAGTTGGATACAAATCATATATAAATGACATGTGGCAAGTTGATGTGGCATAACACAATGAATTGGCAGGTTGTAAGTGGTGGATGTTAGTTAACTCATATTAATTAACATTAATGCTATTAACTAGGATTTATTAACCTTCAAAAGAAAAAAAAAAATTAGGATTCAATATATGTTATTATATATGTTATTACTTTGCGATTGAAATTTAATTTTATAAAATCTAACTACATAGGCATTTGAATAGCCACACAAGAGTAAAGTTAATTTAACACAATGTTACATTAAATTAAAAGAACTAACCACTTAATGAAACTATTTAATGAGTAATTTATGCAGTAATTGGTAGAATAGTAACATATT
>JAKOGI010001266.1:0-155000 GCA_029747015.1 Carnegiea gigantea | reverse complement strand
TTTTTTTTTTTTTAAACTAACAAATATAAGCAAATTTGGGCTACTATTTAGGCTATTATTAGTATTTCAATGTTTGGAAGAAATTTATGACCCATTATGATCAACATATACTTTTATATTTATTAATATTTGACTTATTCACGTTGTTTTTATTTATGTAGCATGGGTGAGTTAATTGTAGATATCTTCAAAAATTATAACTTTTACCCACATTTATAAATCGGCCCATTTTTATTTATTTATTTAAAAGTTCTTAATGACTTAATACCGAGCATGATTAAATTTTATTTCGAGGTCATTCGTTATGTTAGCCTACAATTGCATAAATATATCGAACGCTGAATTAAAATGAAATATTCAACTTAATTAATTTAAATAGAGATTAACCAAAGTAAGTGGTATGGATTAGGTTTAGGCTATTACACTATTCAATAGGTTTGGCTTCAAACAAGTGTCTGAAGCCAATAACTTTATTCCATCCAAGGCTAATGTCCTTGTGGGGAAGGACTATGTATGTGGTCACATGCTTAAACTTAATGTAAGCACTATGTCTAAAGCTAATGAGGTGAATGATTCTATTTACATCCTTGTTCATTCTATTTCTTCTCTATGGCGTAATTGTCTTGGACATGTGAATTATAAAAGATTAAAAGAGATGACTAGACTTGAGTTTTCCGAAATTTGATGCAAACATAAAGAAGGCAAGACTTGTATGTTAACTAAAATCACTAGAAGTTCTTTTGCTAATGTTGAAAGGACCACCAAAACACTTGAATTAATTCATAGTGATTTAGGTAGAAGAGGGAGGGGACGAGCAAAGAAGAGTTTGGACGAGGTGATTGGAGAGGACTTGAAAGTTGTCTGTTTGACGGAGGACCTGGCGCAGGATAGGAGGCTGTGGCGGAATAGGATTAGGATCTTGGATCGCAGAGAGTCCGCCCCATAGTTGTCTTTTGGTGCAGTGGCATAGTGCTTTTTCGCACGTCATGTTTATATGGAGGTAGTACTCTTTTTTGTGAGGAGCCATTGTTTGCCTACCCCGGGCTATTAAGGTATAACATCTTCTTCTGATAGTTTGTTCTTCCTCTAATACTTTGTTCTTGTTACTTAGCTCCAGCAACTGGTCCTTTTAATATATCTTGGTCATCCCTTGATACGAGTCCTTAATTTTTCTATTAAATGTTTTCACAAAATCTTTCCTCTTTAAAATATTTTCATAAAATTTTTTTTTGTGGGTCTCTTGGAATCAGCCTCTCCACGGGTTAGAATATCGGTAGAGGTAAGGTTGCCTACAGCTGGATCTCCCCAGATCTCGCGAAAGCGGGACCCACACTGGGAGGTGGTGGTGGTGGTGGTGTTGTTGTCATAGCATTCATTCTTCTGTTAGAAAGAAATACTAGTCTCATTCATTGATGATTTTCCAAGATATTGCTAAGTATATCTTTTGCATGCTAAATATGAAGCATTAGACAAGTTTAGGGTCTCTTAAGAATGAATTTGAGTTGCATAATAAAAGATTTAACAAAAGACTAAGATTGGACAAGGGCGGCAAATATTGTGATCCAAGTTATTTCCAATCTACTAGTATAATTCATGAGGTTATAGTATACAAACCACAACAAAATTGTGTGGCAGAAAAGACAACCCAACGATGAATAGAAGTGATAAATGTTAATGCTTTCTAATTTCGATTTAAGTAAACACTTTCAGGGAGAGGCAATGCTCATAACATTTTTTATCCTAAATAGAGTTCCTAATAAAAGGAGATCTATTGCCCCATATGAGTTATGGAATAAGAGGAGACCAAATTTGAGTTATTTTAGAGCTTAGGGCAGTAGGGCTATTGTAAGTGTCTCAAAACCCAAGAAAAGGAAATTAAGAGAAAGTGGAATTGAGTGTATTTTATAGGCTATGCTAAACATAGCAAAGCCTATAGGTTCATAGTCACTAAACTAAATGTTTCAACTACAGTGAACACCATGACAAATTCAATAGATACAATTTTTGATGAATACATATTTTTTTCCATTCCTAAGCTCAATGATCTTATTTCAAATTCTATGACTCAAGTAATGGCCAAGAATAAGGTGACGAACTTAAAGTAAAAAGGCCTAAGCAGATTAGGAAGTAGAAATCCATTGGATGAAATTTCTTTGTCTACTTAGTAGAAGGAACTAGGTATTCCATTGAAAATGAAATCCCCTATGTTATTAGCATTGACTTGGATCTTAACTCCTTTAAAGAGGCTATGGAATCCAAAGATGCTCATTTCTCGAAAGAAGCAATCTAAGATAAAATAGGCACAATAATAGGAAGTAATAGTTAGGGTTTCCCCAAGGATGTAAACCTATTGGATCAAAATAGATCTTTAAAAAGGAAAAGGAGAGTCAGTTGGTAACATAGAAAGGTTTAAAGCCTGATTAATAATTATAGTTTTAACCAAAAATAGTGTATTAACTAGTTTGATAGCTATGCATGGGGTCGCTAGCATTGTAACTATTAGAGTACTCATCACTTTTGCTGCAATTCAAAACCTAATGGCCACATTATTGGGTGGTCTGTTAGAAGACAAAGTGTATACAAGGCAACCTGAAGGTTTTGCAGTCGAGTCTGAGAAAAGAAAGTGTACAAACTCATAAGACCTTTGGATGACCTAAAGCAAGCACCTAAGCAATGGAAAAGGTGTGACAATGAATCTAACAAATGTGTTTATTTCGAGTTGGATCATGGAAAAGATGTGATTATATATCTACATGTTGATGACATACGGATATGTGGAACTAATTTAGAGGAAGTGAAGGAAAGGTTTCCTATCTTCCAAGAGCTCGATAAATGACATGGGGGAGGCTAATGCTATACTTGCCAATAAGATCATTAGAGATAATGATGACATTTGTTTTACTTAAATCTTGTTGCATTGAGATAGTACTTGGGAGGTTCAAATACAAAGATTACTCCCTAGTAGCCACTCCTTTGGATCCAATTGATAAGATGACTTAAAATAGTGAAATACCCATCTACACAGCTTGAGTATACAAAGGTCATAGGGTGCTTTATGTATGCCATGACGAGCACAAGGCCTCATATTTCATTTGATGTTGGGAAATTAAGTCGATATACTAGTAGTGCTAGTAAGATTCATTGGCATACAATATGTCGAGTTTCGAAATGCTTGAAGAAAACCTAAGACTATGGCATATGTTTTTCAGGTTATCCTTCAGTCTGAGAAGGATACTCAGATGCAAGTTGGGTAACTAATAGATAGAATTATGCTTCAACGTTAGGTTGGATATACTTGCTTAGGGGTGGGACAATATCTTGGGCACCCAAGAAGCAAACATGCATTAAATGTTCCATTGGGGCTGTTTAGTTTATAGTCCTAATTACAACCAACAAAGTGGAAGAATGACTATGAAACTTAATATTGGAAGTCCCTTTATGGCCAAAGCCAATCTCACTCCTCTTCATCCATTATGATAGCAAATCGATGCCGTCTAAGCTTTGTAGTCATGTCTACAATGGAAAATCAAGGTACATTGGACTTAGGCATGCTTATGTTCATCAATTGATCAAGCATGGACTGATCATCATTGGCTATGTGCAAGCAATTGAGAATCGTACAGATCCTTTAATAAAACGTTTAGTAAGAGACTTAGTGTTGACAACATCAATAGGGATGGGACTTAAATCCACATGTTTGATCATTAATAATGAAGGCTTAACTTTATTCTTCATATGATGTCAAGTTTTAAGTTTAATGAGTGAACATACTACATAGTGACTGATAGCACTAACATATTTAATCTCAAGGTAAAAATTATTGCAAACCGTAATGGTATCAAAGGATTATTGATGCTCTTAATAGACCTCTATTGAATGACTTGTGTTCTAGGGGCGTGTTTCTAAGGACTACCTATGTGAGTGTGAAGTGTGGCCGCTTCAAACAACTATAGGACTTAGCCTCATGCATTCATGAATAGTACGAACACATGATCAATAAATGTGTCAAACGTTAAGTGTAAATTGATATTTGTGCGTGAAATATATGATTTTAACTAAAAAAGATGTATAGTTAATAGACTTGTCTATTATTAAATTCATATTAACTGAAATTATTTTCATTAATTGAAAGTTCAAATCGTAAGATACTTTCATTATGCATGAATCTCTAGGTTTGCTTAGATATTACTCTGCATTTCTCCTCTTTCTTAGAATGGGGGAATTATAAATCTTAAAAATGGTGGGGAATTGTTATGAATTTTCAAGACAGGGAAGCAACTGGCACCACGGGGTGCTTATGGTCAGGCCATGGCCCCTAGCTTAGTTACAAAATTAGTAGTAAGGACAACAAACTGTTCGTGGTCCCCTCCACAGTCCATGGTTAGTAGTTTTTTTGGTATTTCTTATGCGAATGATAGCTAATAATGAATATCATCTCCATCCAAAACTACCCCTCAAACTCTACCCAAACTGGTGCACTTTTTAGATTTTTAAGACATGTATATAAGGAAGAAGAACATGCGCAAGCAATATACACAATCTATTTGAGTGACAGCAACACCGACATTGATTGAACTTTTGAGAAACTTTGAACATGTACACTTGTTCCTTCAGCATCTTATCCCGAAGATTATTTGCGGTCTAACAAAGAAGTCTTAACAAAAGTGATACGTCCATGATTCTGTTGAAATATCCAGTACCACATTTGATCTCTTCCCTACTAGATTAAAGCCTGAGACAATAATAGATGAAATTAATAACAAATTGCGCTCTAATTATTCCATCATAGAAAAGTCTTCTTTGAAAGCAATTGATTGGAGTCCAATGAAATTAGGTCTTTATAGTTGTGATTCTGACGGGGAGATGAGATTAAGATTGTATATGTACTTGAGGAAGGAGATGAGGCATGGAGGTTATGGGCATAAGAAGTCGGAGTGTATAGGCAAGGTTGACGAACACTACCTATGCCTCAGTTTAGAAGTTAAAAAATTATCCTAGAAAGTTAGAGCCTAAAAGAGGAGAAAAAAATTTGGGTGAAAAATTTTTTCTTGCTCCTCGAAGTCAAAATTTATTGACTAATTTTATGGCTATTTTGTATACTTGCTACAATAGCCGTGTATTTTGGGAAAAGCTTAAAAACTTTCACAATAAGCATATATTTCTATAGCACTTTATAGTTTGCTGCACAAATTTCAAATTTTGTGGCAATTTGAAAACTTCTACAAATAAATTGCCATAAAATTTTTGTTATAGTGTCCATCCTAGAAGAAGAGGTATACTGTATTGAGAATACTCAATTCAAGATAGGTTGAACCCATGGAGTCGATCAAAACAATCTTGCTCGCTAATCATAATGGAAAAGGGGAAATGTGAAGACCCATGTTGAGTGTTGGCCATATCCAATCCAGACTTTCATCTAGTTGGGACGATCATCGCTTATGAGCTAGGCAAAACAAAGATGCAATAAGGTGGCATGGACACCGAGCAATGGAGGGAAGAAGCTCAAGCCAATCATAAGACAACTTTAGGGCCTTCTTGCAAAGCCTAATGAAATGTAAGATTTAAGTAGAAACCTTTTCTTGTGTACAAGGGAGAGTCTCCCTCTTCTTTTAATCTGTATTTACTAAAACTTATGTAAGCTGTTTTGCTTTCAATAAAATGAACCTTTTCAAGAATAATTGATTTATTTAGATAATGAAAAACAAATTTAAGCTTGCTTTTCTACTTAATAAATAGTGAGTAACTTGATAATAAAACTATTATCCTTGGTGAGACATGTACAATGAAGGTCAGAACTGAAAAAGAAATGAAGGAGTTCAAATTGATCTCAACATCGACTCTACAAGAGCTAGAGTGACTTACTTGCTTCGTTTGCATGGTCCCAGGAAGATAACCCCCAAATAGACAAGGATATCATAGACATAGAATTCTGCTATATCAATGTACAAAGCTGCTGAATAGAAGAATTAAAGAACAAAAGCCAAATGGGCTAAAAAATAAAATAAGTCCAGAAATAGATTGATGCAAACTTTCTATGGGTATCTCATTATAACAAATTGGTAAGCAGGATTGTTATGTGGGAAAAAAAGGCAAATGTGTCTGCATGTATGTAGATTTTTGAGATTTCAACCAGGGATGCCTGAAAACTTTTCCCTTACATCACATAGACTTGCTTATGGGTACTGCTATGGTGCTTCATCGATGCTTGCACTAAATATAACCAAATGTTGGGCAACTCACCAAAGTGTGTCATAAATGTTGCTACATAACATAATACATAATGAAGTGGAATTGTATGTCAATGATATAAGGATCAAATTCAAAAAAAAAAGATTGAGAGGGATATCCCCCACTGTTAGAAAATTTGTAAAGACTATAGAAATATAACATGTGTTTATATCCACAAAAGTGAACCATAGGTGCCACCCGATAAGGATTCTGGGATACATAATCAGCTGAGTGACTTAATGACATAATCGAGAAATGCAACATGTGGTTAAATTCACAACAGTGAACCTTAGGTGCTACACGATAAGCTTTTAGGATACATAATCATCTCAGTGGCATCAAGGCTAATGGAGTAAGGACTAAGGACATAGTAGAAATGTTGCCACCTTAGATAGAAAAGGAAACCAAGGGATTCCTTAGACATTTGTAGTTCATATATTTTGATTCATTTCTGTACTAACAATGATTTGTGGACCTATCTTTAAGAAGTTAAAGAAAAGTGTGCAAGTAGAATGGGATGAGCCATGTTAATAGGATTTTGAAACAATAAAAGAACATTTGGCAAATCTGTCAATTGTCCAACCACTAAGAGAAGATCTACCATTGATGCTCTATTTGACAAGTGCAAATACAACAGCAAGCATTGTAACACCCCTAATTCCTAATTACCTAATTATCTTATTTTATTCATTTATTATGTATAGCTATAGCGGAATCTCTTCAATTGGAGCCATTAGCGTCATCCCGTAATAGACAAGGCTTCCCGGAACTACGTGACTCATTTGAATTATTCTCTCATTCAATACGTCTGCTAAAATTTGGGATAAATAAGCACCTTCACAAAACTATTAGTTTACAAATAAGTTGCGACTTAGTTAGGGTTTCTTAAAAACCAACACTAAACAAACTTGTCCAAAAGTTCATACAGGTGGTATGTCTTCCATGAAATCTTTAGGCTCGTCCTAGTATGGAAATCACTATCATCATCTAGATAGGTAGCCCTCAACCAAAGTGCCAAATTCCTCTTCTACTTCTTACTATCCTCTAACTTACTAGGAGGAGAGTTGTTCATTAATCTCATTACCAAAACAGACAATGCAAAAATATTTGGAGGAGAAAGTCAAAGCCCAGTACATATATCCCTATGGTGCACAAAAATTTTTGTATTCAAATTCATTCAACACTTGCACCTCAAATCTCTTCAGTTATAAAATAGGAGAGAGAACGTGAGTGAAACTTCTTTATTCATTATTACTTAGAAGTAGCCCCCTGTTGACGTCTGTAACTATGATTGAAATAGGTTCACACCTACCAGGCCGATTAAGAAGTCTGAGCTCAAGCCGTGCGGGTAAACTAAGGGGCATAAGCCTTGATGCTTGATAACTTATGAGGGCTACTTAATTCGGTGAAAAAACATTATGTGGATATTGTATAATACTTATATAATTTGTGAAACAATTGTGTTCCCGAAGAGCTCAGGGAATAAACGTACTTTAGTTTTTAAAATTTGCTCTCCTTTGTGTAAAGTGTGCATTCATGGTTTGGAATGACAAAATTGAACTCGTTTTTGCTCTGAATGTACAATTTTATATTTAGTATGACTTTAGATAATTTTATTAAATTTTCAAGCTCAATAAGTAAATTGGAATTCCGTTGGTTCTTTTTTTAATTATTGATGCACCCACCTTTAGTTTTTTAAACAAAAATTAATCTTATTACCCCTTTTGTTTTATTCTTTCTATTAACACTGTCATTGCTCTTAGCATTTATAGTCTTAATGTTATAATTGTCATACAATATTATTCACCTCATTAATATCAACATTATTATCATTTTCGTTATCATGATTAGGGCTACCATTGTTATCCTTATTATTTTTATCATTATTATTATTGTTATTAATGTTGTTATTATTATAATTGTTATCATCATCATCATCATCATCATCATCATCATCATCATCATCATTATTATTATTATTATTATTATCCTTATTATTAGTATTATCATCATTATTACTATTTTCATTGTTGTTGTGACTACTATTAGAAGTAGCACCATTGCTAGTTTAACAATTTATTAACAAATACCTAAGTTATTCCGATATCAAGTACATGACTTTGGATCTGTGTTGAAGGATATTCATTTCATTCATTTTTCTAAGTCCCCAAAACATGTAAATAATCATAATCAAATTCCTAATTCCTTAAACTTATTAATTTATCAGGGTAGAAGAATCAAGCTTCACAATTACGTTAATCACTAAAACCCAGGTTTATATGCCTAATTCATCCAAATCCCTAAATTAATTTCAAAATTTATATTTAGAATATTTATCTCAAAATCCTTTAAAAACACATTTCCCTCCATCTTTTCCCTTCACTTCAAGCTACACAGCACTCGCAAACACTATCATTAGTGTAAATTTTCACTAAATACCATCCCATTATTCTAAACTAAGCCACAATTCATGTTAATCCCATCCTTGGAAATTTAGATTTCCCTACTTTACTTTTTCTTCAACCTCAAATTCAAGCACCCATTTTCATAACAACATCACCCAACACAATACATGCATACACCCCCTTAATTTTTTACTTAATTACTATTACAAGTAATCAAAATTTCATAAAATCAATGGAGCAAAACATGAACTCATACATGTATTTTTATTTACGAAATATAGATAGGCAAAGTTGTATTTATGTATTTAATAATTACCCATTGTCACGAATAGGTCAATTTGTTTTATTCATGTATTTTAATAATTTCTCAATGGTTTAATTTAGGACATGATAAAATTTCCTTTTGCGCCCACTTCATCGTCTCAACCTGGAAGGATATAAATTATACAAATGTTGAATTGAATAAGACATCCAACGTAATTAATTTACATGGAGATTGATCAAAATAAATAACATGGCTTAGGTTCAGGCCATTCCAGTCTTTCTCTTTTAAAATAAGTTTCGTCCTCGAAACTTGAAAATTTGAAACAAACATTAGAATTACCTCAAACAAGTATGGGTACACTACAAAAAAAGTTGCTTCCCTTCACATTTAATTTTGCTAATAACCACACTTATAAGTGTGGAAATAGCAGTTACCTACACTTAGACTAAATGTGGGAAGGTTAAGTGTGTGGAAGTATTCTCCACACTTCATGAAAATGCGGGTAGAGTTATATTTTCCACACTTATAAAAGGCGGAGTAAGTACTAATTACCCACAATTTATATGTGGCCACTTTACACTATGCCCACTCCGGAATATGCAAGAAGTCATAATTTTCCCCACATTTAAAAATGTTACTAGTGTTGTTTTTGTTTTTTAAAAACAATACTGGTAATTAATATAAAACTTATCAAGTTAAAAATAGAACAATTGCATACAATTGTTCTTTTTTTAATTAACAAGTTTTATACTAATTACCAGCGCACATCACCATACGTAAATGAATAAAATTAACAAACCAACAAATTAAGTAGATCAAACATCAATTAAATAAAGTACACGTTAGTGCCTGTTGACCCTATCCTTATGTAATGTAAGGTTTTGATGATAACAAATACAAATGTAATATATACTTGAGTGTGTTGATCGAACAGGTTCCAAATATTGTTTGGAATATTTTGAAATTGCTTGGTTAACAATGCTCAAAAACAGGTCTTAAGAACAGGTTCTCAAGATCAGTTGGCTGGCAAGACTTTCCAGAACTTCAGAACAGCCTTAAGAATAGTTCTGAGAAGTGTTTGGAGCAGTAAGTTAAGTTTCTACAAGATGTCTGGTTGAATCAACAAGAGTCTTTGTTTTGCTATGGTTTTTATTTTATTAGATTCTTGTTAATATGCCAAATAGAAAGTCTTGATTTAACATTCACTTTGAAATGATTTTTCTCTTTAAAAAATTTCAGAACACTGTCTCAGAACAGTTATGAGAATAGGGTGTTCAAGGTGTTTTCAAGCTAAAACTGCAAAACTGATTTTTCACGATTTCTTCCTTGATTTTTGGGCTAACGTTTCTAAGATTTTTTGCTGACTGTTAAGTCCAAAAAGGCTATTCTTGGCTTTGAAAAACTTGGGGAGAATTTCGAGCCTATTTTTTATTCTCCAAGTAACAACATCTCTATTTTTAGAAAATAGCTGAATTTGTGGAGAAAATCATGGGCTTAGTTGCTGAGATTTTGTGGCTGACATTTAGCCGTGTAGCTCAAGCAGTTAGTGGGAGAATTGAGCTCACACTTCCCACTTCTTACGGCCCAAGCATTTCTTTTTTAGAAAATACATGTGATTGTTCCAACTGGTTTTTTATTTAAGCAAGTCTCCACATTCATTTTTCTTCATCAGTTTTCATAGCAACTTTCAAGAGTTTAATGAGCTAAATTTCCAGAAAGAAAACTGGCAAAGGTGTGTGCAAAATTGAGCTTTCCAAATTGGCATACTAGGCGCATATTTGTACCTTACATGAGCTTATTGAGAAGCATTCAAAAGTAAGGTGTCCATCTTATTTTCTCTCTTTCAAAAGTGAGTTCAGTGTGTCCAAGTCAAGGGGACTTTTGGACGTGGGGTAACTGGTCTTAGGGAAGACGGTTACGTGTGAGTTACAAGTTGTAATGGTGAGGGTTACATTGTAACGTGTTTAGCCTGAACAGTGAAGTGGTGTGAAAATCCTACAGAGGTAGGCCGTGGTTTTTCATCTCAGTTGGGCTAGAGGTGTTTCCACGTAAAAATCCTGTGTTCACCTTCTCTTCTACTTATTTCCGCAGCATTTCCGTGTTATGGGCGTGTTACAAACAGTCTGTTCGAGCAGGGCCTAAGCTTGTTTTTAGAAAACTGCGAAAATTTGGCAACACAATTCACCCCCCTCTTGTGTTTGTGTACTCTCATTTCTATCAAGTGGTATCAGAGCAGGTTCTCATTTAAAGGCTAACACCTTGAGAGATCCTACAAGATGAGTACACCACATGGAATGCTTGAAGGTCAATCTGTGACTCGACCACCATACTTTAATGGTCAACATTATAGTTGGTGGAAGAATCACATGGAAAACTATGTTTAAGCTGATGATTATGAGTTATGGATGATTATCAAGAATGGTCCACTCATTCCCAAAAAGGCAATCGACGATGGGAATATGGTTCCCAAGAAGCCTCAGGAATTCAATGCCGAAGATTTTAAGTTGATGGAAAAGAATGCAAAGGCCAAAAAACTCTTGCATTTTGGTCTTGGTCCTGATGAGTACACTTGCATTTCTGAGTGCAATTCAGCCAAAGAGATTTAGGATGCCCTCCAAGTAGCTCATGAAGGCACAAATCAAGTGAAGCAATCAAGAATTGAGCTTCTTATGAGAAAATATGAGCTATTTGAAATGGATGATAAAGAAACAGTGATGGAGATGTATACCCACTTCACCCATATTACTAATGAGCTAAAATCATTAGGAAAGTCCTTCACCATTGAGGAATTGGTGAGGAAAATCCTACGATTTTTGCCACGGTCATGGGAAGCCAAAGTCACGGCCATTCAAGAGGCCAAGGATATGAAGAAAATCTCCTTGGATGGACTTATTGGAAATCTCTAAATGTATGAGCTCAGGAGAAATTCTCAACAAAAAGAGGAGATCAAAAAGGACCGGGGCATTGCTCTAAAGGTCTTGGAGGAGGATAGCTCGAACCTTGATGAGGAAGAAATGGCCATGATCACACGAAAATTCAAGAAGTTTTTCAAGAAGGCCAAGGAAAACTCTAAGAAGAAAAACTTCAGCAGGTCCAGGAACAATGACCGGGAGCAGTTCTCAGGGTGTTTTAAATGTGGCAAACATGGCCACATTGTGAAAAACTGCCCATTGCTGAAAGAGGAACAAGAGCCCGAACAGTCTAGGAAACAAGGTAGGAAATAGGGTGGAACTTGGGGAGATTCCACTGAGGATGATGAAGGGACTGAAGAAGAGGATGCTGCCGTAGCTCTTATGACCAGAAGTGATACAGACTCAGATGATGAACCACTGGACAGCTTAGCTCAACTCAAGGATAAGGTACGTGGCCTTAATAAAGCAAAACTTAAAGATTTATTATTCACTTTAATGGATGAATGTGATTCTATTAAGTCTGAGAATTGCATGTTAAAGGATATATGTTCTAAGTTAAAAAGAGATATTAGAGAACTAGAACATGAGAATGAAATCCTTAAAAGTGAAAAACTTGAAGTTGACAACAAGACACTTGTTTTGCATGAAGACCTTAATAAACTTAAAGAAACCTTGAGTATGAAAGAAGAAGTGTTTTCAATTAACTTCTCTAAGCTAGAAAGTGAGTCCTTTGAACTGAAACAGAAGGTTGAATCTCTGCTTGATGAAAACAGAAATTTGCTTGAAAAATTAAAACAAGTGGAATCTGACCTCACAGCAAACAGGCGCTGAAACAGGTTCTCATAGGTGCTAAATTGGCTGAATACTCATTATAACCAAGGCAAGAAGGGACTAGGTTTTATGCCTAAACGAACCGTTTACCTAGTCAACAGGAAATATGTGGGTCTACCTGAAAATATTGTTTGTTTTCATTGTAGTAAAATAGGTCATTATCGGTATGCTTGTCCTATAAGAAGATGTGCCATGGAAAGGAACTTGATGTATGTGAAGCAAATTTGGGTTAGAAAAGATGAGCTTTGCATGTTTAAAGGAATGGGACCCAAGTGGATCTGGGTTCCCAAAACTAACCCCTAATTTGTTTTGCAGGCTGAAGTGAGAGGAAACAACCCAGCAAACAACCTAGGGAACAGCCAGCTGTGGTATGTTGATAGTGGGTGTTCAAGGCATATGACTGGTGAGAAATCTAACTTCCTCTCACTTACAGCCTCAGAAGGAGGGAGTGTGGCATTTGGTGAAGGCAAGTCCGGGATAATTGTCGAAATAGGTAAGATAGGTGAGTCGCTCTCCCATTTTATTGACAATGCATATCTTGTGGATGGCTTAAAGCATAATCTACTTAGTGTGTCCCAACTGTGTGATAATGACAACCTAGTAGTGTTTTCTCCAAAACGTTGCTTGGTTATTAATATCAACACAGGAGATGTTGTGTTGAGGGGAAAGCGACACAAAAATGTATATAAAGTGTGTATTTCTTCTCTTCCCCAAAATAATCTGACCTGTTTAAGTGTTTTGAATGATGATGCTATGCTTTGGCACAAGAGACTAGGTCATGCAAGTTTCTCTCTTCTGAACAAATTGGTTTCCAAAGATCTAGTCGTCGGCTTACCTTCCATCAAATACAATGATGGCAAGGTATGTGACGCTTGTGCTAGGGGGAAACAAGTCAGAAATTCGTTTAAATTGAAAAATTGTGTTAGCACTATCCGACCTCTCAAAATGTTACATGTCGATTTGTGTGGTCCTATGAGGATCACAAGTAGAGGTGGGAAGAGGTATGTGCTTGTTGTAGTGGATGACTACTCTCGTTTCACTTGAACCTCGTTTTTGGCTTCTAAAGGTGAAACATTTGAAAACTTTTTTGCATTTCTTAAAAAGATTGAAAAGAGAGTAGGATACTCCTTAGTTTGTCTAAGGTCTGATCATGGTACAGAATTTGAAAATTTGAGCTTTATTGACTATTGTAATGAGCATGGTGTTGATCATAAATTTTTAGCTCCAAGAACACCCCAGCAGAATGGGGTCGTAGAGCGTAAAAATCGCACTCTAGAAGACATGACTAGAACAATGCTTATTGCTAGTAGTTTTCCTAGAAACTTTTGGGCAGAAGCTTTGAGCACATCATGTTACATTATAAATAGATGCATGATTAGACCTATTCTCAACAAAACTCCTTATGAACTTCTCAAGGGTAGAAAACCCAATATTATGCATTTGAGAGTATTTGGTTGTAAATATTTTGTGCATAATAATAGGAAGGATGCCTTAGGAAAGTTTGATCCAAGGAGTGATGAGGCAATATTTCTTGGTTACTCCTCACACAGTAAGGCATATAAAGTGTTCAACAAGCGAACCTTAAGGAGAGTGTGCATGTGCTATTTGATGAAACTAACTCTCTAATTGAGAATGATGCACAGGAAGATGATTACGAACTGGGCCTTGCCAGAAAAGATTTGTTGCTCACACATAAGAAAGGGAAGAGTCCTGAGGATAGATCAGGGCCTGGAGCTATTTCCTTGGAAGGTGGGCAAGGTCTGAACCAGACAGGGGGAAGCACTACTGAACCCGATTTGGATCAAAACCAGCCTAATTTTTCTCGAACAGGCTGGGAAACAGGCTCCAGAACAGGCTCAGGAGCAGGCTCAGAAACAGGCTCCAAAACAGGCTGGGGAACAGTTTCTAAACCTGTTTCGCCAAGTATTCCAGCAAGAGTAGAAAGCGTGTCTGTGGATCCACTTACTCTACGACCATGGAAGCACCAAAGTTCGCACCTCTTGATCAAATTTTGTCTGACATTAATACAGGAGTGCAAACTAGATCCAAGCTTAAAAATTTCTGTGCTTTTTATGCTTTTCTCTCTAATATTGAGCCAAAAAATGTTAATGAAGCTCTTGCAGATTCAGATTGGGTTACAGCAATGCAAGAGGAGCTTCATCAGTTTGAAAGGAACAAGGTGTGGCATCTTGTACCTCAGCCAGAAGACAGATCAATCATTGGCACCAAGTGGGTGTTCCGAAACAAGCTTGATGAGTTCGGAACAGTCACCAGGAACAAGGCCCGGCTGGTGGTTCAAGGGTACAACCAAGAAGAGGGCATTGATTATGAAGAAACCTTTGCACCCGTTGCAAGGATTGAGGCTATCCGCATTTTGGTAGCTTTTGCAGCTCACATGGAGATAAAGCTATATCAGATGGATGTCAAAAGTGCATTCCTCAACGGATACCTTAAAGAAGAGGTGTATGTGATGCAACCCCCTGGTTTTGAAAGTAAAGAATTTCCTAACTATGTTTTTAAACTTGACAAAGCACTTTATGGTTTAAAACAAGCTCCTAGAGCTTGGTATGAACGTTTGTCAAACTTTTTATTGGAAAATGGTTTTAGAAGAGGCAAGGTTGATAATACCTTGTTTCTAAAATTTAAGGGGGAACATTTGTTGATTGTCCAAGTATATGTCGATGATATTATATTTGGTGCAACACACAATGATTTATGTGAAGAGTTTTCAAAAATGATGAGGAGTGAGTTTGAAATGAGCATGATGGGTGAGCTTAATTTTTTCTTAGGCTTGCAAATCAAACAAACTTCAAACGGCAGCATGATACATCAACAAAAATATATCAAGGAATTACTTAAGCGATTTAGAATGGAATCGGCCAAGCCCATTGATACTCCCATTTCTCCTTCAACCAGGTTGGTAATGGATGATGGGAGTCCCTCAGTCGAGGAGAAATCCTATAGGGGCATGATCGGGTCGCTTCTTTACCTAACTGCTAGTAGACCTGACATTGTTTTCAGTGTAGGTTTGTGTGCCCGTTTTCAATCTAAGCCTAAAGAATCACATTTAAAGGCTGTTAAACGGATTCTTAGATATTTAAAACATACACCAGATTTGGCTCTATGGTATCCTAGAGGATGCAACTTTAACCTTGTTGGGTATGCTGATGCTGACTATGCAGGCTTTTTGGTTGATAGAAAAAGCACCTCAGGTATGGCTTATTTTCTTGGACCCTGTTTGGTATCTTGGGCAACCAAGAAATAACACTCAGTTGCCATGTCCACAGCAGAAGCTGAATATGTTGCAGCTGCCTCTTGTTGTTCTCAACTGTTGTGGATAAGGCAACAACTCAAAGACTTTTGTGTTGACACGGGATGCATTCCTATTTTTTGTGATAATACAAGTGCAATTAATATTTCCAAAAATCCATGTCAACATAAAAGGACTAAACATATTGACATTCGTCATCATTTTTTGAGAGATAATGTTGAAAAGAGTTTGATTTCAATGAATTTTTGTGCCACTAATAAACAAATTGCTGATATTTTTACCAAGGCACTAAGTAGAGAAAAATTTAAGAAGAATAGACTTGAATTGGGTTTAATTAAAACAACTTGATCATACTTCATTCACCCCCAATGATTGTCTAATTAAAAAGGTTTTTTTAAGTCAAGCATGTTAAAATTATTGGATGCAGTCAAACAATGGTGCTATAATTAGCACATGTGTGGAATACAGTTTGTTGACACTCGTTGAGGTCTGATGATATTGCCCTTATTGTCCTATGTTACCGAACAACTAACCGCAGGAGCAAGCACCAAGAACAGGTATGGCCACTGTTTGTCAAACGTGTACCAATCAGGTAGTTAATTTAGTTGTTGAGAATTTTTTTCCCCGAAGCGTGTGCGGCTGGGAGACTTTAATGCTCTTCTTTTTCAGTTGAAAGCCAGTCGACCCTTTAGCTCCCTTGCCCGCACACTTCGCTCATCAGCCACTGAAAAATCTCTCTCTCTCTGTCTCTCTCTCTCAAACCCAAAACCCTAATCTCTCAAAACCCAGGATTCTCTCCAGCTCCAATGGCGACCTCCGGCAGCAGCTCCTTCGCCTCTGTGAAGCGCAGCACCACCACCTCTCAAGCTCCAGTCTTGAAGCGCACGCGCATGGCGTCTCCGCCAGCCGCTTCGGCTCTGCCCGTGTCAGCCGCAATAATTCTGGCATCTCTTGGAGGTATGGGGTTCGCATCTTTGCCACCATTGCCCTTACTTTCGAAGGCCTTTGGTTTTTTAAAGTGTGTAAATTTGAGCTCAGTGGGGCTAGGGTTGACTGATATTCCACCCGAATTTGGGTGGGATTTGGTTTTGTTTGAACCAATTATTGAACAATCTGGGGTTGAGGATCAAACCAAGATTGATGGTGATATGTCTGTGTCTGAGGAAGGTTCTGAAGTTTTGCATAAAGATATGTTGGCCAAAATAGGGTCAGCATCTGTTTCTGACCCGCGGAAACCCCAAACTGAGACTAAACCTGTGTTTGAGGAAAGATTAGATGATTTTTCAAAAAAGGTTGCAGACATTGATTTGGATGAGGGGCTAGAGACCCCCATTGAAATTGTTCAAACCAAGCCCGTCCAAATACCCTAAACCAGTGAGGGCCCGAGAAAGCGAAGAATCAAATTGGCTGCAGGATAAACAGATCTCCTGCTTGTTCACAAATTTAAGGCTATGCACTCTAAAGCCTCCACCTCTCCCTCACAACCAAAATCAACTACACCCAAATCCACTCCCAAACCTTCTCGAAAATCATTCAGGCTAGCCTCCCAAAGCACCCCTCGAACTTCTAAACCGGCTGGACCCTCCGAACAGCAGCCCACACTGATTGAGGAGATTGTTTTCTCACCAGAGAGTTCACCTGTCCGGGAGAAAGGGAAAGCCCCTACAGAACAAAGCTTCAAACAGACCCCACCAACCCTGAAAACACATTCCAAGAGGACGTCATCCAAGAGAAAGGTTTCTCTAAAACATGTTCCCAAACAGGACCCTGCTGAGGATGACGCTGTAGAACCCAGCTCCAAGAAGGCCAAAAACGCTGCACCCACCACTTCAAAATTTGCCCAATTTCTTCAAAGAAGTATGGTGAGGGGCAAAATTGTGAAGGTTGAGTACTTCCAGAAATAGGGCCTAGAGGTGTTTCTGGACAAGCTCAGGGCTCAGGGTTGGCTGGCTTTATTTAGTAGCACCCAACTGGGGTGTTCTGTTCCAGACTTGGCCGAGTTTTATGCCAATTGTGTTGTCACCCAAGGTGTGGTGGCAAGTGAGATTAGTGGGAAGAAATTGCGTTTTGACGTAAAGAAACTGGGTGAAATTTTGGGTGTTTCGGCTGCCGGTTTCGATGTGTATGTCAGAGAAGACAAATCCGTGCTTGGTTGCTGGAGCTAGCCCAAAAACTAAGTCAGCAAACAGGGCTGAAAACACCCCAATCCATAAAAAAGGGTGACATGTCATCTTTACATCAGTTGCTTTTCTGGTTTATCATCAAAAATGTCATCCCTAGGGGTTAAGGACGCAACCTCGTAGATGCCATGGATCAATGCTTTATTGATCTGCTGGACAGAGGGGAGCAAGTAAACCTCCCAGCCATCATGATCCGCCATATTGCTAGGATTGCAAACACCGCCCGGGAACATGACCTAGGGTATGGTTTTCTCTTAACTCTGGTTTTTGAGCATTTTGGGGTGTCTCTTCAAAAGAAAGCGGGGGTGCAGATGGTTGATGAAATAGGGAGTAGCACTATGACGGGGTGCGGATTTCAATTGATCAAGGGAAAGCACGCTGCTTCGGAACAGGGGCCTCGAACACCCTTTCCCCCTGTTTCTGGTTCTTCCTCTAGTGAGCCTTCTGTTGATGCCTTGCTTCTGGACCAAATCCGGTTGAAGACCAAGCTCGCTGAGGTTAAAGCGGCTCTTGCTGAGGAGAAGGCTCTCAATGCCAAGCGCTATGAGGATCTAATGTCGATTCTTTCAGTCCTCACCGCCAAATTCTCTTCTCCTCCTCCCTGAATCAGCCCCACCCCCTGATTCCTTCCCTGTTCTGTCTTCCCTTATTACTGCTTGTCTTGCATGGTCTGATAAATTATGGTATCCTAATCTTAGTTGGTTATGTGTTAATGCTCTGCCTTGCTTGTTTCTTGTCATTACTTGTTTGTCCGTAACTCGGATGGCCAATATCATTACCGTACCATCTACTTGAGTGTATCACAGGTTGTTTTTCCTCCATTACCCAAGTGGTAGTGATTACAAACACCCTGTTTTCACTTGTTTGCTCTGATGCTCCTTTTTTCGATGATGCTAACAGGGGGAAGATAAGGTTGACCATGTTGTTTTTCTTTAGGCTTTAGTTAAGTTGACTTCTTAAAATTTTTCTTTGCTTGTGTTTGCTCTTGTGTGATGACTGGCATGTTTGGCACCAACCAATTTTTGTTTGGATTTTTGTTTTCTTATGAATGGTCAATATGGTCATTTGGTTTGTCATCATCAGAAAGGGGGAAATTGTTGACCCTACCCTTATGTAATGTAAGGTTTTGATGATAACAAACACAAATGTAATATATACTTGAGTGTGTTGATCGAACAGGTTCCAAATATTGTTTGAAATACTTTGAAATTGCTTGGTTAACAATGCTCAAGAACATGTCTTAAGAACAGGTTCTCAAGATCAGTTGGCTGGCAAGACTTTCCAGAACTTCAGAACAGCCTTAAGAACAGTTCTGAGAAGTGTTTGCAGCAGCAAGTTAAGTTTCTACAAGATGTCTGGTTGAATCAACAAGAGTCTTTATTTTGCTATGGTTTTTATTTTATTAGATTCTTGTTAATATGCCACTTAGAAAGTCTTGATTTAACATTCACTTTGAAATGGTTTTTCTCTTTGATAATTTTCATAACACTGCCTCAGAATAGTTCTGAGAACATGGTGTTCAAGGTGTTTTCAAGCCAAAACTGCAAAACTGATTTTTCATGATTTCTTCCTTGATTTTTGGGCTAACGTTTTTGAGATTTTTTGCTGACTATTAAGTCCAGAAAGGCTATTCATGGCTTTGAAAAACTTAGGGAGAATTTTGAACCTATTTTTTATTCTCCAAGTAACAACATCTCTATTTTTAGAAAATGGCTGAATTTGTGGAGAAAATCATGGGCTTAGTTGCTGAGATTTTGTGGCTGACATTTAGCCGTGTAGCTCAACCAGTTAGTGGGAGAATTGAGCTCACACTTCCCACTTCTTACGGCCCAAGCATTTCTTTTTTAGAAAATACATGTGATTGTTCCAACCGGTTTTTTATTTAAGCAAGTCTCCATATTCATTTTTCTTCATCAGTTTTCATGGCAACTTTCAAGAGTTTTATGAGCTAAATTTCCAGAAAGAAAACTGACAAAGGTGTGTGCAAAATTGAGCTTTCCAAATTGGCATACTAGGCGTATATTTGTACCTTACACTAGCTTATTGAGAAGCATTCAAAAGTAAGGTGTCCATCTTATTTTCTCTCTTTCAAAAGTGAGTTCAGTGTGTCTAAGTCAAGGGGACTTTTGGACGTGGGGTAACTGGTCTTAGGGAAGACGTTTACGTGTGAGTTACAAGTTGTAACGGTGAGGGTTACATTGTAATGTGTTTAGCCCGAACAGTGAAGTGGTGTGAAAATCCTACAAAGCTAGGTTCTTGGTTTTTCATCTCAGTTGGGCTAGAGGTGTTCCCATGTAAAAATCCTGTGTTCACCTTCTCTTTTACTTATTTCCGCTGCATTTTCGTTTTCTGGGCGTGTTACAAATAGTCTGTTCGAACAAGGTCTAAGCCTGTTCCCAGAAAACTGCGAAAATTTGGCAACACAATTTACCCCCCTCTTGTGTTTGTGTACTGTCATTTCTATCAGTGCCTTAAAAACATTAATTATAGGCACATCAACAGAGACCAAGGTAATCAAAACTAAATATTCTTGCATTATTTTGAATCTATCCTGCTATATTTTTTTGGTGCAGGTAGCTGATTGAATATTTTATACTACCTAAAACTACACTTTGAAAACATGCCTAACGTCTAAGTAGAATATATTAAAAAAATCACCATCTTTGTTTTCTTCAATGAGAGAAATCTTATCATTCGGGTTGACACCATCATTACAAGTCCCAAATTCAACTCGAATGCTCTTCGAATTTGTAAGGCTACGAGGCAAATGATTCATGTCCTCAGATGATGAGTGATTACGCTGAGTAAAGTTATTGCTTTCCAACCCAACCACCCAGAAAAATTGCAGTAGTCATTTTTGCAGCATTCTTCCAATTTTTGTCCACAAATGCCCCTAAATCTCCAAAAAGCAACCAGAAACTTTGAGTCTGAGGGCCTAATGATGCCCGTAATATCATCTTCCTTTGCCGAGTATCTCTTATGTTCAAAAGTTCCTCAATTCTGCTTCTTCAGCCATTATAAACAACTTTAGCTTTTTCTGCAACAACAAAGTTGGCTAGCCCTTTGGTACCAAAATTCTTCAGCCATACTCTCATCATAACTGAAAAAATAGGACAATGATCAAACGCAAAAGTGTACAAATAATATGTGGCACCCAATGTATAGCTTAGGCTACAATGATCCCAGCTGCTATGTAGATGAGATCCTATTTTTGACAGTTAGCTTCCCATAATTTCAGTGCGAGAGGTTGGGCACCAGGTTCAGGAGAATTTCAAGGAAAGAATCTTACCTGATAATGTTTTTAAAAGCCAAGTCCAAGAGTTCAGTCCTACTTGGCGGATTCAAAAGGAATTGCTTATCTATATCAGTTTCTACTCCTGCATTCTTCAAAAAAAGAACTCTTTGGATGGCCAACAACCCATCTTCTACAACATCTTCAATGTGTGCAGGGGGTGGATGCAAACCCCAATACCGATTTTTAGGAACATATAACAATAATCAAATCTTTAATTTTCAATATAAAAAGAAAAACAACGAGAATTTACTCAGAAACAGCAGGATGATGGAGTCAGTGATGAAGAAGTATGCATCTCCAACTTTAAAGTGGCAAGGTAGTTCCCAACAAGGCTTGCTATAAAGGAAGCATTAATTATCCCTTCATCTATAACAATGGTGTCGGGCGTCCCATTGCCCCATTTACATAGAAATAATGCAAGATGTTTCACAAGCAACCTTACTTCAAATATGCAAGCATGATGCTAGGTCCTTACTAAGCCCTACATGAACACAAACAAGGTATGACACTCATACTTATGTTTTCTTAAGCGAGCCAAAGAAAAGCACAATATGAATTATGAAGGGAGGCACAGAAACAGTTTAACTCTCTTATCTACGGGGAAAACCCACACAAGAAAAGTGCAGGAGAACCATCCAAAAAGGATTATGAGATACACAGTTTATACGACATATGCATGCTGTGCGATAAGAACAAGGTCAACACTACCCAGTGCCCTAGTCCCCCCCTAAAAAAAGAAAAAATGAAAAGAGTCTTACTGATCAAAGACGACCTAATAAGCAGGTAAAGTGTGTAAGGCAGAGCTTCCTCTTTAATCAAAATGAAAAGAAGCCTAAAACAGGAAAGACTTAAGAATCAATTACATATATGCTCACTAAGAGATTGTCTTGGTAAACTATGACAATTTGTAGTTGTTATCAACATGATAGAAGTTTTTTCGGCTTGTCAATAAAGCATCAAGATGACACCCAGTATCACAGTCATCAAGTAATGGATCATTGTAGCAGAACACGGTTCATCACTTAGCGACACTAACTTACCCTATCAAAGGCACTCAAGTTCGGATCAAAAGATGCATGTTCTCAAAAAAAGAAAAACTCAGACCTCAAGGGTTCTAATGCTGCCCTTAATTGTCATTCAGGTTAAGATTAAGGCGCCAAAAGACCTTTTCTATTCTTTTGCCAGAATGTAATGATAGAATATACGGGCCTCTTCATGTAATGTTTTATATCTCCCATCAAGTTGGACATTGCGAAGGAGAGATAACGAGGGAGTAAGAACATGATTCAAAGAATTCAAATATGAACTATAACACTATTGGAAGGTATAGAATCAACATATCACCAATAAGTTAACTAAGCCTGCAGGTTCTGAAATCACTTGCTACCCACTCATTTAATCACAAAAATAGACCATAAAATAATTCCCCTTCCAGTTATAATTTTTACAGTATAATCAATAAATTTATCATCTAACAGCAGCTATTACAGTTTCAGGACAAAGAAGATGACAGTCAACAAACTTATCACTAACATCATTATCCAATCGAATTGAAACTTTGCTAGAATGTAGTATCCTACTCTTAAAAACAACAAAACAAAGATAATAGACATTAATTTTAATGAAATAATCGGAACAGGGAAAGGGTGAATAAAGCTTAGGGCTTCCTTACTCTATAGCTCAACCCAGCTTCAAGCTCCATTCATGGTGGTTATCTACATTCATCCAAACCAGAAAAAAAAAGTAAAAACAGGAGTAAGAGAAAAGGTTAAGGCATCTGCCTAGTTGAGAGCCCAGATTAGTTTTTTGAGCACAACCAGAAACAGAGAAAAACACTGAGCAACCAAGTACTAGAGCAACACCAAGTCCAAATCATGCAGCAAACAAACAGAGAAGAAACAGAGCATAAGAGCATAAGCAACAGAGAAGCTGAACAGGGGATGGGGAATTCAAAAGTTAGTTGAGAACAACCCATAACCCAAAACAATCTAATACAAGCTGAAATTCATCAAAACTCATCCAAATCGAAGTAAAAAAATTCGATCACACAAATTGAAGGTTAGAGAATGGATCTAAAATTCGAAATCAGAGTCAAAATACCGAAAAGTGAACCCTAAAATCTGTAAAGCAAAACTTTAAATTCAACCCTAAAAATCTCAAAACTGCAATTAAACTAACAAGAAACCCTAAATTTATTCTGAAAAACTTAAACTAAAACCTAATAATACCCAGATTCCCCAATTACCTTGCCTAAACACTGTTGCCTTCGATTTATACGCGAATCGGCTCGAAATCAGCCCTTTGTGTGGAATGGCGCAGATGATTGTTGGCTGATGAAGATAGTGGAGTTAATGAGGGTGATTGTGGTGAAGGGGGTGTTGATGATGGTTTTGACATGGAGTGAGTTCGAGATAGATAGATAGATGGTAAAGAGAGAGAAAAGACGGAGGTTAGGGGTCAAGGTTTCTGATTTCTTTTTGCTGAGGGGGAGGAGAGAGACATGAGGAGATAAGTGAGGAGGGGGTGTAAGCACGTGCCCAGCACGTACGGGGAATGGTAAATTTGGTTTTCTTTTTTTTTTTTACCTTTTGAAGTGTAGAAGGAAATTTATGAATTCCCCACACTTATAAAGTGTAGAGCTGAAAAGTTCGTGATTTTTCCTCCCACACTTCTTCTAGTGTAGCCAGATAAGTGTGAGTATATAAATTATTTTTTCTAGTGGTACTTGTTTCTCATTTCTTCTTCCGTTTCCCATATAGCTTCAAATGAAGTATGATTAGCCCATAAAACCTTTAGTAGAGGGATGCTTTTATTGCGAAATGGTTTAACTCTATAATCTAGTATTTGCACAGGACGCTCTTCATTGATGAAATTTTCAACCACCTCTATAGGCTCTGTCATATTAACATGGTTTGGATTTGGGATGCACTTTTTAAGTTATGAAATGTGGAAAACATTGTGCACATGCTCGAGTTCTGCTAGTAAATCCAATCTATATGCCACGGGGTTTAACTTTTGGATAATTTCATAATGCCTAATATACCTAAGGCTTAACTTTCCCATGGCACTGAACCTTTTCACTCCCTTTGCTAGGGATAGCTTTAAGAGCAATTTATCTCCCACTTGAAATTCTAATAGTCTCCTCTTTTTATCAACATAACTCTTCTGTCGACTCTGAGTAGCTTTAACGTATTTTTAAATCTTTATTACCTTCTTAGTGGTTTCTTGAATCAACTTTGGCACCACAATCAATGCTTCATCTAGCTCATGCTAACATAAGGGTGTTCTACATTTTCTCACATATAGTGCATCAAAAGGAGTCATTTTAACAGTGCATTGATAACTATAATTGTAAGAAAACTCCACCAAGGGTAAGTCATCCTCTCATTTTCCAAGAAAGTCAAGTATAAATGCCTCAAGCATATCCTCCATGATTTGATCCACTCTTTCAGTATGTCTATTGGTCTTAGGGTGGTATGAACTAATAAAGTTTAGTTTATTCCTAAAAGCTTACCACAAGGCTTGCTAGAATCAGGCTTGAAATCTTTAGTCTCTGTTAGGCACTATATCCTTTGGTAAACCTTATAATCAGACTATTTCTTTGACATACAATTGTGCTAATCCCTCAACACCCTAGGTGTCATGGATTGGTGATAAATGGTTAGATTTAGTGAGTCTATAGATAATAACCCAATTGGTGTTCTTTCTTATAGCAAAAATGGCAGTTCCATGCCAAAGTCCATTGTGGTTGAAACCCACTTCCAGATGTGAACTTCTAAAGATCCTAATCCACCTAATGGGACTTGATGTTCAGCCTTCACGTTTTGACAAGTCATAGATTTATCCACATACTTAACAATTTGTCTTTTTATGTTATCCCACTAAAAGTATTGTCTTAAATCCATGTGTATTTTTGTTCCTCCTGGGAGCACTGAATAAAGAGTATTATGGGCTTCTTTTAAAATCTTCCTTTTTTTTCTTTTTATTGGGCATACACAATTGGTTTTGAAGCCTCAAGGTTCCATATTCTTATGTCACAAAACCAGGTAATTTCCCCCACTCAACATTTTGCTTGAGCATGTACAACTTAACATCATCCTTTTGGCCTGCGCTAATCTATTCTACTATAGAAGCTTGTACTCCTACTATGTGACACAAGGTCATTGCCCATATTCTTGAGGTTTCTCAAGATGCTAGGTTGGGTAATTCTTATTGTGTTCAAGCCATGCTAGGCCTACCTACTTAATGCGCTTAGAGTAACATTGGCCTTTCTGGGATGACATTGAATTTGCGTATCATCATCCTTAAGCAACTCTAACCATTGTTGCTGCCTTTGGTTGACTTCTTTTTGGATAAAGATATAATTTAAACTTTGGCGACCAATATAAATCTTATATGGCACCACGTATAAGTAATGTCTCCATATTTTTACTACAAGAACTAAGGCAGCTAACTCCAAGTCATCTATAGGGTAATTCCTTTCATACGGCTTAAGTCGTCGGCAGGCGTAGGCTATTACTTTATCATCTTGCATTACCCTCTACTAGAAAAGTAAGGTTAGTCAATCGCCTCTTTAATTCATAGAATGGCTCCTTACACGTGTTTGACCATTTGAACTTGGTTGTCTTCTTTAGCAGGTTAGTTAGTAATGATGCTATTTTTAAAGAATCTTTCATAAATCTCCTATAATATCAAGCTAATCCAAGAAAACTCCTTACTTCTGCAGCATTCGTTGGCCTGGGCCATTTAGTAATCGCGTTTATTTTCTGACGATGAAATTCAATCCCTTCTTTGGAAGCAACATGTCCTAAAAATGTTAGCTTCGTCAACCAAAATTCACACTTTTTTAGTTGGGCATATAGTTAGTGCTCCTCAAAGTCTATAGCACAGCCCTCAAATGGTTGGTATGATTGTCCTTGTTCTTAAAGTATGTCAAAATGTCATCCACAAATGCCAGCACAAATTTATCCATGTAAGACCTAAAAACCCTATTAATGAGATCCATGAATGTGGCAGGGGCATTTGTAAGTCGAAAGGGCATCATAGTAAATTCATGATGACCATGTCTAATCTTGACAGTAGTATTGGGGATGTCCTTAGGTCTAATTCTAAGCTATTGGTAGTCATATCTCATATCAATTTTCAAAAACACCCCTGCTCCTTGCAATCAGTCAAATAAATCATCTATTTGGAGCAAAAGGGTACTTGTTCTTAATAATAATATTGTTCAACTCCCTGTAATTTATATAAAGCCTTCGGGTTTCATCCTTTTTCTTCACAAATAACGCTAGGGTTCCCTAGGATAACACACATGGCCTAATAAATCCCTTATGCTGTAATTCATCCAGTTGGGTTTTCAATTCCTTAAGCTCTATTGGGGTCATCCTATAAGGGGCTTTGGAAATAGGTTGTGCATGAGGGACGAGTTCAATTTTGAAATGAATCTCCTGTTGAGTGGTTAAACAAGGTAATTCTTCAAGAAAGACATTAGGAAATTCACTCACCATACAGATGTTGTCTATTTTCATCTCCTCCCCTTTAACCTCAGTGGCATAAAATAGGTACCCTATACAACCTTGCGTTATTTGCTTACATGCCTTCATAATTGAGATTATGGGATACTCCTTTTCAATTAGTTCACTGCAGAAGAATACTTCTTAACTCTTTTGGTCTTTAAAGTTACATGAAGATTATTACAATCAATGTTTGCCCCATGAGTGGTTAACGAGTCAATTCCAAAGATTATGTCAAAATTTCAACATATCAAATTGAATCAAATTCCCATGAAACTCATGCTCACCAATCACAATAGGAACCTACTTATAAAGGATGCGACACCACCATTTGTCCATTTGGTAAGCTAATTCCACAGTCGGCTTACACCTTATCTTTTTCTAAACTAAATTGCAAGGTAGTTCAGGTGGATATTAGGGAATGGGTAGCACCCAAATTAAATAAAACACAAAATGTCATTGAATTTAAAAGGAGGGTTCTGGTGACTATCGTACCAGAAACTGTAGCTTCCTTTTTACTCATCACATTGGCTCGCCTTATAGCTAGAGGTTTAAGGACCACGGATCCTTGGCGTGGTGGTGTTATAAGATTTATAACTCCTTTCACTATAGCCTTTAGTCTTCTTAGGCAAGCAACAACCAAATGGTCAGGACTACTGCACTATATGCACTTATCAGTACCCACTCAGCACTCATCTGTAGCATGGTTTGTGCAACCACACTTCCCGCAAAGTTCAATTAAAACTAATGGATGACTCTTGATAGCACTAACTCTGGGTTTCCTATGGGCTACACTCTTGATTGATGTCCCTTGGTCATTCCACTTCCTTTTTTTCATTCCCGAATTCAAGGTGCTCATCTCGCTCTGCACTCGCTCCATTTTAGCAGCTCGTTTCAAGAACTCTTGGTTGCTTTTGATTATTTAACCTGCCAATTGATTTTGAATGTAAAAGGTCAAACCTTCCTCAAATCTCCTATCTTCCCCCATTCAAAGGCGTCTGGAATAAACATCAACAATTCGGTGAACTCGCTAGCATATTGTATCATTAACATATTACTGCTCATCCTTAATTCAATAAATCCTTTCTCTTTTTGACATTGAACTATAATTGGATAGAACTTAGCCCTAAGTTCCTCATGAAATTTAGCCTAGGTCAGCTCTGGTCCTTGCAGCTTATCCTTTGCAACACTCTACCATATATATGCTTCACCAGCTAAATAAAAAGTCTCTATGTTCACCTTTTTTTCCTCGAGTACCTCAATAATTGCAATATTTTCTCCATTTCCCTAATCTATTTTTCATGTTCTATAGGGTCAACTTCCCATCATATGTCAAGCTAACCTGTAAGCCAACTTATGAGGTTTAAAGGTAGTTTTAGGAGGTACAAGAGGTATTGTCTTCGTCGATTTAGCCACTAAGTTCTTCTAATAATCTGATCCCTCAACACTACTATATACTTTAACAGCTGCTATTGGGCCCCTACCTAGTCTTTGCTGTCGATTCTAGGCACTTGGTTACCTAAACCCTAGGTATCACCTTCGTTGTCATATAGTTTGTTGTTTACAAATTCTAACATGCTAGATCACATAAGGCATGGTTGTTATTTAAATTTTCATTACATTACAATAAAACTATATCTACTTAAAACCAAACACAATTTTAATTTAAAACAACACCTTTATTGCATGCATATGTATCTATGGATCATTAAAACAATTTCATATTGTCTCGTTTCATCACAACCCTGTATTTTAGCTAGGGTTTCTATCCTACTTCCTTTTAAACCCAAAAAAAAAAAACTCTAAGTTAGTCCCCTGATTAGATCTGGCACCTAAAGCCACCTAAAGCCCCCTAAAAAAAAAAAAGACATAGTGGATTACATTATTATAGCTGTTTAGGTTAGCCTACCTATATACATCATATGTACACACAATGTGCAAAAAGAAAGTGAACCCTAACCAGTGGTGCTATATATACAGGTAAACGATCAAAAGCCAAGAACATAAAGGAGAACATATCAAACACTAACAATCCTGAGACAGATTGTGGTCTGGATTAGAGGAGTCATTATACCTCCTCTGCAGAATCGAAGTTATTGTCTGTCATATCCATGACAAAATCCTCCTCATCAAGGTCCATCTCCTGCATCTCTAGCTCCTTCTCAAGCTACTCCCCATACTCGGGCTCCTCTTTATTCTCTTTCTTGCGCTTGGACTCCTCCTAAAACTCCTCATCAGAACTGAGCTCAATCAACTAGGGGGGGGAATTTATTGTATCTATCACCACATGGACCTCTACACTGGCCCGAGAAGCCCCACATGAGTAGGAATCATCCTCTGAACTACACTATGATGGGAAGACAGATAGCAACTAGCACCTCATTGATGCTGGTGGTAGCAGAGGTTGTGGTTCCTAAGCAGGGCATGGTGGAACAAAAGGGGGAGGTACAACTAGTGTAGGGAAATGCTCGATAGTGTCCCACAGGTGATTCCTCTTCGCTCTAACTCCTCCCTCAGTAACAACTCTGTAGTCACCGTAGTCCATGCCCCTTACATGTAAAACCTATCCTAATTAGGCCCATGGTCTCTAGTAACAATAAAGCCATGGTACCGTAACCTGAACTCCTAATAGGTAGGGATGGTAAAAGTCCACGAGTATGAACCGACACATTATGGAACTCTTATAATGGATCTTGCATGTGGGGCACCATAATAGTGTGCAACAAAGAAATGTAGGCAGCCATGGCAGTCCCTGGTAACATGTTGATGGCATATGGGTGTAAAGGAGCACCAGGGTGATCCATATAAAACAAAGAGATATAAAAGGAAAAAGGGCAAGCCAAGTTCATGTATGTTTCTTAAATGTATACGATTTACTCATGACATACTCTTAGAGCTCACAACCTCACTCTAGAGCACCCTACTGCTCATGGTGATTTGAAATCCTGGATGATATCACAACTATGATGCCCCTAATCCCTAATAACCTAATCATCTTAATATATTTGCTTATTATTTATAGTTGCAGTGGAAGTTCCGCGATTAGAGGCATTACTGTTGTCCCGTAACGAGCAAGGCTTCTTGGAACTACATGGCTCATTTGAATTATTCTCACATCCATTAACTCCACCAAAAGTAGAGATAAGAAAGTACATTGTTAAAACCATTCAATTTATAATATAAATTACAATATAAGTTACAACTTAATTGGGTGTTTCTCGAAGCACAACATCAAGTAAACTTGTCCAAAAGTTCATACAGACGACATGTCTTCCTCAAACTTTTAGCCCTCATGCTAGTCTAGAAATCAATGTGAGCATCTAGACAGCTAGCCTTCAGGCAAAGTACCAATTTCAACTTCCACTTCTTACTACCCTCTAGCTTGCTAGGAGGAGTGTTCGTCATTGATCTCTTACGTAAAATAAAAAACACAAAAATATTTCAAAAAGTGATTCAAATCCTAGTGCAGATACCCTTATACTATAAATAAATTCTTTATACTCAAAATTAGTTGGGTGCTCACATTTCAAATCATTTTAGTTAAAAAAAGGGTAGAGAATATGAGCGAAACTATTGTGTTGGTTATTATGTAGAAGTGGAACCCCTGTTGAAGTCTGTAACGATCATTGAAATAGGTGCACACCTCTACGGCCAATCGAGAAGCCTAAGCTGAAACCATGCATAAACCAAGGGGCATAAGATCTGACGCGTGATTTCTTATTGTCCCACTTAATTAGATGGCAAAATGTTACTCTAAACTAATTCATTATTGGATATTGTATGAAAGTTATATAATTTGTGAAAGATGTGAGTTTTTGAAAAGCACTGACAATAAACTTACCAAAGTGTTTTGAAATTTCTTGGTCCCTCTTGTAATGCATACGTTTATAACTTGGAGAGACAGAAATGGCATCATTTCTATTCCAAATGTATAACTTTATGGTTAGGAAGACATTAGATAATTCAATTAGATTTCAAGCTTAATAAGTAATTCACAATTCCTTTGGTTCTTCTTTTAATTATTGGTAACCACCATGATTTGTTCAAACACAAATCGACCTTATTACTGCCTTTTGTTTAATTCTTTCTTTGGCACTGTCATTGCCCTCATCATTTATGGTATTAATGTTATAATTGTCATACAATATTGTTCAGCTCATTATTATTACTACAAAAATACCTCTGATTTGCGACGAAATTAACGACGGAAAAAGTCATTTTTTCCTACGGAACATGAGCTTTCCAACGGAAAATACGACGCGAAATACCCCGTCGGGAATCAGCCCATCGTAGAAAATTGTCCGACGGTCTCCGATGGAGTCCGATGGATTTTCCGATAGAATTATCCGTCGGATAAGTCACAGGAAATTTTCAGAGGAGGGAGAATTTCCGACGGAATTTTCTGTCGGAAATTCCGTCAGAATCCTCCCTCAACTGAAAAAAAAAATTCGCTTTTAAAAATTTTTGCTCCTCAAAAAAACAAGTAAAAAGCTTGCACGATCATCACATACAACATATATATAGATATATATATTAAAAAAATAAATTTTACAACATAATTAAACATACATACATATATATATATATATATATATATATATATATATATATATATATATATATATATTACACATACAATAATGTATTTGTATTACACATATATATCAAACAAAAAATTAACCATACCTCAAACAAAAATATTCTTCACATACTTACTAATAATTAAAATATACAACAAATTGAACAAAAAATAAGCATAGTTAATATACTTAAAATATTCACCAAAATTGAACATATATTATATATACTTACCTGCCTACAACTATTTCATTTATCCAAATCAAGTTACATTAGAAATTAAGTTAAAGCTTAAATTATTTAGTATAAATTATATACTCACTAATGACACAAATAAAAAAACTTATATTCATATTTAGTTCACATTTTATATTCCCGAATTTCTTGAAAAAATAAGTGCTAAATCTAAAATACAACAATGTAATTAAACATATATGCTAAAAAAATAAATTTAACATAACTATATTATTTGTCAAAATAAATGTAATTACAAGCGGTGGAGGGGCGGCGGCGGTGAGGTGGCGGCACAGGCGGTGGAACGACGGCGTCACCCTTAAACCAATTCATGACAAATTAACCACCATAAAAAAACTTAATTAACTTAAATATTTCAATTTCAAAGAGTAAATTAACTCAAAATAAATAACTTACTGTTAAATTACAAGCGACGATACCAAATCTTTCCGATCACCAGCCACCGGAAACCACAAACACCTCCTCCTTCTCTCTCTTCCTCGCTCGCTCTCTCTATCTTCCTTGCTCACTCTCTCTCTCTCTTCACGGTGCAAATGGACAAAATCCCTCCAAAACTCTTAAAATGCGATCCGAAAATTTTTTGAATCGCATGCATGAAAACTCCGACGGAATTTCCTACGGAATTCCGTCGGAAACATTCTCCATTAGAATTTTCGTCGGAAATTCAAAATTCCGTCAGTTTCCATCGATTTTTCCGTCAAAATGTCTGACTTTCTCCTATGAGTCGCTGCACCGTCGCTTTTCTTTGTTATGAGTAGGGATACTATTGTTATCCTTATTATTGTTACCATTATTATCATTGTTAATATTATTTTAAAGAAAACCTTAACTTTGTAAATTTAAACTTCAATGAATTTTTATTTTCTTGATTTTATCCAAATCTAGATTATTATGATTTTTACTTTTTGTCCCACGTTTCTCTTTTTTTCCCCTAGACTAATGAATATTTTGGGCTAAAGTTATGGGCTACTTTATTTTTGGCTATAAATAACACTTTTCATTAGACATTTGGAAAAATTATCATCTTTTACCATATTAATTAATTGATTGCTTGCATCTTTTTTATTTATTCATACATCATTATTTTGTTTTTGTTTTTGAAACACAATGAGCAAAGTTTGTATTTATGTATTTAATAATTACCCATTTTTACGATTGGGGCCAATTTATTTAATTCATTTATTTTTATTTAATTTTTGTAATTTCTAAACGATATAATGCAGGACAAGATTAAAAGTTGTTCGAGATCACTTTGTCTTCTAAACTAGGAAGAACATAAATTATATAAATGCTCAATTAAAAAGCGGTGCCCAACCTTAATTAATTTAAATAGGGACTCATCAGAATAATTAACAAAGCTTAGGTTTAGGCTGTTCCAGGCATAATGCTAGGTTAAGAAAGCAAATGAAAAGAAAAAACCCATTTGTCATTTGAGTAAGAAGGTCGCTGAGTACAAGGTACAATATACTCAAATTGAAAAGATACACCCAACTTTTGTACGGGATAGTAAGAAAATAAGGCAACACCGGCTCATAATAAGGTGAAGCTCATAACAAAGAGGATATTCTAAAATATCCCGTGGGACAACCCATTCGTCAAGCGACGGTTTGACCTCAATATTCAGGCACAAAAATTTATAAAAGGATTAGCAACATTAGATTTCTTACTTGACCAATGCATTTGAGAAGAGCAAAATTGTAATAACCCGACCTTAACGTATATTTATTTATTCAAATCATATTTATTTATTTAATTAATCATGTTTATTAATTTAATCACTCATGGTTATTGGTGTAACCAAATTATGTTTATTAATTCAATTACACTTAATTTATATATTTACCGAAGTACCTTTTGTCATCTAAAATTTTCGGTTTCATTTATCGTATTTAATCATCCCGCATTGGGGATATTTCATTTGGGCCCCACTTTACTATTCAAGTTTCATTGATTGTTATTGCAGGTTTTGTTGATTGATTAAATATCCGGTGAATCGATATTAGGCCCGATAAGTATAATTTAGTGACTAAATATTTTCTTGCCTCTGGTAAACTTTAATGCTGAACAATGCAAAATTTTCCCAAAACTTCAAATAATTTTTTTTCAAGCCTAAACTTAGCTTGATGGGCCCAAAACAAAAGCCCTAAACATTGCTAATTTTGTTATTTCATTAATTGCTCATTTTAGCACCTAATTTTAATTAGCAAAAAGCTACTATTAGAATGTATAAGGTTTTGATGATAACAAATTCAAGTGTTGTAGTTGTGTCGTTGTTCCAAACAGGCTTTACCAACAGGGCCTTACTGCTGTTTTTCAATATATTAAAACTGCTTGACTAATGGTTTATCAAGAACAGGTACTCAAGTCAACGATGTAAGAACAACCATGAGGAACAGGCTCTGTAAGGTGTTTGAAACATGTCCTGTGAAGTGTTTGAAGCATAGGATATAAGTGCAGCTGTGAGGAACAGGTTCTGTGAAGTGTTTGCAGCAGATTCGTCTCTCTACAAGATGACTAGTGGTTACAACAAGATGTCTTGATTTAATTTGGTTTTATATTTTTAGACTCTTGTTAATATGCCAATCAGAAACTCTTAACTTACCACTTACTTAAAACGATTTTGTTTTCTTTTGGTAAATATTTCGGATCACCATTCAAAACAATCTTGAAAACAGGGTGATCAGGGTGTTTCCAGAATAAGCTGCGAAAAACTGTTTTGCACGATTTTTATCTTTTGGATTTTGAGCAGCTTCTTCAAGGATTTGCAAGAAAGATTTTTTTATGGAGTATCTTACCCCCTATCCTAAAAACGGTTATCAAAATCTAAGGGGATTTGCAAAATCTTTTTTGAGTAAAAAGAATATCCAATTTTTGGCAAGTGGATAAGGTTGTTGAGAAAAACATGGGCTAGTTGCTGAGAATCAACGCCTTATGCACACGGTTTAGGAAGTGTTTCCAGCTTATGTTTCCTCATCCCTTGTGGCTAAAGAATTCTATATTCTTTAGGGATTTTAGTTTTCAAAAATTTGAGGAATTGTTTTTTCCAAGCACTGTATAAAGTCGCTTCTTAGAACGTTAGAAGCATCGGTTTTCAAAAAGAAAAATTCAGTGTTCATGAGCTTAAAAGTTTGAAAAGAAAACCGTGTCTAGTGAGTGAGTTATTTGAGCTTTCAAAGTTGGCATACTAGGATTTCATTGTACCCTATATTAGCTTAGTTGAGAAGCATTGTAATAGGGTGTTTTTCTTTATGCTCTTCATTCACAAAAGTGAGTTGAGTGTGTGTCCAAATCAAGGGGATTTTGGACGTGGGGTAACCTATCTTAGGGAAGACGGTTACGTGGGTTGCAATTTGTAACAAGGTGTGTTACTATTGTAACGTGATTAGCCCGTTTAGTGAAGTGTTTAAATCCTACACGAGGTAGGTCGTGGTTTTTTCACCTCAGTTGGGCTAGAGGTGTTTTCCACGTAAAAAATCCTGTGTCCATTATTTCCGCATTCAATTTTGTTGGATTTTCGCTTCTGCTTATCTCAGGAACAACCTGTGCGAACAGGGCCTAAGACTGTTTGCCAGCAACTTGCAAAAATCGGACACCACAATTCACCCCCCTCTTGTGGTTGTGTACTCTCTAAATCAACAAGTGGTATCAGAGCAGGTTCTCCTTTGAAAGGCTAACACCTTTGAGAGATCCTTGAAGATGAGTACACCACAAGGCATGCTTGAAGGTCAATCAATAACTCGACCACCATACTTTAATGGCCTACACTATGGATGGTGGAAGAATAGAATGGAAAACTACATCCAAGCCGAGGATTATGAGTTGTGGATGCTCATCAAGAATGGACCACTCATCCCTAAGAAAATCACTGAAGATGGAAAGTCAATCCCCAAGGAGCCTAAGGAATTCAATGCTAAAGATTACAAGATGATGGAGAAGAATGCCAAGGCCAAGAAACTCCTATATTTCAGCCTAGGTCCTGATAAATATACTCGCATATCTGAATGTGAGTCGACCAAAGAAATCTGGGATGCTTTGCAAGTAGCTCACGAAGGGACCAATCAAGTAAAGCAATCGCGAATTGAATTGCTTATGAGAAAATATAAGCTGTTTGAGATGGGTGATCGTGAAAGTATGATGGACATGTACACTCGCTTCACTCACATAACGAATGAGCTAAAATCCTTGGGAAAATCCTTCACCACCGAAGAATTGGTGAGGAAGATCCTAAGAATTTTACCTCATTCTTGGGAAGCGAAAGTAACGGCCATCCAAGAAGCTAAGGACATGAACAAGATCACCCTAGATGAGCTGATTGGCAACCTCCAAACGTATGAACTTAGAAAAAATTCTTAACAGAAAAATGAGACAAAGAGAGATCGAGATCTTGCACCAAAGGCCTTAGAAGATGATTCTGATTCTGATGACGAGGAGATTGCCATGATCACTCAAAAGTTCAAGAAGTTCTTTAAGAAAGTCAAAGAAAATAGCAAAAGGAAGGACTTCAGCAAGGCCAGGAACACCTCTCAGGAACAGTTCTTCGGATGTTTCAAGTGTGGCAAACTGGACCACATTGTGAGAAACTGCCCACTGCACAAGGAAGAACAAGAACCCGAACACCCTAGAAAACAGGGGAGGAAACAGGGTGTAAGCAGCTCAGCGAAACGATTCTCAAAAGCTATGCTCGCGGCTTTTGGGGTGATTCAAGCGAGGATGAGGAGAGGTCTGAAGCCGAGGAAGCTGATGTAGCACTCATGGCAAGAAGTGACACTGATTCAGATGATGGATCAACAGATAGTCTGACTCAACTCAAGAACAAGGTACGTGGTCTAAATAAATCAACTCTTGAGGAATTAGTGTACACTATAATGGATATATGTGCTGAATTAAAAAGGGATGTTCGAGATCTAGAACTTGAAAATGAAACCCTTAAATTGGAAAAACTTGAAGTTGACAAAGAAACTCTTGCCTTGGATGAAAACATCAATGTGCTTAAAGAAACTCTACTCATGAAAGAAGAGACTTGTTCCACTAAATTAACTGAGCTGGAAAAAGAATCCCTTGACTTAAAAGGTAAGGTCGAGTCCTTGCTTGTAGAAAATAAAAACTTGCTTGAGAAAATAAAACAAATGGAATCAGACCTTGCCACAAACAAGCTCTGGAACAGGTCCTCACAAGCACTTGAATGGTTAAACACCCATCATAGTCGAAATAGAAGAGGACTAGGTTTTGTGCCTAAGATGACCTACCCAGTGAATAGAAAATATGTAGGATTATCTGAGAATATTGTATGCTATCACTGTGGTAAAACGGGTCATTACCGTTATACTTGTCCCTCAAGAAAGTATGCCATTAAAAGGAACTCGGTATATGTAAACAAATATGGGCTAGGAAAGATGAGATTTGTACCTCTAAAGGAATGGGACCCAAGTGGATCTGGGTTCCCAAAACTAACATATGATCTGTTTTGCAGGCTGAAGTGAGAGAGAACAACCCAGCAAATAACCCAGCGAACAGCGCAAGGAACACCCTAGGAAACAGGCAGCTGTGGTATGTTGACAGTGGGTGTTCGAGGCATATGACTGGTGAAAAATCCATTTTTCTCTCACTGACAGCTTCAGAAGGTGGGAGTGTGGCATTTGGAAACGGCAAATCCGGGACAATTGTCAGCATAGGTAAGATAGGTGAGTCACTATCCCATTCAATTGACAATGTTTATTTTGTGGATGGATTAAAACACAACTTGCTAAGTGTGTCCCAACTGTGCGACAAAGACAACCTAGTAGTGTTCTCACCAACACGTTGCTTGGTTGTGAATATGAACACAGGAGATGTTGTGTTGAGGGGGAAGCGACACAAGAATGTTTATAAAGTGTGTATCTCCACTCTTTCCCAAAATAATTTGACTTGTTTGAGTGCCCTAAATGATGATGTTATGCTTTGGCACAAAAGGCTAGGTCATGCAAGCCACTCACTTTTGAACAAACTTGTAACCAAAGACTTAGTGGTAGGCTTACCTTCCATCAAATTCAATGATACAAGGTATGTGATGCATGTGCCAAAGGCAAACAAGTCAAAAATTCATTTAAATCTAAAAAGTGTGTAAGCACTACTCGACCTCTTGAATTGATACATATGGATCTATGTGGTCCAATGAGGATCATGAGCCGAGGTGGCAAGAGGTATGTGCTTGTGATAGTGGATGACTACTCTCGTTTCACTTGGACTTTGTTTTTGGCTTCTAAAGATGAAACCTTTGAAAAATTTCTTGCTTTCATTAAAAAGATTGAAAAGAGAGTAGGACATTCCTTGGTATGCTTAAGGTCTGACCATGGGACAGAATTTGAAAATTCAAGCTTCACTGATTATTGTAATGAGCATGGTGTTGATCATAGTTTTTCAGCTCCAAGAACACCCCAACAAAATGGGGTGGTAGAACGCAAAAATCGCACTCTAGAAGACATGACTGGAACAATGCTTGTTGCTAGTGGTCTTCCTAGAAACTTCTAGGCTGAAGCTTTGAACACATCATGTTACATTGTAAATAGATGCATGATTAGACCTATTCTTAACAAAACTCCTTATGAACTTTTTAAGGGAAGAAAACCTAATATTATGCATTTGAGAGTTTTTGGTTGTAAAATGTTATGTGCATAATAATGGAAAAGATGCCTTAGGGAAATTCGATCCAAGGAGTGATGAAGCAATATTCCTTGGTTACTCCTCGCATAGTAAGGCATATAAAGTGTTTAATAAGAGAACCTTGTGTGTTGAGGAATGTGTGCATGTGCTTTTTGATGAAACTAACTCTCTAAACGAGAATGATGCACAGGAAGAAGACTTCAAACTAGGTCTTGTTAGAAAAGACGTGCTGCTTCAAGGTGAACAAGGTAAGGATCAATCGGAGGAAGCAAGGTCTGAGGCTGTTCTTCAGGAAGGTAAGCAAGGTGTGAACCAAATAGGGGGAAACAGGGTGGAACCCTATTCGGGACAATACCAGCCGAATCCTTCAGGGATAAATCCAGGAACAAGCTCCCAAAAAGGCTCGAGAACAGGTTCTGAACCTGTTTCACCGAGTATTCCAGCTAGGATGGAGAGCGAGTCTGTGAACCCACTTTCACCACGATCAAGAAAATACCAAAGTTCACATCCTCTTGATCAAATTTTGTCTGATATTAATGCAGGAGTTCAAACTAGATCTAGACTCAAAAATTTTTGTGCTTTCTATGCTTTTCTCTCAAAAATTGAGCCTAAGAATATTAATGAAGCCCTTGCAGATTCAGATTGGGTCACAACCATGCAAGAAGAACTCCATCAGTTCGAAAGGAACAAGGTATAGCACCTTGTGCCACGGCCAGAGGATAGAACAATTATTGGAACCAAGTGGGTGTTCCGTAACAAGCTGGATGAGTGCGGAACAGTCACTAGGAACAAGGCCCGGTTGGTGGTTCAAGGCTACAACCAAGAAGAGGGAATTGATTATGAAAAAAACCTTCGCACCTGTTGCAAGGATGGAGGCTATTCGAATCTTGATAGCATTTGCAGCCCATATGGAGATCAAGTTGTATCAAATGGATGTCAAAAGTGCATTTTTAAATGGGTACCTCAAAGAAGAAGTGTATGTCAAACAACCCCCCGGTTTTGAAAGTAATGAATTTCCTAACCATGTTTTCAAACTTGACAAAGTACTTTATGGTTTGAAACAAGCCCCTAGAGCTTGGTATGAGCGGTTGTCAAGTTTCTTATTGGAAAATGACTTTACAAGAGGCAAGGTAGACAATACCTTGTTTCTAAAATCTAAGGGGGAACATTTGTTGATTGTCCAAGTATATGTCGATGACATCATATTTGGTGCAACTCATTATGATTTGTGCAATGATTTTTCAAAAATGATGAGGAGTGAGTTTGAAATGAGCATGATGGGTGAGCTTAATTTCTTTCTAGGCTTGCAAATCAAGCAAACTTCAAACGGCACCATGATTCATCAACAAAAGTATATCAAAGAGTTACTTAAGCGTTTTAAGATGGAGTCAGCCAAGCCCATTGATACTCCCATCTCTCCCTCAACCAGGTTGGTAATGGATGATGGTAGTCCCTCAGTTGAGGAGAAATCCTATAGGGGCATGATAGGGTCACTCCTATACCTAACGGCTAGTAGACCTGACATTGTCTTCAGTGTAGGTCTATGTGCACGTTTTCAGTCTAACGCTAAAGAAACTCATCTTAAGGCTGTAAAAAGGATTTTAAGATACTTAAAATATACACCTGATCTAGCCTTATGGTATCCTAGAGGTTACAACTTTGATCTTGTTGGGTATGATGATGCTGATTATGCAGGTTTCTTGGTTGATACAAAAAGCACCTCAGGTATAGCTCACTTTCTTGGACCTTGTTTGGTATCTTGGGCAACCAAGAAACAATTCTCTGTTGCCTTGTCCACTGCAGAAGCTGAGTATGTGGCAGCTGCATCTTATTGTGCTCAGTTATTATAGATAAGACAACAACTCAAGGACTTTTGTGTTGACATAGGATGCATTCCTATTTATTGTGACAATACAAGTGCAATTAACATTGCCAAAAATCCATGTCAACACAAAAGAACAAAACATATTGACATTCGTCATCATTTTCTAAGAGACAATGTTGAAAAAGGAGTGATCTCAATGAATTTTTGTGCCACTGAAAATCAAATTGCTGATATATTCACAAAAGCATTGGGTAGAGAACAATTTGAAAGGAATAGACTCGAATTAGGCTTAATTAGAACAACCTGACCAACCTGTTCTCTCGCCCTGTTTGCAAAATTTAAAAGTTACGGGTACAACATGTTAAATTTTTGTTTGCAATCAACTTCTATGCTATGTTTAGCATATGTGAGGTTTGCAACTTGCTGACACTCATTGAGGTCTAATGAGATTGCCCTTATTGTCCCATGTTATCGAGCAAGTAACCTCAAGAACAAGCACCAAGAACAGGTACGCCTCTTGTTTGTCAAATATGTGCAACAAATTGAAAATTGCTAATATCTTTCCGAGGCGTGCGCGGCCTAAATAAATGTAAAAGCCCGTTGCAAAACGGGCAAAATCTTTTAAAGATTTCGCATGTCTCTCTCTCTCTCCTTAAAGCTCTCTTGCTCAATCTCTCACCTCCACTGAAACTCTTTGCTCTGAAACTCTGTTCAAGAAACCCTAATCTCTCTCCTTCCTCTGAAAAATGGCATCTCCCATTAGCTCCGAGAGCTCCTCGACCTTGACTCAGGGCAACCAGACACAGGGCACAGCCTTGCAAACAGCCACAACCCTGTTTGCGCCAACACAATTTCTGACGGCCCTCATGGAAGGTAAAACTACTGAACCTTCTCGACCCATTGTCTATAAACCTTTTGGGTTTTTGAAAAGCATCGACCTTAGAACAGTGAATCTGAAATTGGAAGACATCCCTTACAAATTTGGGTGGGAATTGATTTTGTTTGGAGAAACGGGGGCATATAAACCCCAAGAACCTGTTGGGACATCTGAAAGAGAAATTGGGCCTTTAGATGAAATCTTTCTGTTCGATCACGGACTAGATGACACCAATTCGTTCGGGCTGTTTCCAGAGCAGGAAACAAGGGCCGAAACAGGGCCTGAAGTTTTTAAGGATGACCTAGGGGAGGATTTGTCAAAAGAGGAAGGGGGAAGTAGTGATCAAATGGAGGAGTCTCCTGTGAAGCCTAAACAAGCCACACCGGTACCACCAACCGGTGAGAAACGTAAACGATACAAAATTGAGGCTAGGCGTACCACCAGCAAGGCCTAAAAGCGGCCAGACTGAAGAACCCTCAAAAAATGAAACCCCCGTCAAATCAAAACCACAAATCCCCTCTTCGGCCAAACCCACAGCCAGGCCAACTCGAAATCAGCCCGAATTGCTTTCCACTCCATACCTCGTCCTGCCAAACAGTCATCCCCTGTTGTTGAGAAAATTGATTCCTCCTCTGAGCCTTCATCAGATAGTGACACTGAGAACACCGCCTTCAAACAGGGCACTCCCGTGTTCTCAGAGTCCTCAGAGGATAAGCCTCTGCCTGCACCAAAATCGACCTCCACTTTACCCTCCAAACCATCACCCCTCAAAACTCCCAAGAGAAAAGCCTCTCTCAAACACGCCTCCACCCAAGACCCTCCTACTGAGCCTCAACCTAAAAGAGCTAAGAAGTCTACCCCGTCTGCAATCTCAGCCAAACTGACCTAACTGCTTCAGAGACGGGTAGTCAGGGGCAAAATTATCAAGGTAAAATATTTTGAGGAATAGGGTCTGGGGTGTTTCTGCACAAGCTGCGTGCACAGGGATGGTATGAGCTGTTTACAAATACCCAGCTGGGGTGTTCTGTACATGAGTTGGCAGAGTTCTATGCCAACTGCGCTATCACCGAAGGGGTGGTGACAAGTATTGTCAATGGGCAACAGCTTCGCTTTGATGCGAAGATATTAGGGGAAATTCTGAGGATTCCCTTCACGGGTTTTGATATATATGTGAGAGAAGACAAGACTATTCTAGGGACAGCCAGGCTGCTGGAGCTCGCCCAAAAATTTAGCCAGCAATCAAGCCTCCAAACACCCAAGTCCATGAAGAAAGGGGACATGACATCGCTCCATCAATTGATATTCTGGTTTATCATCAAGAATGTCATCCCCAGGGGCCAGGGTCGCAATGTTGCTGATGCCATGGATCAAGGTTTGATGGATCTGATGGACAAGGAAGAGCAAATCAACCTTCCTGCCATCATGATTCGCCACATAGTAAGAATTGCAAACACCTCCAGGGAACATGACCTGGGATATGGCTTCTTCCTGACTAGTGTGTTTCAGCACTTTGGGGTGACTCCGCAGAAGAAGGTGGGTGCTCAGTTCATTGATGAGATTGGGAGTAACACCCTTATGGGGTGTGGATACACTTTGGTTGAGGGGTCTGCCTCAGAACAGGGGACCAGAACACCCCGTCCTCCTGTTCCTGGCAGTTCCTCAGTCAAGTTTGAGGCTACTTTGGAAGAAAACTCTCGACTCAGTGCTGAGCTTACTGCGGTAAAGGCTGCCCTGGACGAGGAAAAAGCTCTCAATGCAAAACGCCATAAAGATATCCTCGCCCTTCTATCTTCCCTCTCTGCCAAATTTGCCCCTCCTGCTCCCTAATCACCCCCCATAAGCCGTCCCCATCTGTTGTTCTCATAGGCTGTCTCTAACTTCACTTGGTTCTCCTTCCCTCTCCGTTTGTACTTTTCTGTTGCACTCTTTTGATGAATGACAGGTTATCTTATTTTTGATTGGCTTTGCCTTGCTTGCTTTTGTTGCGAATTGCTTGTGTGTGACTAGGATGGCCAATCTCATTACCGTACCAACACACTTGAGTGTATCGCCTGTTAACTTTCCTCCATTACCCAAGTGGTGGTGATAGCAAACACCCTATGATTGACTGTTCGCCCCTGCTTTTTAATGATGCCAAAAGGGGGAAGATAGGTTGACCAATATTATTTTAGATTTGCCATGGACGAGTTAAATTTCTTACACTTTTTTGATACTGACTGCTTCATGTGAATTGTCGGTCCTATAAATAACTGGCACTAATCACTTCAATTGTCCTTGAAAGTCAATATGGTCACTTGGTTTGTCATCATCAAAAAGGGGAATTTGTTAGAATGTATAAGGTTTTGATGATAACAAATCCAAGTGTTGTAGTTGTTGTTGTTGTTCCAAACAGGCTTTACCAACAGGGCCTTACTGCTGTTTTTCAATATATTAAAACTGCTTGACTAATGGTTTATCAAGAACAGGTACTCAAGTCAGCGATGTAAGAACAACCATGAGGAACAGGCTCTGTAAGGGGTTTGAAACATGTCCTGTGAAGTGTTTGAAGCATAGGATATAAGTGCAGCCGTGAGGAACAGGTTCTGTGAAGTGTTTGCAGCAGATTCGTCTCTCTACAAGATGACTAGTGGTTACAACAAGGTGTCTTGATTTAATTTGGTTTTATATTTTTAGACTCTTGTTAATATGCCAATCAGAAACTCTTAACTTACCACTTACTTGAAACGATTTTGTTTTCTTTTGGTAAATATTTCAGATCACCCTTCAGAACAATCCTGGAAACAGGGTGATCAGGGTGTTTCCAGAATAAGCTGCGAAAAACTGTTTTGCACGATTTTTATCTTTTGGATTTTGAGCAGCTTCTTCAAGGATTTGCAAGAAAGATTTTTTATGGAGTATCTTACCCCTTATCCTAAAAACGGTTATTAAAATCTAAGGGGATTTGCAAAATCTTTTTTGAATAAAAAGAATATCCAATTTTTGGCAAGTGGATAAGGTTGTTGAGAAAAACATGGGCTAGTTGCTGAGAATCACCGCCTTATGCACACGGTTTAGGAAGTGTTTCCAGCTCATGTTTCCTCATCCCTTGTGGCTAAAGAATTCTATATTCTTTAGGGATTTTAGTTTCCAAAAATTTGAGGAATTGTTTTTTCCAAGCACTATATAAAGTCGCTTCTTAGAACGTTAGAAGCATCGGTTTTCAAAAAAAGAAAAATTCAGTGTTCATGAGCTTAAAAGTTTGAAAAGAAAACCGTGTCTAGTGAGTGAGTTATTTGAGCTTTCAAAGTTGGCATACTAGGATTTCATTGTACCCTATATTAGCTTAGTTGAGAAGCATTATAATAGGTGTTTTTCTTTATACTCTTCATTCACAAAAGTGAGCTGAGTGTGTGTCCAAATCAAGGGAATTTTGGACGTGGGGTAACCTGTCTTAGGGAAGCCGGTTATGTGGGTTGCAATTTGTAACAAGGTGTGTTACTATTGTAACGTGATTAGCCCATTTAGTGAAGTGTTTAAATCCTACACGAGGTAGGTTGTGGTTTTTAACCTCAGTTGGACTAGAGGTGTTTTCCACGTAAAAATCCTGTGTCCATTATTTCCACATTCAATTTTGTTGGATTTTCGCTTCTGCTTATCTCAGAAACAACCTGTGCAAACAGGGCCTAAGACTGTTTGTCAGCAACTTGCGAAAATCGGACACCACAATTCACCCCCCTCTTATGGTTGTGTACTCTCTAAATTAACATCTACTTTTTTTATTGGAAATTTTTAGCCACATGTAGGTGACAATTGACAATTTTTAAACAAAACAATTTTGCAAAGATAACAAAAACCCAACTCTCCATTTCTCTCTCTACCTCTTGCACAATTGTAGAAAATAGGGGCAGTAGATGCTGCCACTTGTGCCGCCACTTCTGGTGGGTTCCGACCACATCCCAGCTGCCCCGACTTTCCCTTGTTAGCAGCTATCATGCCCAACCACCAAAATCACTCAAAACAGCCCCCTCCTTCCTCTAATTTAAGCGTAAAATAAGGTATACCTAAAACCCTATCTTGTTCTATTTTGAGTTTTTAGGGTTATTTTAGTTATGATTATTGTTTATATGATCAAATTGATAGTTATTATTCAATTTTTGTTGAGTTTGGAGATGTTAGGAGTTATGGATATTTGACTAAGAACATGATCAAGTGACTTAAAATTAAGCAAGTATGAGTTTGAGCTTGTTTTACTTGCTTGTTATGATCTTTGACACAAAAAGTGGATTTAATGTTGTGAATGATGATTTTTGAATTCATTATAGAGGTTTGAATGAAGATGGGAATTGGGCATAGCCTAGGATTGACTTGTTGAATTGCCCACTGTCAAAAATTTCGGGAATTATGTGGTTATCCAAAAATTCCAAAATGTTTATTGTAGATTCTCTATAATATTTGGGAATTTTTGGCAAAATTTCATGAATTTGGGGGTTTAATAAGTGAGTTATGGAATTTTAAAGAAAACTGCCCTATTTTCGATATGAATTATGTAATTATGTATAAATGAAGTTGCTTGGAGTTTAGATATGTTAATGGATTCAAAAATGGATGTTGCGCAAATTTTTGACTAAATTGGTGAAGCATGGAAAGCCCTATTTGTGACCAAGAGAGGTTGGTTGTACTAATTATGTAAATAAATGAATTTATTGGGAGATTGTGGATGTTGATGTAAAGAAATATATTGATTATTGAGAAAAATTTATCATGGAGTAATTGGAGTACTATAGGCCAAAATAACATCACTTAAAGGGGAAATGAATATTCATGGACTTTCATGGAGCTTTTAGCTTGATTAATGAGAAAGAAGAAGATAAGTATTCAATTTTGGAGCTTGTTTATGAGCTTGGAATCAATTATGGATTTTACAAAGAAAATACCAAGTTTAGTGAGTTTAATAGCTTATATAGAGTTCAATGACTCATTGGGGTGGAATTCTATATCTAATGGATTTGTGAATGAAATATCAGAAGTGAGGAGAGTTGTGACTCAGAAATCATATTTACCAGACCAAGTTATTGCAGTTTATGCTAATTTGAACCAAGATGTATATCTCTTGGCCTCAAACCTTTATTGCTTACTCAATTCAGAATGTATCAAATGTATTTATCAAGCTCATTTAGTGCACTCGCTATTATCTTAAACCAAGCGATACCTCAGCCAGCCTTAAACCCGTATCAACAACCTATCTCAGAAAAGGCCAAAACCACTCTTCCATTTGTCACCATCAAGACCTTTTCCTTTTTAATCTCATCTATCTTATTGTGGTTTATTTTACTTTCATTTAACTTTATATTAGATTAATTATTTTTAATTATCCAGTTTTGGGTTATCTTAGCATACCCTATCTTACAAGTTATGTGAGTTACTTACTCAATTTCTATCAAAGTTACAAGTTATGTGAGTATCATTTACTGACTACACATATCTACAATGACATTTATAAAATAGAGTCGAGGTTTAGTTATTGTTCCCTATTATGCATAAGTGTTATCAAGTTAGAACATATTTATCAAGTCAGATGATATTTTTAAAGACTCAAGGTCTATCCATTGCCTGTATCTTCAGAAAGCAGAACCAGTTTATCAAGTTATAACTCTTAGTGAGTTTATTAATGAATCAGTTTATACAACAATTTGCCATTTAACTTGTGATCCCGTCAGTTATCATCTATAGGACTTCAGCCTATCATTTACCCGCGTAGGTTTAGGCCAAGTCTTGATTGGATTAGCAGGTGTGCATCTGTGTAGATAATATCATTGCAACAGGTTCACACCTAGATAATAATTAGCAATTCAATTTTATATTACTTTCATTTTCATTGTTATTGCAAACTAAATGAATTGCAATGGCGGGTACCCAACAACAGTATTTCTACGCTCATTTTACAATACAGGATTGCATGTACTGAGTTTTAACTCACATTTTCGAATTGTTTTCATATTTTCCATTTTAGGCAATGAAGTATCACATGTTTCTCCATTTAGTAAGCCCTTTTGGAAGTCATCAGATGCTCACAGTGGATTCAACATAGTATGAATATTGGGATTAACCTCAAGGTCAAGTTGGGTCGATATTCAATATATTTGTAGTGTTGAGTGCAAGTTAGCGCATGGTATGATTAAGTCGATTGTATTGATGTTGAACTATTATGGACTTTGGTCTTAAAGTGTTTCAATTTAATAGATATTGTGATTGTAAATATGAGTTGCAAGATTAAATGGTTTTAATGAGCCCTGTCCTTATCAGGATGGTGGTAGCGCATTCCATCATTAAGTCGTTTATTCCGGTTATGAATGAAGTAATTAGGAAAATTAGGGGCGTTACAAAAATTATGACCTCACTAACGAAGACATCTTAGTAGAAGACAATACATGTCAGATGTACTTTAATAATGCATCTAATCGCTGGGGTTATAGCCTATGCATTCTATTAACTTGTCCTCAAGGGTTACATATCCTTATTTTGACAAAATGTGACATTGGAATCATGAACAATGCAGCTAAATATAAGGCATATATCATCAAAATGCAGGTCATTCAAGCCCCCCAAATTAAATCTCAAAAGGCATACGGGGACTCAAATCTAACTATAAATCAAGTCACTAGATAGTGGAAGGTGAAAAGTAAAGCTTGGCACTATACCAAGATTAGGTAGAGAACATAACACCCCATTTTGATGATCATAAGTTCACGTATCTTCATAGACATGAAAATGAACTTGTGGATGTGTCTAAAAAATTTACATCCATGATTACAATACCAAATGTCAACTTGGATATGATCAACATTATTCATTGGTGGAGTGAACCATATTATTAACTAGAAATAAAAAATTAAGGATATAAGAACATCTTATGGTATAACAGCATGTTGAGTTAGCACCTCAAAACGAAATATCCTTCCAGTTCTTCAAAGCAAACTTAGAAGGCACTTTGTCATTGGACCTTACAATTCAAAGAAGACAGTGGCAACCTCTACAAGGAGACTACTAATGGCTCTAAGATTAAGCTAATCCTCTCAAGGAAGGAATTTATAAGGTAATAGTGGAAGGCACATAAACATTTAGTTGTCATCTGAGAGAATTCAAAGGAAAGGATACTATTGGACAATTATGGAATGAGACTATTTTCGATTTATTTGAAAAAGAAAAAAGAGCCAAAGATGTGTCTCAATATAGCATGTGGTTCCTTTACTTTGATACAACCATACATCCCTTTCATCATTTTAGTTTAGGGAATGGATATCATGGGTAAATCACTCTAACATGGGCCAATATTCATGGCAACATCTTAGTAGTAGTTACCTACTACATATAACTAGGGGTGTTCATTAAACGGTCCAGGACCAGACCGAACCGAAGACCGAGTCGGACCGAACCGGACCGGACAGGACCGACGCCGTTCGGTCCGGTCCTCGGTCCTCTCTTCTCCGACTTTCGTTCTTCGGTCCGGTCCGGTCTCGGACCAGTTGGACCGACCATTGGACCGGACCGGACTGATTTGGGAATAAAGTTTTTTTTTTTTTTGGGTTTTAGGTTTGGACCTTCTGTTTGGGCACTTTTCAAGGTTTTTGGTTTTGTGCGAAGGACCTTCTGTTTGGGCACTTTTCAACCTAGAGTAGAGAGCAAAACCAAAAACCAAAAACCTTCTGTTTGGACCTTCGTGAAGGAGAAGAGGCGCGAGGAATGGAGAAGATGCTTGAATTCAAGGTTTTTGGTTTTGTGGTTGTGTTTTTCTCTCTCTTTTTTTTGGGCTGAAGTTAGATTTGGGATGATGTCAAATTTGGGCTGAAGGGTTTGTAATGTATGGGTTCATGAGTCATGACCCAAACAGTTTCAAAAGTATCCAGGATAGAACCGGTCCAGATTCGATCCGGTCTCGGTCCGATCCGGGTTCTGGCCGGTCCGGTCCGGTCCGGACCGAATCTGAAACGGTCCGGTCCTCGGTCCCCACCTAGGTCTTATTCGGTCTTCGGTCCGGTCCGGTCCGGTCCGGTCCTGGACCGATGAACACCCCTACATATAACAAACAAGCGAAGATAGTATCTTATGCCATTCTCACCTAAAAGCAAGTTATGAGGTTCATCACAATGAATATCAATAATAGTAACGAAGTTGCATGTAAACTGAGAGGTGACCATTGACTTCACTAAAAAATGACACCAGAAAATTACTCACAAAACACACAATTGAACATAAGCAATCCACCACCTTGAGGCCATAGATTAATGGAGTTTTAAAAATAGCTGATAAGAGTATAGAAAGTATACACAGATATCTTAAGGAGTCCTCAGGCTAGAATTGACCATATATTGTATGACACGTGTGTAGCAACCCAATAATGATATCGGTTTTTTTTACATGTCAGTGTAAAAGACATGCATTGCCAAGATCCTTGCAGCCAGTTAATACATAAAATAATTATAAATTTATTTCAAGAATATTTTCTTGCCCTTTTCTTTCTGAATGTTCGAAAAAGAAAAAAAATTGAATGAGAATGGGTGAAGAACCTATCTATAATGGTAATTGTAAGTGTGAGGGCTCGAACTAGGAGCTCGTGGTTTCAATAGTAGATGACGGATTAGTGGGGTAGCAGATTGCCTCAAAACCATACTTCCTGAGTTAAAACATTAATCCGAAGTAGGCCTAGGCACATTGGCACGCCACTAGGCTTAATCCACAGTGGGAAATAGTCAAGGATGTACATTTTTACCTACCGGTGGGAGCCAGCAACACTGAAGTGGGCTTAATGGCACTACTAGGTGTTATTGGCAGTTCATTTGGTTTTAGCGGTAGACCGCTATCATTGCTACTTTTCTCGTAGTTGAAAGAGCTTAGAACATCCTGAGATCTTTTCTTAGTATGCTCCAAGGAATAAAATTTCTGTTGAATATGGAAATCCTTAAGGCATTTATTCACCTCTACTAATTGCAAAGGTTCGGGACCTCTAGCATGGTTTTGCCTTATTGCACCAAATAAAGTTGATGTTTGTAGAATTGACGGTGACTCTTGATGTGACTACTATACAAAGAGCCTCTGCTCCTACCCTAAAGGATGCACATATAAATTTTCTTCTTCTTGCTAGAGTGACTACTTTTCCTCTTGCTTTCTCTCTCCTTTTCAATGAAGAGATTGATCTTCCCTTAGACAAATTCTTTGGTAGGAGTAATGGTCTTTCCTCTAACAACATTTCCCTTAGTTCATCTATTTTCTCGATAATCACATATCTCTTATAGTGGTTTTGTACTAGTATATGAGATTTTTTGGATTCTTTTCATGCTAGACCCAGATTGACGTAAGTCCCTAGGGTTCCCAAACAAGATAATCAGTGGATAATATTGATTATTTTGTTGGGTTATGATGGGAACCATGTGGTTCCTAGTTAAATTTTATCCTTTGTATCATCTGTAAAATCATATAATTAATCCAAGTGATAATTAAATTTTATTTCTTTTCTTGTTTTTTATAAGTATCATTTAATATGACTTCGTCAAAGAGATAACTCAAAAATATCATGCCTTTGATGCTTAATTTCTAAATACGACAAACTGACATAAAACTTGACTTTGTAAGGAATTATTTGGAGTACACTATTATTTTATTTAATCCTGGTAGAGGATATTGTCGAATGAGGGATGTTGATGGATGGATTTAAATCCTCACCATCGGTTGTGCCTACACTATGGACTGTAACTCTTGACTAGTAGACTTGGAGTCAAGTCATTCGTCATCTAAGGTCATCAGAATTGTTTTCTAAATTGTTTTCCAAGAGGTTTTCCTATTTTCCCTTAGATATGATGTGGAAAATATTCTTAATATGGCAAAGCACAAACTTTTCAAAAACAAACCTAAAAGAATAATTTCTCCTACGAGGCCAGCATCGAAGCCCCCAGCTATAATCCATTTTTGGTGGTGATTCTACTGGGGATGTTTAAGAGGGTGACACTTGAAAGGGTTCAATTGAATAACGATTTCTAAAAAAATTCAAACAATATTCTTGTGAGGCATGCATCGCAATAGACGCTTGACCAATGCTATGAAAGGCTTGATCCCTCCCATAGCGTGCATAGGACTTTGAACTTTTGCCTTTAGTCCAAGGCACCCTTCAGGACATTGCTTATCCTAATTAGTCGGGCATTGCCTTCAAGGGTCATCCCACCTATGAGACCCCTTCTCAGCAACCCTTAGAAAGAATCGATAATTACCTAAACCTATTCCACAATAAGGAGGAAGATCGTATACTAGGTCACAACCACCTCTTTGATGAAAACCTAAAGCTAACCTAACATTTATCAGATCTAGGATTAGTGATTAGGAAATCTCTTCATATACGTGCTTGTTACATCTTTGCTTGGTGATCACTCCTTTTTGTGTTCTTATCTGCATCTAGTGACCTAGGTCCCTGCTAATCCGAAAAGAGAATCTTAGCTAAGGAGTATCTGTCCTTAATTTCTTTTCTATTTTTATGTTTTCATTCTTTTCCTTTTTCAAGGAGATGGATATAAGAATTTCCTTTTATCAAGTCTTTTCTTCTTTAGAGTCATCTTCAAAAATGACAACCTCATCTTTTCTAAATCTTTATTCTTTCCCTTTCTTTGTTTTTTAGGGATTCTATAGCACATAAGAGAGCAAGATGGGCCCTCCATGCAAGCGAGATTGTAGGCATACTCATCCAATCATCAGAACTAATGCTAGAAAATCCTAGTCCAATTTTCTAACCATGTCTGACCACGACCCTCATCCATGAAATTTTAGCCTGATTCAAGGAAAATCGAAAGAGCAACAAAATGTAATTATCCAACAAGAAAAGGTCATTGCTAATGTAATAAAAAAATAGAGAAGATAGCAATCTGAACTCATTCAATGATTATTCAAATCTTGGTAGACAAAAATTTAAAAAACTTGAGCAACTACTTTAAAAATCAAATATATTCGAAAATCATCCAAATGATGCTACCTCATTTATGGCATTGGCTAAAGCGGAATTATGGCTAAGTTTACCTTGCCTTAAAGTCTTAAATTAATAGGCATAAGAAGTGCCACCTCCTAATTGAGGAATTTCTTTAACTTTATCAATCTAAAAGGAATTGACAAAGAGTTTTTCCCTTTTACTTTCCCCTTATCTTTAGAAAAAGTTGTTGGAAATTGGTATCACTTACTTGATTCGCAAAAGATAAATACATGGGAAAATATAATAAAAGAATTCTTACATTGATATTCTTATTACACTAAACTTCATCTATCGATTTGAGATCCTAAACTCCTCAAACAAGGGGAAAATAGCAAGTTTCTCAGATTACTTACCAAATGGAGGGCCAAGGCAGCCTTAATAACAAACAGGCTTGGAAAAAAGTGAATAGGTTTGCATGATCATGATAAATTTATAACCCTCTTAATGTCCGCATGTACAAGCTCAACTTCTAGGGACAATTGCACAATTATATGAAGCTAATATCCTAATAGAAGAACACATGCAATAAAACTCAAAGCTCAATTACACCAAAAACAAAGGCGACTATAATATAGAAAAAAGGTTGTTACATCCTCTACCATTAAAAACAAGGTTAATGTAGTAGAGGCATCTAGACTACCTCGACCTAAGAAAACTTATACTCTACTGAGCCAAGGCATCCCAAAACTCATTGAGCCACTCACATGACCTTGCTAAAGAAAAAGCACCTAAGGGTTAGGGCCAAAAGGCTTATTGCCACTACCATCGATGTGGTAGACACAAAGCTGATAATTGTTGTATGACCAAGAATGCAATCCAAGGCACGATTGATATTGGAACCTTACCTGTTTGTAATCCAAACAATCAGGCTAATTCACTTAGCAATGTCTTACACATCAGCCATGAACACATAAACTTTAGCCTGGTTGGCCTGATTGTTGATAAAGTCAATGGGATTCAGAGTGATGATATAGGTGATCTTTGGGTAATTTGGTCATCCTCATGAAAATGGGTTGAATCTTTAAGCCAACTTAGCTCATAAAAGAAAACCTACAATAGGCCCTATTAAAAGTGATTAGGAAGAAATAAGGGATCCACCTATGAGAATGCCCAAAAAGACTAAAGCTGACCTTACGATGCGGTAGCTCTTCACATCCTCTTTTGACCATTGGCAAGCCCTCCTAAATACCTTGCAAAAATACCAATTCCATTTGAAATCACACCTGTAGAGTTATGGGATTGTTTACTGTCGACAGATCCTTAGCCACTATCCCATTTGATAATAATGACCTCCACCCAAAGGAGTTAGTTGATAAATCTCTATTTTTACCTCTTTTGTACTCAATTTTGACCTCTCCCTTCAGTGATTTTTGCATTGAACTTCAAAGCATAGGGGTCGAATAGGCCTCCTTTACCTTGAATTTGCTCATGCAAGAAGTTTTCTTGTTTTCAGGAGTTCCGGTTGAAGGAAAGAGGAAAACACACCAATGTCGCGCAAAAGGAGGGCCATGAAGGCGAATTTCAAGCGAATGAAGAGGTTGTCGAGGACTAGAGGACTGACATGGGGACCCATACCAGGAAGCTTAATCATGCCAAGCCAGAATGCGAGGAACATCATTCCAGCAAAGTGGCACGGTGGTACCATGCCATATGGCACGACCGTGGCACATTAGTGCCTGCGTGATTTAGTTGTAACGTCGCAGTTACATGGGGACATCTTATAATTTTTGTTGGGAGCTCTCGAAAAGGGGCAATTTCTAGGTTTTCCACTCTAGATACTTTCAAAAAATCTTAAGACATTAGATTGAAGTTGAATTGAGTGTGAATTTGTGCTACTCTTCTTGGAATTAATTAAAGTACGTTTCCTTTCTTCTTTCCTTTGCGTTCTAAATCAAAGTTTGCATCTTTCTTGATGGTTTCCAAATTCTCGTTCTTGATTGTGATTATTAGTATGACTATAGGCTAAATTATTAGTCTTAGATTGGGAGTAGCTCCTATTGTGTGAAATTAAATCATGCTTTAGGTTTTTATGAATCGTGCCTATGATTGTGAATTGAAGTCCTGCCTAGTACGCCAAATAATAGTTGGATTGCTTAAGAGATTTTAATTCATCGTTCTTAATTAGGGTTTAGGAGAGCAACGAAAGTTGAATCCTTTATCTAGTGCGACTTTATAAGGGATTTATCCTCCTAACTTGAAAATAATTAGGGTTTTAATTGGAAATAATCGATTGCTTAATCTTGTGGCCTTGATGATCTTAGTTTAATGAAAATAGACAACTAAGGTTAACTTAGTTAGTTTGTTAACCTTCGAGAGAAGACTTAGATGCGCTTTAAATTATAATCCTTTCCACTTTGATTATTTTCATGGGTATGGTTTATATGATCTAGTTATGGTTCATACAGCGTAATAATGTGGTGATTCACAATCTAGGACCTTTATTATCATTGAATTTGACAATTCATTAGTTTCAGTAGAATAGTATTGCTAGTTAGCAATCATTCAACGCTATTGAACTTTTGCTTAAATTGAGTGTTATAAATCAAATTTGGTGATTGGAATCAAGTTCCTTGTGAACATGACCCGTACTTGCCGTTACTAGCTACAACTAGCACCATGTACTTGTAGTAACATTTAAAGACAACAAGTTTTTGGCGCCGTTGCCGGAGAACTTGTTTCTTCTAACATCAGAAGCGATCAAAATGCTCTAGATTAGAATTTTCTTTTTCTTTTTCTTTTTTTCTTTTTCTCTTTTGTTCTTTGAGCCTTGCTTTGACTTGCTTATGCTTAGTGTAGTTTCTGGCTTTGTATGCACAGGCGCAGTCAGAGGGATCGACAACTTATTCCTTTTGACCTTGAGATAGAAGCTACTGCATGGATGTAAGGCGGTGCGAGAAAGAGGCAATAAGCGCAAATCATCATGGCTGAGGGAGATCATAGGGTGCTGTGGGACTACGTCTTACCCTAGGCACCGGACATCACCTCCTCCATTATGAACCCGGCTGTCGAAGCAAACAACTTCGAGCTGCGGCTCGCTCTCGTGTCCCTCGTGGAGAAGGACCAGAAGGTGCCACACAGTGAACCACCATATCCACCTTCGTAATTTCCTTGCAAAATATGATACGATCATGCTCAACGGGGCCTCCATTGAAAATCAGGCTTAGGCTCTTCCCTGCCAGTGACTGGCTCCTTAATGAGGAACCCAGCTCATTCACAAGCTGGGAGGCCCTATCAAGAGCATTCCTGTAACACCCCCGACTACCTACCAGGGATGTCACACCGCCAGGATCTCCCGAGGGAGACCCTTAAGGCTCTTCTTTCATTAACTTTCTTTTAACATTTTACCAACCCCCTTAGTTGGGAAATCCTGAGACGAATCCGGCAGAGTTCCGTCTGTAATTTCAACATTTCCATAATTTACATTATAATTTTTATGGTACCTGTATCATTACAACTAAATTCAAAAAAGGAAATGGGAGATTCCTGCGAGTCACACACTCGCGGTTGAGGCTTATGCCTTTACAAACAACTATTTACAATGACTTACATAAGTTTCGTACTATAGAGCCACTACATGCCCAATTCATGCACTTTTCAAGCAAAATATTACTGCAGGCAGCCACATCGCTTCATGTCACGAGTACGACTAGCAGGAGCAATTAAGGGTCTTAGAAGAAACATAGATTCTTTCATCATTCATCACCTGGGGGAAAAAGGGGAAAGGAAATGGAGTGAGCCACCACATGCTCAGTGAGTGTTCCTCCACTCCTTAAAACAAAATCCTTTTCAAGCAATATTACTCAAAATATCCACTTATCAAGCATTTAGCTAATACTAACATGGTATTAGGCAATATATTATAGGGCACAGGTTGTAGAACATAAACATTGGACAAGTCACAACTTACGTATTCACTAGGCACATTTGAATGTTATTTCACGATTCACTAGCATGTTACATATTCTATTTGAAGCCACATTTAACATATTTAAGCACATTTTCTTTAAATCTGCAATGAAACTATCTTTTAACATTTGAAGGCATTACATAACCTTGGGGTTCTCAATCTTTTGAAAGAGTTTACATTTCGCATACGTCGTAAAACGACCCTTATAAGCATTTCATATTCATTTCATATGGCCTCTTTGGGCCCGTAAAACATTCTTTTGCTTTAAAACCTATAAAATGACGAAGGCCAATTGCTTTTCTTATCTTGGTAGGAAAATACTTCTGGCATAAGATCATTACAGGGTGCTGATTGGGTGAGAACTATTCGTGTCCCCATAGTGAGACCTAACGCTCACGCTTAAGCTCTTACTCCCGGGATGGCTACATATAACATATCGGACCATTACATTAGCCCTCGTCAGGGCCTCTAGGGTTTATCCGGACTTATCCCCTAGGTTGACATTACATCATATCATATTGTCCGCAGCACATTATCTTAGCCACTTAAAGCGTATCGGCCATAATGGCTAGTAATTTTCCGTTTCAAACAATAAAATCATTCAACGTATAATTCCCAGATTAAAAAAAAAAACGTTTTAGGGATTCCTCCCAAACACTATCTGAATAGCTAAAATAGGCCATAGCTCGTCACTAGACATGGCTATTATTCATTTAAAACACATGCAGAGTCATTTGCTGAAACATCCCCCTTCCACACACATGTTACATTTTAAACAATCAAGGAAAAGGGAGTACACATATCACATTTAAACACTTCGTAATCATTTCAACACAATGAGCCACACATGGCCTCGCAATCCACACGATTGCGGTCAATTCACAATCCAGTCTCCCTCCTCACTTGCACCGTACCACAAGACCTCGAACACTCATAATTCTTTCCTCAAACCATCCAACTACCAACTCGATTCATCGATTTATTAATCACAACATTTTATCATATTAGCTTATGTAAAAGGGAGGGAAGTTTAGGCCCTTACCTGAGCAACCAACATCATTCAGCAAAACGTTACAACAAGCATGCATATAGCCACATTTATTCATAATTCGACAATATTTCATTCAGTAAATCAAACATAATTCGATTCTAAACATATACGTGGCATTTCGAATCAACTTCCCTAAGCATGAATGCACTACAAAGAGTTCGAATTTATTTCGTTTACACACATAATACATTAGCTAGTTCAGTTCGAATGGGAGTTAGACACGTTAAACTAACTTCGTTTTTAATCCCTTTTCATATATTAGCTAAATAACTTGAATCGATGCTAAATACGTTAAATTAACTTCGATTTTAATTCCGTTTTAAACTATAACTCTTTAACTCGAATCGAAACTAAATACGTTAAATTAACTTCGATTTTAATTCCGTTTTAAGCTACAACTCTTTAACTCGAATCGAAGCTAAATACGTTAAATTAATTTCGATTTTAATTCCGTTTTAAACAATAACTCATCAACTCGAATCGGAACTAAATACGTTAAATTAACTTCGAGTTTAATTCCGTTTTAAACTATAACTCATTAACTCGAATCGAAGCTAAATACGTTAAATTAACTTCGATTTTAATTCCGTTTTAGACTATAACTCATTAACTCGAATCGAAGCTAAATACGTTAAATTAACTTCGATTTTAATTCCGTTTTAGACTATAACTCATTAACTCGAATCGAAGCTAAATACGTTAAATTAACTTCGATTTTAATTCCGTTTTGAACTATAACTCTTTAACTCGAATCGAAGCTAAATACATTAAATTAATTACGATATTAATTCCGTTTTAAACAATAACTCATTAACTCGATTCGAAGCTCAATACGTCCATACAAATTCGAATTCACTGTTCACGCAAGATTGTGGTTTATATACAAAATTCACATCGATTCACAAATTCAGGCATGAAACAACCAATTGATTCGAACCTAAGCATGAATAACTTATTTCTTGTCATTTCTAACGAATTTAACAAGCCCTAAATTGACATGCAACATCAATTCGCTGAAAAATTAACTTCAAAAATAGTAATAACTTAGGAGGGAGAAACACTTACTTGGGTTAGCCTAGTTTCAACCTCAAAGGGTGAATACTGATGCTCCCAAATCCCGAACCCAAGCTCGTCAGCGAACCCTAGCCCTCGGTTTCGTGATGCTTCCGGCAGATTGAGGCTTGATTTTGGCTCTAATTTATAGAGGAGGCCGGGTTGAAGGTGGGTCGTCGGTTTCCGGCAGGTGGACGGCCGGTTCTGGGTGAGGAGACGCGTGGGTGAGGGGTTGAGCGAAGTGGATGAAGTCTGGTGGTGGAACGGGCGGCTGAGACGCGTGGTGTGGGGGACCGTTCATCTCTTTCTCTCGTCGGTGACGCGTGCTGGCCGGCGGCAGCGCCAGGTGGCCGGTCGCCGGTGAGAGAGAGAGAGAGAGAGAGCGAGAGAGATGCGTTAGAGAGAGAGAGAGAGAGCGTGAGGTGAGAGGGGGGTCGGGTTCTCCCGACTTCGGTCCCCCTTTTCCCCCTTTTCAATCCTTCCCCCTTTTTTTTTTGTTTTGGGTTAAACTAACAATATTCAACTAAATTTTGGTCCCATACTCGCTAATGGCTAGGCTAAACCCGAATTGAATGACCTACCAAGTACATTTCGGTTTAAATTTTGGGAATCAGCCAAGTAAAATGAAAAACGATTTTAAAAACTGGGTTTAGCGTAGATTCAAATATTTTATAAATAAGTAGCGTCAATGATAACATTAGTCAAATAATCGTCCCTTTTAATGAAACTAGTCGTTAAAAACTCACACGGTCGATTTAATACTTTCGTCGGATAACAAATTAAAAGCAACTGGTAAAATCAGCAACTAAACAGTTAGTCAGTGATAGCATGAAAGCATGGCCCTTACACTCTCCCCCCCTAAAAGAATTTCGTCCTCGAAATTTGCTCACCTGGTGAAAATAATGCGGGATATTTCTCACGCATTTCGCTTTCTAACTTCCAAGTTGCTTCTGCCACCTTGTGATGTTTCCATAACACCTTAACATAGGGAATGCTCCTATTTCTGAGCTTCTTTTCCATCTTCTCCAAAATCCGAATGGGTTCTTCTACATAGGTGAGATTTTCCTTAACTTGTAGGGGTTCATATCGGATGACATGATCCGGATCCGGAACATATTTCCTGAGACTGGATACATGAAATACATCGTGGATGCCTTGCAATGAGGGTGTTAAGGCCAGTTGGTACGCAACCGATCCTACTTTCTGCAAGACTTCAAACGGTCCAATGAACCGTGGGCTTAGTTTTCCCTTTTATCCAAATCTTATGCTTCCCTTGAGTGGGGACACTTTCAGAAATACATGGTCTCCAATCTCAAACTCCAGCGGCCTTCTCCTTTTATCTGCGTAGCTCTTTTGTCTACTCTGTGCAGCTTGCAATCTCTTGCGAATTGTCTAGTCAGATTGTTTGATCGATTAAGTCAACCTTGGATGGTTCCCTTTCCCCTATTTCATTCCAACAAACTGGAGTTCTGCAACGTCTACCGTATAGCGCCTCGAAAGGAGCCATGCCTATGCTGGCATGGTGACTATTATTGTACGCAAATTCAACCAGAGGCAGGTTATGATCCCAAGTTCCAGCAGAATCGAGGGCACATGCTCTCAACATATCCTCCAGAGTTTGAATAGTTCTTTCGGTTTGACTGTCCGTCTGAGGATGGAAGGTCGTACTTAATCGTAATTTTGTGCCCATTGCTCTTTGAAACTTATGCCAGAAGCGAGATACAAACTTGGTATCGCGATCTGACACAATACTGAGTGGCACACCAAGCAGTCTAACTATCTCCTTAATGTATAGGTTAGCTAGTTACTCAGAGGTGAAAGTGGCCTTGATGGGCAAGACGTGTGCAGCCTTAGTCAATCTGTCAACTATAACCCACACACTGTCATGCTGTTTGATGGTTTTTGGCATTCCAATCATGAAATCCATGGTGATGTGTTCCCATTTCCACTCAGGAATTGGCAAGGGTTACAGTAAACCTTCAGGTTTCTGATGCTCGGTTTTCACCCGTTGGCACGTAAGGCATCGAGCCACGTACTCTGCGATATCCCCTTTCATGCCATTCCACCAGTAATGGGTCTTCAAGTCATGGTACATCTTTGCACTTCCAGGGTGTACAACAAGTGTGGAATTGTGCACCTCCTTTAACCATTCCTTCTTAAGAGCTGTTATGTTCGGCACACACAGTCTATTCCCGCACCAAAGTACTTCATTTTGGATGGAGAATTCCTTATTCCTTCCTTCTTCCACGCCTTTCTTTATCTTCATAAGTTCAGGGTCATCCTTCTGTTGTTGTTTGATCATTTTGATCAATGGCGAAGAGACTTGAAGCGCTGCCAAGTAGCCTTGATTTTCTGACCGCACTACCTCTATTTGTAGCACGTCGAGCTCCCTTAGGAGTCTCTTTTCTTGTGTAAGTAAACAGGCTACAGACCCCATGGATTTTCTACTTAGTGCGTTAGCCACCACGTTTGCTTTTCCAGGGTGATATTTGATCTCCATATCATAATCTTTAAGGAGTTCTAGTCATCTTCTTTGTCTCATGTTTAACTCTTTTTGAGTAAAGATGTATTCCAAGCACTTGTGGTTAGGGTATACTTCACACCTTACTCCATAGAGATAATGTCTCCAGATTTTTAAGGCAAACACAACCGCGGCCAATTCTAGATCATGTGTTGGATAATTCTCTTCGTAGGGCTTCAATTGGCGAGAGGCATAAGCAATAACTCTGTCTTTCTGCATTAATACACAACCCAGTCCCTTCTTGGAGGCATCACTGTAGATTACAAATCCTTTATTGCCTTCAGGTATTGCCAATATTGTTGTAGATACCAAACGTTTCTTTAGCTCCTGAAAGCTATCTTCACACTCCGGGGTCCATTCAAATTTAGTGGTCTTTCAAAGTAGTTTGGTAATAGGTAAGGCTAGTTTTGAAAATCCTTCTACAAACCTTCGATAGTAGCCAGCTATACCTAAGAAGCTTCGCACTTCGGAGACATTTGTTGGTCTTGGCCAGTTTATAATGGCCTCTACCTTTGCCGGGTCCACCGAGATGCCATCTTTGGTTACTATGTGTCCCAGAAATTGCACCCTTTCTAACCAGAACTCACACTTTTTATGTTTGGCATATAATTTGTGCTCCTCTAGGGTTTTCAGCACCATTCGCAAGTGGTTTGCATGCTCTTCCCTAGTCTTGGAGTATACCAAGATATCATCGATAAACACCACTACAAATTTATCTAGGAAGGGCCTAAGGACTCTGTTCATCAAGTCCATAAAGAAGGCAGGAGCGTTTGTTAACCCAAATGGCAACACCAAGAAATCGTAATGCCCATATCGAGTGCGAAAAGTGGTTTTAGGCACGTCCTCCTTCTTGATCTTCAATTGATGGTACCCCGATCTCAAATCAATCTTCGAGAACACCGAAGCACCAGCCAATTGATCAAACAGGTCATCAATTTGAGGATGTGGGTATTTATTCTTGACCGTTACCTTATTTAGTTCTCGATAGTCGATACATAACCTCAAACTCCCATCTTTCTTCTTCACGAATAGTACTGGTGCTCCCCAGGGTGAAACACTAGGCTGAATTAACCCCTTATCTAGGAACTCTTGCAACTGAGTTTTCAACTCTGCCAATTCCGCAGGTGCCATTCGATAAGGGGCCTTGGATATTGGGGCAGTTCCAGGTACTAGTTCAATGGTGAATTCGATTTCTCTGTCGGGGGGTAGCCCCGGTACCTCTCGAAACACCTGTGGAAATTCCCTCGCTATCGGAATCTCACTTAAGTCCAGCTCCTTTAGTTCTGCGACCTCAATTGCACACAAATAGCCCTAACATCCTTTCTTCAACATTTTGAATGCTTGCATAGCAGATGCCGTTAGGATGGTCACTTGGTGGCCACTTCCCTTAAAGGTTACTCTTTCTCCATCGGAGGCCGAGAAGGTAACCAGCTTTCTCTCGCAGTCGATAGTAACTTTATGTTTAGTTAACCAGTCCATGCCTAGAATAACGTCCCAACCTTGTATATCCAGCTGTACTAGGTCTATAGGGAGAATTCTCCCTTCCAATTGAATAGCACAGTCCTTAAGAACGAGATCGGTAAAGTAAGTATACCCTAAGGGGGTAGTCACACATAATTGTACATCCATTTCACTGGGCTTGCTAGCGAGTTTCCTTGTAAAGGTAGGATTTACAAAAGAATGCGTGGCACCTGAATCAAATAAAACATGAGCATAAAGATGTTTAACAAAAAGGGTACCTGATACGGTGGCAGTGAGGTCCTCCGCCTCACCTCCTTCCAAGCTAAACACCCGGCCACCTGCTTGCGGCCTTTTTCCACCTCGTTTGCCTTCTGAAGTTGCATTCACAGGAGGTCGGCCTCTTTGTGGAACTGGATTAGCCCCCGTGCCTGAACCTTGTGTACTGTTCTGCCGATTCCACGCCTTCTTGGGGCAATTTGCAATCTTGTGGTCCATAGATCCACACCCATAGCATTCTTGTGTGCCATATCGGCACCGGCCGGGGTGCATACGCCCACATTGGTTGCAGGGTTCCAGTGCCTGCCTTGGTACAACTTGCTTTCCTTTCCCCCGGTTGTCGAAGTTGCTAATCTTATTGCTTCCCTGGGTACTGGACCCTCCTTGGTTAAACTTTCTTTTTGCTGGGCCTATCTGCCAACTTTCCTCTTCAGTTTCAGCTATAACTCGGGCTATCTTCACCGCCCTCTGGTACATCTCCTGGAAGCTGGTGGAAACATGCCCTTCTATCATCCGCTTAATGGGTCCTTTAAGACCTTGCTTGAAGTGGCCCATCTTCATTTCTTCAGTTGCGACTTGATTAGGCGCAAAGCGACTAAGCTCGTTAAACTTCGCCGCGTATTCTATCACACTCATTTGGCCTTGTTTCAACCGTAGAAATTCTTGTTCCTTTGCCCTCTTTACATCTCGTGGGTAATACTGAGCATCCATCATGATTTTTAGTTGTTCCCAGGCTAGAGCTGGTTCACCAGCTCGAGGTTTGACAGTGCCCCACCAGAATTCCGCTTCCTTTTCGAACTGATGGGTCGCCAGACGTACTTTAAAATCTTCGGGGCAGTCCATTACTTCAAACAAATTCTCCATCCTTCTTAGCCATTCGTCATAGGCAAGAGGATCTGTTCCACCACTAAACCTTGGTGGTTTCAACTTATTAAACTGACAAATCATCCCCAAGGCGGTTGGCGCCGCCATCTGTTCCCTTCGTGGAGGCATTGGCTACACAGTCGTTTATGCAAAGTTGCTTAGTTTTTATTCATAAAAATAGATTGCCAAAAGCATTTAAAAACATAGTACAACATTAGACAGAATGCGTAGAGCTTTAAGCATTCGTGCGATCCTATTTTGGTCGCACAAACATTTCTCAAAAATGCACTTTCACGAATCACGAAATATCGGGTATCACCCTTGCTTATTCATTTTCGAATGCACACTAACTATGTTTTATTTAAATACAATGCACACATTGGCGACTCCAGGCTACACAAAGCCCCTATTACCATCCTAATTACCACCTGAGGAACCCTCCTCAGGGGGATCATCTACCGTTGGATCATTCGAGCCCTCAGACTTAACTGGGGCTAGTAGGTCCCATAATACAAATGGTGGGGAGTACTCCACATCTGGTGCTCCATCCACCAGTTCTCTCATCCTCAGCATTGTGGCTTGCCAGCCCCGGGGGTATTGCGCACCGAAGGAATCTATCCAACGTGCCCACAGAGTGGCTACTCGCTTGTATCGTCTTGCCTGAGGGTTTTCTGCGAACAGAAGTCTCATTTGACGATATTCAATCTGATTTCTCTCTACTATTGTGATTGGTAGTTGTTGGGTAGTGGCAGGAGCAATTAAAGTCGTATTGATCATTTGCATGGCAGCATCGCTCCTTCCCAAGGGGGTATTTCCTAAGGAGTCCACCCGCCCCTCTGCAAATATCAGGAAATCCACCAATCCTCTAAAAGTGAACGGTGTATAAGCTCCCCTATGTACATGGAAGAGACGGAGGATAGAAGTGACTTCGGCCCATCTTCCCGTACATGGCATAGCTCTGATGAACTTGTACGTTCAGTGGTTCTGTGTGACCCGAGTGAGTCTCCACTGGTTGCTCTTAATCATTGCTTCCCAAAATATGACTGCATTCCATGCAGCCATCCAGAAGGGCAGATACTCAAAATCGTCAATGCTAAACACCATCCTACATCACCACACTGGGTTAGGAATAACACTATCAAGCACGCATTCGTTTGAAAATCCTAAGTTGTGTTTCTAGTTTGTGTACACAAGTAAGTAAGCAAGCACGTAGTAAGCTCAAGTAAACACTTTAGGGCACATATTTCACACATTACTAATCCTATAGTCACATCTAGATGCACATGCAAACCTATGGCTCTGATACCACCTAATGTAACACCCCCGACTACCTACTAGGGATGTCACACCGCCAGGATCCCCCGACGGAGACCCTTAAGGCTCTTCTTTCATTAACTTTCTTTCAACATTTTACCAACCCCCCTTAGTTGGGAAATCCTGAGACGAATCCGGCGGAGTTCCGTCTGTAATTTCAACATTACCATAATTTACATTATAATTTTTATGGTACCTGTATTATTACAACTAAATTCAAAAAGGAAATAGGAGGTTCCAGTGAGTCACACACTCGCGGTTGAGGCTTATGCCTTTATGAACAACTGTTTACAATGACTTATATAAGTTTCGTACTATATAGCCACTACATGCCCAATTCATGCACTTTTCAAGCAAAATATTACTGCAGGCAGCCACATCGCTTCATGTCACGGGTATGACTCGCAGGAGCAATTAACGGTCTTAGAAGAAACATAGATTCTTTCATCATTCATCACCTGGGGGAAAAAGGGGAAAGGAGATGGAGTGAGCCACCACATGCTCAGTGAGTGTTCCTCCACTCCTTAAAATAAAATCCTTTTCAAGCAATATTACTCATAATATCCACTTATCAAGCATTTAGCTAATACTAACATGGTATTAGGCAACATATTATAGGGCACAGGTTGTAGAACATAAACATTGGACAAGTCACAACTTACGTATTCACTAGGCACATTTGAATGTCATTTCACGATTCACTAGCATGTCACATATTCTATTTGAAGCCACATTTAACATATTTAAGCACATTTTCTTTAAATCTGCAATGAAACTTTCTTTTAACATTTGAAGGCATTTCATAACCTTGGGGTTCTCAATCTTTTGAAAGAGTTTACATTCCGCATACGTCGTAAAACGACCCTTATAAGCATTTCATATTCATTTCATATGGCCTCTTTGGGCCCGTAAAACATTCTTTTGCTTTAAAACCTATAAAATGGCGAAGGCCAATTGCTTTTCTTATCTTGGTAGGAAAATACTTCTGGCATAAGATCATTACAGGGTGCTGATTGGGTGAGAACTATTCTCGTCCCCATAGTGAGACCTAACGCTCACGCTTAAGCTCTTACTCCCGGGATGGCTACATATAACATATCGGACCATTACATTAGCCCTCGTCAGGGCCTCTAGGGTTTATCCGGACTTATCCCTAGGTTAACATTACATCATATCATATTGTCCGCAGCACATTATCTTAGCCACTTAAAGCGTATCGGCCATAACGGCTAGTAATTTTCCGTTTCAAACAATAAAATCATTCAACGTATAATTCCCATTTCCCTTTTGTTAAAAAAAAACGTTTTAGGGATTCCTCCCAAACACTATCTGAATAGCTAAAATAGGCCATAGCTCGTCACTAGACATGGCTATTATTCATTTAAAACACATGAAGAGTCATTTGCTAAAACATCCCCCTTCCACACACATGTTACATTTTAAACAATCAAGGAAAAGGGAGTACACATATCACATTTAAACACTTCGTAATCATTTCAACACAATGAGCCACACATGGCCTCGCAATCCACACGATTGCGGTCAATTCACAACCCAGTCTCCCTCCTCACTTGCACCGTACCACAAGACCTCGAACACTCATAATTCTTTCCTCAAACCATCCAACTACCAACTCGATTCATCGATTTATTAATCACAATATTTTATCATATTAGCTTATGTGAAAGGGAGGGAAGTTTAGGCCCTTACCTGAGCAACCAGCATCATTCAGCGAAGCGTTACAACAAGCGTGCATATAGCCACATTTATTCATAATTCGACAATATTTCATTCAGTAAATCAAACATAATTCGATTCTAAACATATACGTGGCATTTCGAATCAACTTCCCTAAGCATGAATGCACTACAAAGAGTTCGAATTTATTTCGTTTACACACATAATACATTAGCTAGTTCAGTTCGAATGGGAGTTAGACACGTTAAACTAACTTCGTTTTTAATCCCCTTTCATATATTAGCTAAATAACTTGAATCGATGCTAAATGCGTTAAATTAACTTCGATTTTAATTCCGTTTTAAACTATAACTCTTTAACTCGAATCGAAACTAAGTACGTTAAATTAACTTCGATTTTAATTCCGTTTTAAGCTATAACTCTTTAACTCGAATCGAAGCTAAATACGTTAAATTAATTTCGATTTTAATTCCGTTTTAAACAATAACTCATCAACTCGAATCGAAACTAAATACGTTAAATTAACTTCGATTTTAATTCCGTTTTAAACTATAACTCATTAACTCGAATCGAAGCTAAATACGTTAAATTAACTTCGATTTTAATTCCGTTTTAAACTATAACTCTTTAACTCGAATCGAAGCTAAATACGTTAAATTAAGTTCGATTTTAATTCCGTTTTAAACAATAACTCATTAACTCGATTCGAAGCTAAATACGTCCACATAAATTCGAATTCACTGTTCACGCAAGATTGTGGTTTATATACAAAATTCACATCGATTCACAAATTCAGGCATGAAACAACCAATTGATTCGAACCTAAGCATGAATAACTTATTTCTTGTCATTTCTAACGAATTTAACAAGCCCTAAATTGACATGCAACATCAATCCGCTGAAAAATTAACTTCGAAAATAGTAATAACTTAGGAGGGAGAAACACTTATTTGGGTTAGCCTAGTTTCAACCTCAAAGGGTGAATACCGATGCTCCCACTCCGCTGATCCCGAACCCAAGCCCGTCAGCGACCCCTAGCCCTCAGTTTCGTGATGCTTCCGGCGGATTGAGGCTTGATTTTGGCTCTAATTTATAGAGGAGGCCGGGTTGAAGGTGGGTCGTCGGTTTCCGGCAGGTGGACGGCCGGTTCTGGGCGAGGAGACGCGTGGGTGAGGGGTTGAGCGAAGTGGATGAAGTCTGGTGGTGGAATGGGCGGCTGAGGCGCGTGGTGTGGGGGACCGTTCGTCCCTTTCTCTCGTCGGTGACGCGTGCTGGCCGGCGGCAGCGCCTGGTGGCCGGTCGCCGGTGAGAGAGAGAGAGAGAGAGCAAGAGAGATGCGTTAGAGAGAGAGAGAGAGCGTGAGGTGAGAGGGGGTGTCGGGTTCTCCCGACTTCGGTCCCCCTTTTCCCCCTTTCCAATCCTTTCCCCTTTTTTTTTTGTTTTGGGTTAAACTAACAACATTCAACTAAATTTTGGTCCCCTACTCGCTAATGGCTAGGCTAAACCCAAATTGAACGACCTACCAAGTACATTTCGGTTTAAATTTTGGGAATCAGCCAAGTAAAATGAAAAACGATTTTAAAAACTGGGTTTAGCGTAGATTCAAATATTTTATAAATAAGTAGCGTCAATGATAACATTAGTCAAATAATCATCCCTTTTAATGAAACTAGTCGTTAAAAACTCACACGGTAGATTTAATACTTTCGTCGGATAACAAATTAAAAGCAACTGGTAAAATCAGCAACTAAACAGTTAGTCAGTGATAGCATGAAAGCATGGCCCTTACAATTCCTTAGCAAGTACTTTCCCCCGGGCAAGGCCGCTAAGTTGAGAGCACAAATGACTTCCTTCTCTTAATGAGGCGATGAGTAACTATATGAACTGCCGGAAAGGATTAAGGACCTCCAATGCCAATGGTCCCACCATGGAGTACCCGACTGGCTCCTAATTTAAACCTTTTACAATGGATTGGACTAGTCCCTAAATGTTTGTTGACGCTGCAGCTGGTAGCACACTCATGGAAAAGTTAATTAAGGCCGCGGGAGCCTTATTGGAGGAGATGGCCTCCAACAATTATCATTGATCCAGCGAGAGAGCGACCCCAAAGATGACTAATGGGTTTTATGGAGTTGATGTTGTGGATTTGCTAGCTAGCAAGGTTGATGCTCTAGCACAATGATTTGATAGGCTTGAGACTCCTTCTTCAGAGAGTTTAGGGGGGAGTTCTTTAGGTGCAATGTTTGAGGTTAAGGCCCTTTGTGAGATTTGTGGCATTCAAGGCCATGTTGCTGCTGAGTGCCAGTCCACTTTTACAGGGTGTTGAGCATGCCAATGCGACGCAAAAATATAAGCAACGCCTATAAAATAAACCTACTCAAACACTTACAATCCCAGTTGGAGAAACCACCCAAATTTCTCCTACCACAACAACAACCCCATTCCACCCAATGCAACTCAACCTCAACCCCCTGGTTTCCAATACAGGACTCCCTATACCCCACCTCAATAATAATAAGGCACTTGGTGAATCAGTTAGTCAATTAAATTCCAAATTTGAGACTATGACCACTCACCAGAAGATAATGGAGAATCAAATCGCCTAGATTGCACAGCAGGTGAGCCATTTATTTAGGCCCCAGGGGCATCTACCAAGTCAACCTAAGACCAACCCTAAGGGTCAGATGAGTGCCATCACCATGCGGAGTGGCAGGGAGGTAGAGAGTCCTTAAATGCCCATGTTAGAGGAAAGGAGGGAGGTTGACAATGAGGAAGATGTTGAAAAGAAGGTCCCCATTGAGACTCCAAGTAAGAGGGTCCATACTAAAGGGACCAAGGAGGTTTAAGCTAAGCATGTTTCACCTTCAGTGAAGCCTTCTAAGCCTCCCGTTCCATATCCCCAGAGGCTACTAAAGGCTAAGGCGGAGCACAAGTATGGGAAGTTCCTCGAGATGCTGAAGAAGTTTCACATTAACATTCCCTTCTTGGAGGCTGTCACTGACATGCCCTCCTATGCTAAATTCTTAGAGGATCTAATGTCCAACAAAGAGAAACTACTTGAGAATACTATGGTGGCTCTCACTGAGAAGTGCAAGGTGCTATGTGATCTTAGCGCTAGCATGAGCCTCATGCCCTATTCTATATGTAAGAAGTTGTAAGTGGGGGACCTGAAATCCACTACCATTTCTTTGCAGCTAGCTGATAGATCTGTTAAGTACCCTATGGGTATTCTTGACGATGTCCCACTGCAAATGGGCAAGTTCTTCATCCCATGTGATTTTGCGGTTATGGAGATGGAGGAGGACTCCCACATTCCAATCATCCATGGGCGACCCTTTTTAGTTACTGCGGAAGTGATGATAGATGTGAAGAATGGCAAGCTCTCTCTTCAGGTGGGGGATGAAAAGGTGGAGTTCAGCTTACCACAATCCATCGCCTCTCCCATTCCAGGCGACTCGTGCTGCAGAGTTGACGTGCTAGAGAGAGCACTTAATCATGAGGCCCAGAGTTGCCATTATGTGGGGGATCCACTGGAGGCCATTTTGTTCGGCTGTTCTGTGACCGGCTTCCATTCAGGAGAAAAGGAGGAGTATGCTTGGCTCCTCAATGACTCTACTACCTATACGCATAGGCAGTCCCCCAAGGAGGTTCTTAGTGCTCATCAAATGTAGAGTTGAAGCCTCTACCTTGCCATCTCAGGTATGAGTTCCTTGACTCTACTCATTAGTTCCCTGTTATTGTCAATGCTAAGTTGGATGGCCCCCACTTGGAAAAATTATTAGATGTGCTTCGGTAGCATAGGCATGCCAATGGATATAGTATTGGTGATATTAAGGGACTTAGTCGTTCATTATGTATGCATCGCATCTTCCTTGATGAAGCCGTTTGAATCCTAATACGCAAGAGGTTATGAAAAAGGAGGTAGTTAAACTACTTGACGTTGGGATCATCTACCCTATCTCGGATAGTGAGTGGATAAGTCCAGTTCAGATAGTTCCCAAAAAGGGTGGGATGACCGTTATTAAAAATGAGCGTGACGAGCTCATCTCGACTCAGGACTATGATCGGGTGGCGAATGTGCATTAATTATCGTAAACTGAATCAAGCCACCTAGAAAGATCATTTCCCCCTCCCTTTCATTGATTAGATGTTGGAAAGGCTAGCAAGGCAGTCCTTCTTTTGTTATTTGGATGGATATTGTGGTTTCTTTCAGATTACTATCCATCCCGATGACCAAGAGAAGATGACCTTCACATGCCCTTGTGGTACCTTTACTTATCGAAGGATGCCTTCTGGGTTATGCAATGCTCCTGTTACTTTCCAGCGATGTATGACTACTATATTCTCTGATCTCATTGAGAACATCAGGAAGGTGTTCATAGATGACTTCTCCGTTTAAGGGGGTACCTTTGACGTGTGTTTAGTAACTCTAACCAAGGTACTCCGTGGATGAGACGAAGTTAATCTTATGTTGAACGGGGAAAAATGCCACTTCATGGTTCAGAAGGGGTGGTATTAGGTCATGTTTTCTCTAATAGAGGCATCGAGGTAGACAAGGCTAAGGTTGAGGTTATTGAGTGGTTGCCCCTTCCTATTTAGTAGAAGGGGTGCGATGTTTCCTTAGTCATGCGGGATTCTATCACCACTTTATCAAGGATTTCTCCAACATTGCTAAGCCTCTAACACAGCTTCTCGCTAAAGATGCCCCGTTTATTTTTATTGATAAGTGCCATGAGGCTTTTCGCAGGATCAAGTAGGCACTGATTTCTACCCCCATCATACAACCACCAGATTAGGATCTCCCTTTTGAGATCCCGTGTGACGCAGTGATCATGCAGTGTGGGCCATTTTGTAGCAACACAAGGATAAGACACCTGTCATGATCTACTATGCTAGTAGAACATTGGATGAGGCCCAGCAAAACTATACAACATTTGAGAAGGAGTTGCTTGAGGTAGTGTACGTAATGGAGAAGTTTCGACCTTATCTCTTATGCTGCAAGGTCATTGTATACACTGACCATTGTGCACCCAATCATCTCCTTGAGAAGAAGGATGTGAAGCCTCGTCTCATCCGGTGAATACTACTCCTTCAGGAGTTCAATCTGGACATCAAAGATAAGGCGGGGGTGAAGAACGTCGTTGCTGATCATCTCTCAAGGCTCACTGTTGAGAGCCACGATGCCCCCATCGATGATGCTTTCCCTAACGAGTATCTCATGGCTATCTCCACGAAGGAAGCCCCTTGGTTCGCTGACTTTACGAACTTTCTAGCCTCGGGGATCCTATCCCATGATCTCTCCTCCCATCAAAAGAAGAAGTTCCCCCATGATATCAAGACATACTTTTAGGAGGAACCATTTCTATACAAGCTTTACAAGGATGGCATATATCGGTGTTGTCTCCCCGATTAGGAAATCCAAAGTGCGATTTCTTTTTACCATGACTCTCCATGTAGAGGACACGCCAACACCTTGAAAACTGCAGCTAAGGTCCTCCAATCTGGGTTCTTTTGGCCCTCACTATTCAAAGATGTCCACGGTTATGTTCGCTCCTGTGATCATTGCCAATGGATGGGTAATTTATCAAGGAAGAATAAGATGCACCTTAATTTCATCCTTGAAGTTGAGATCTTCAATGTGTACGACATCGACTTCATAGGCCCTTTTCCATCATCGCAGGGCAACAAGTACATCCTGGTCGCAGTTGATTACGTCTCCAAGTGGACGGAGACCGTAGCTAGCCCTACTAATAACTCGAAAGTAGTGGCTAAGCTATTCAAGACGATCATTTTCCCCCATTTTATAGTCCCGAGGGTGCTTATCAGTGATAACAGGGTGCACTTCATTGAAAAGAAACGCGAAGGTTTACTGAACAAATATAGAGTGCCTCATAAGTATGGGTTAGGCTACCACCCTCAGACAAGTGGCCAATTCGAGATCTTTAACCAGGAAATCAAGTCAATTTTAGAGAAGACAATTGCGCAATCTCGTAAAGATTGGGCGGACAAACTGAATGAAGCCCTTTGGGCTTATCAGACCGCATTCAAGACTCCAAACAGGACCACTTCATTCTGGTTGGTTTATGTTAAGCCATGCCACCTCTTCGTGGAGTTAGAACACAAGACCTATTAGGCCATCAAGTATTTAAACTTCGATTTGAAAGCCGTGGGGGAGAGAAGATTGCTCCAACTGAGCAAACTTGAGGAAATCCATTTGGATGCCTATGAAAGTTCTAGGATTTACAAAGAAAGAACGAAGAGGTGGCACGGCAAGTTCATTAACCATAATGAGTTTCGGGAATGTGACTTAGTCCTCTTATTCAATTCCCGTTTGAAGCTTTTCCCAGGCAAAGTTCATTCTAGAGGGTCAGGACTCTTCGAGGTATTTAAAGGTATATCTATATGGGGTCATTGAGATCTGCACAAAGGCCACCAGCTTGTTTAAGGTGAACGGGTCTCGATAGAAGCACTATATAGCTGGTGAGTCGCTTAAAGGGAAGGTCACTTATGCCCTCCCCGATGTCTCTTCTTCTTAGAGATTCTTCACGATCAAGCTCGGGACCTAAACAAGTGCTTCCTGGGAGGCAATCCAAGCTTTACAATTTTCGAAAAAAAACAGAGAGAAAAAAAGATAGAAGAAAAAAACAGAACAACAAAAAAAAGAGAAAAGAAGAAGCATCACTCTAGTAAGACAGCCTGGAGAGCAATAAGTTGGCATAGGCACCCCATACCTGATGGCATGCCCATTCCACCCCTTAAAAGTTCCCAAAAAATGGGGGGCAAGGAAAACAAGGCATGCCAAACAGCAAAGCGGCATGGTGGCACCGTGTCTAGAAGGACGATCGTGCCGTTTCCCAGCTTCTAGGCACGAGAATAGCATACTAGCACCAGGGCCCTGTGCCCCCTGGTGCAACCGTGCCACCCTATATTTTGGGTAAAAACCCGATTCGTTCCTTTCTTCTTCATTCTGCATTAATTTTCCCCCATACTTTCTCTCTCTGGACCGCAACTCCCTCTCCTTCCCTCACCTCAATCCCCACTCAAATGCTTCCCCAAATTCTTCAATTTCCTTGCAAATTCTTGACACCCACTCATAATATTCCACTTCCCCCCATAAATTTCTCTCCTTTTTGCCCAATTTCACCCCCCACACTACCCACTTTCTCTATCTAAGGCCCTAACCTCCATTGTTGAGGTTGAAGGTTGTAGAGATATAAAGCTTACTTCCTCTTTCTATTTTCAGCCCCTTCAACCACTCCACAGTCCTGATCTACTCTCAAGTGCTCCTCATAGGGAAGAAAAGAGTTGGAGAAGGTTCCAAGGCTCCTTTCATGCCCAAGAAGTCATCCAAGGCCACTTCCTCCTCAGCTACACCCTCTTCTGCTAAAGGTACAAAAGATGCTTACCCATTGATCTTGCCTGCTAGTACGAGGGGTTTGCATTTTGCTGGTGACGAATAAAAGACCGGTATGAGATTTTAGCCACTAGGAAGACTAATGAGCAAAAGTATTTTCATGTGGACTTTTTAAGGACATTGGGCATGCTTGATGATATGTTGAATTTAATGCCTAAATTAGGATGGGTGGAGTACAATGGAATGCAATGTACCTCTTATGACCGCCTCATGATAGAGTTTTTGAGCTCCTTGAATGTGAATTGGGATGGAATCTTTAGGGGTTAATAGGTAGAAATCACATTCCGCATGTTTAATGTGGACCACCAGAGGAGTTTGCGAATGTTCAATAAGTTATTGAAACTCCCGGTGGCTGACAGGGCATATAGGGATGTTTCCCCTTTGTGGAGACCGAACCACGGTTGGTTGAGCATTACTTGCTCCAAATGAAAAGCTTATATAGACTGATTTGGGAGACTTAGAGCTTTTGACCTCCTATAGGCCAAGGCCACTAATATTTACAATATCAACCTTCGTTACCTTCGATGCCTGACGCGAATATTATTTTTGGTCGCAACGACAATCAAAATGGTTATCGGAAGGCAGAGTTGTTCATTATTCGGTGTGCTTTGTTGGGCACCCACATAGACACTAGGGCTTTCGTCATCCATCACTTGGCGGAAGTGGCCAAGACTACCCACAAAAATGTTCTGAGTATTGGGGGGTACAGTTACCGCCATTGCCATTGCTTTAGGCCATGGTGACAGACTCTCCCATCTTGCACCCCATTTCCTTGGGGGTCACCTTGATGCCAGCACCCTGCACCACATGCACATCATTGATACCCGCGGTGACACCATTTGGTACCCTCACCACAAACACATCATCTTCACCCGTCCTAATACTGAGCGCACCACTGTGACCAATGAGAGAAATTAGAATTGTGACAGAGTGATTAGCAGGGCGATCGTGTTACCTAGGGATGAGCAACTAGCTGCTAATAAGGAGGTCGGGTATAATGAGGAGGGGGACTATGATTATGATGATGATGAGGATGAGGATGATGTTGATGTGGGTCAAGAAGGGCCCGAGCCTAAGAGCACTCATGTCGAGGAGGAGCCCATTCCACCACCACCACCATTTGACCCACCATCCACCCATGAGACTCGCAAGTCTTCTTCTTCTTCGACGTACATGCCGCTTAAGCCCGCATTCCTCCAATCTTTCTCTGCCCTTTAGGTGGAGGTTTCAGGGCTTCGAGAAGGATATATTGGTATGCGTGATGACCTTTATCGTCTCTCTGGACGCATAGAATCTATTGAGTAGGCCTCCAGGGCTTCGTTGACCACCAAAAGGAGCAAGAGTAGCGGCGGATTCAGCTTGAGGAGGAACAATCCATGAGGGAAGCCCAATATTATGAAGAGCAAAGGCGGATGAATGGGTTGATTTGGTGACAATTGGACTCCATTAGACACTTAGAGGAGCATTTTTGCAGCTTCTTGGACGATCAAGGGGGCTTATCATCATTTCCCTTGTATGATCTGCGCCATTCATCCACCTTCTACCCCTTTCCACCATATTTTTGGCTGGCTCTTGGGCCTGATGGGACCCAGTAATTATGAGTTATAACCCCTTCCTCTTTCAATTCTTATGTATATTCTTTTCGTCGGCAACAATGAACAGTTCAAGCATGGGAGATGATCTCATTAGCTTTATGCATGTTTAGCGGAAACTACTCATTCTAACTCTTCTTCTTTCTTTTTATTTTCTTTCTTTTTCTTTTTGTTTAGTTGTGGATATTACGATTGTGTTTTTGTTGGTGATCATCTTAAGGTGAAATTTGGGATGTTGTTGAGCCATTGATGGCTATGATCACCATTTTTGTATTTTTGTGCATATTTGTGTGTTATGATTGGTGGTGTTGATGGATTGGTATCTCTTTGTTTTTAGTGGTAAGTTTTATATATATGTGTGGTCTTATTTTTGATTTGGTGAGTGTTTTTGAGAGAGTGTGCTAGCTTATATATGTGTGCAGGTTTAGTGCTCTTATGTGTGTTTGTTTTGTTTTGTTTTATGTGTCTTGTGTGTGACTTTGTTTTCTTTGTTTTTATGTGTTTTGCGGTTGGTGATGACTCTCAGCTCCAATGAAGACATTGTGAGATTTAGGTGCGGGGGTGGGGTCATGTACCCTTTTATTCTTATTTTTGTGAATTTTTTTCATTTATTTTTGTGTAAATTTTTCTCTCCATTTTTTCTCCTTTTTGTATAATTTTTCCTTTTTTTGGGCTTTCGGGGAGTTTTGTACTATTTGATCAGCCTTGATCTCCGATACCTTAGCTATTAGCTCGTATATAAATATAATATGCATGATAGATATTTCTCCCAAGTCTGTCATTTTAGGCCTCAATTCTAACCCCATCAGTCCATTGTAATTTTGCAATCCAGTCCTAATTTATGTATTATCATTATCTTACATTCTTAGTCTTCCATGATCGGCTTTCCCACTTGTCTACTGCATAGTTACCTTTGTATGTGCTTGCACCCCTTTTCCAAACAAAAACAAAAACAAAAACAAACAAACTCATGCGCTACTGGGTGTATCCCTTTGAGGCATGGCAAGATTTTGGAATGAAAAAAAAGGGAAAGAAAAAAAGTAGGGAAGAAAAGAGATTGAAATGACAAGTACCCCTTTGAGACGTGCGCTACTGGGTGCTACCCTTTGAGGCAATACTGCTACTACGAAAGCTGGTTTTCCATGCTAGCAAGTCAATAAAGTAACTTGTGTTAGTTAAGCAGGATTAAATTTGATTTTGGTAAGCCAAAGTCCTTGGGTGATGATACACTCACACACCAGGCACCAGGGTGGATTCAATGTTCTCATGCGTCGTAGGGTGAAAAGCTGATCTCTGGATGCCATTCTCTGGGATGATGTGTCCTGAAATGCATATAATGCTTGTGTACATACTGATACTTGAGTTACTAGGGGGTTTTGGTTGATCCAATTGTGTACAGTTTACCCCGATGTATATTTTATGTTTTATCATTTTCATTTTTCGATTTTTGCTTCTCTTTTATTTGCTTTCCTTTTTTGAGATTTTGTGGGTATATCTTCTACAAACCCTCACGAGACCTCACTCGTCCACTTGGGGGAACCAAGGGGTTTGAAGGGCTTGTTGCATATGCTAAATGCAACCGTAATTCCTACAAAAGTGAGTTAGTTGTTTAGTTTAGTTCTTATTTTCGTTTTGCTCGAGGAATAGCAAAAGGTTGGCGTGGGGATATTTGTTGTACCTATATTTGACCTCATTTTATCCCTTATTTGACCCACTTTTCTCATGGTTTTTATGTCGAATCTTAAGGAGAAAGGGTCAATTCACCGCTTTCGGTTCATAATGTACTTATTTGGTTAGTTTTCTTGTTTTCTAGGAGTTTTGACAAAGATATGAGAAGCTCACCAACTTTAATAAGGAATGAGGCATTTGGAGATGCATTTCAAGATGGGATAGAGGTCTAACAAGCCCCGAGAGCAAAAGGAAGCTAAAAAGAATAGTGCACAGCCATCCTGCAGGAGAGCACGACCGTGCAGCAGTGGCAGAAGCCACGCACAAGCAGCACGCCCAGGCGCACGGCCATGCGTGACCCGTGCACCTGCACACAGTCGGTCGTGCGTCTGGGGCACGGCCGTGCATCGGATCAGTTTCCGCGATATAAGCGCCACTTCAGCCAGTTTTGAGGGGGTGGCGCAGGGGTCGCTTGGGGCTTCTCTCTGGCGATTCTTAGGTTAGATTTTAGGTTAGTTTATCAAATAAAACCTTAACAGGAGGATTAATTTAGGATTGAAGATTATAATCTTATATTCAACCTTTGGATTTCAAGTTCCTTCTTTTAATTCAAGACTAAGTTTTCTTCCCTTTTCTTTATTTATTTCATATGTTGTTCTTGTTTATGTTTTGTTAGTTTAATTCTTGTATTTGCTTTGTTTAGTTTTAATGTTTAGTTTTTATTGTTAATTTATGTTTACTTAGTTGTTTAGATTTGATTTATTTCATTCTCTTTCTTCTCTTGTTCATGTTGGTGTTCTTGTTTGCTAGTTGATGTTTAGCTTAGGTTTTTATGTTTTCGTATTTAATTAGTCGTTAATCTTGGTTGATTGGATTATGGCTAGCCCTTGATGGATAATTAACCTTGTTTAAGCCTCAACCCTCCCTTGTTTATGCCTAGAATTTAGAGTTTTTTTCATGCCCGCCAAGTGTTCGATGAAATGCTTAAGAGAGCTTTTATCTGTGTTTTGGGGCAATCGACTTATGCTGAAAGGTGAGGTTGATTGTCTAGTAGGGGTAGAGAGAATAGTTGGGATTGGGACATGAAAATAGTCTCATCGCTAGCTAGGTTAAGGGTTGTTAACCTTGCGGTTTAGTTGAACTAATCCCATGAAAATAGGAGGTTAGAATAATTAGACTAGCTCGTGACGCTTGAGAGAGGGCTTGAGTAGTTTAATGATGCAACCAACCATCTCTGAATACTAGCATAACTTGGAAAGGTGAGGGCATAACTTGATTACTTAGTTCATCTTAGGTCTAATCATAGTCCCTTTGTTTTTACTTTAGTAATTTAGTTCTATTTTCTATCCCCTTTGATTTTGCCTAGCTCGAGACGCTTTAGTTAACCATGGTAGTTGGAAACACACCTCCCTGCGGACGACACCCCAAGTACTCAACGGACAACAATACACCTCGCACTTGGGGTTTATAAATATTAAAACTCTTTTTTTTTCCCTAACAAGCCCAAACCCCGATACTACCTTTGTGAAGTCCTTGTGATTGACACCTGCGTATTAGCCTCTATTGATGGAGAATTAAGAGTTTTGCCAAGGTTATGGTAGCATGCATGTATTGAGCATGATTTTGAGTGATCGATTTATGCCTTAAACACATAAGAGGAGAGTTCCCGTTCCTACTCCTAAAGTGAGAATCCACCAGTCTAACTAGCTCACCAACGATTCAGGGGGAAGTAGGACACTTCTAAGCAGTTCAAAATGGGGTGTTTATTCTTGCATCATGGTTGAGTGATTTACATTTTGGAACATGTGTTTGTGAAAAACAGTTTTGCCCTTGTACGTCTCTACGCTGTGAGCTCCAATGATTACTGACCTAGTTGTCACCGCTTACCTGAGGAGGATGGCACTTCGAGGTAAATCTCTCCCCACAGTTTGGTTAGTTGATAACCATGCGTGTGGACAAGTAAGAGATAAGCATGGGGGAGTTGATAAACCTCAATTTTGACCTCTTTTGAACTCAATTTTGACCTCTCCTTTCAGTGATTTTTGGGTTGAACTTCAAAGTATAGGGGTCAAATATGGCTCCTTTACCCTAAATGTTTGCTCATGTAAAATGTTTTCATGTTTTCAGGAGCTCCAGTTGAAGGAAAGAGAAAACCCAACAATGTCACGCAAAAGGAGGGCTACAAAGGCAAATTTCAAGCGAATGAAGAGGTTGTCGAAGCCCAGAGGAATGGCATGGGGACCCCATGCTAGGAAGCCCAATCGTGCCAAGCCAGAATGTGAAGAACATCATTCCAGCAAAGTGGCATGGTGGCACCATGCCATGTGGCACGACCGTGCCACATTAGTGCCTACGCGATTCAGTTGTAACATCGCAGTTACACGAGGACTCTCAAAAAGGGACGATTTCTAGGTTTTCTACTCTAGATACTTTCAAAAAATCTTTAGGCATTAGATTGATGTTGAATTAAGTGCAAATTTGTGCTACTGCTCTTAGAATCAATTGAAGTACCTTTCCTTTCTTCTTTCCTTTGCGTTCTAAATCAAAGTTCGCATCTTTTGTGATGGTTTCTAGATTGTTGTTCTTGGTTGTGATTATTAGTATGACTATAGGCTAAATTATTAGTCTTGGATTGGGAGTGGCCCCTATTATGTGAAATTGAATCATACTTTAGGTTTTTATGAATCATGCCTTGTACACCAAATAATGGTTAGATTGCTTGAGAGAGTTTAATTCACTGTTCTTAATCAATGTCTGGGAGATCAACAAAAGTTGAATCCTTTATCTAGTGCGATTTTGTGAGAAATTTCTCCTCTTGATGTGAAAAAAGCTAGGGCTTCAATTGGGAATAATCAATTGCCTAATCTTATGATCTTGATCATCTTAATTTCATGAAAATGGATAACTAAAGTTAACTTAGTCAGTCTATTGACCTTCAAGAGAAGGCTTATATACGCTCTAAATTGTAATCCTTTCCACTTTAATTATTTTCATGGGCATGGTTTGTATAATCTAGTCATGGTTCATACAGCGTAATAGTGTGGTTCCCCATCTAGGACCGTTATTATCATTGAATTTGACAATTCATCAGTTTCAGCAGAATAGTACTGCTAGTTAGCAATCATTCAACCCTGTTGAACTTTTTAGTAAATTGAGTGACATAAATCGAATTTGATGATTGGAATCAAGTTCCTTGTGGATGTAACCCATACTTGTCATTGCTAACTACAACAGGCACTATGCACTTATGGTAACATTTTAAGACAACCATTATCATGGTTCTCTGTCTAACAGTATTTTGCAAGAACAAGTAGGTACCCATAACTCTAACAGACCATGAGTCATTGTTTCACATATGTCCACTTAAGACTGCTAAGAAGTTGGGATTAACGAAAGAAGGCATGACCCCACAGCTCAAAGATGTAGAGCATATGATAGCACGAATCTGACCATTATAGGAGCTATAGCCCTTATAGCCATGGGAGGGCTCAAATCAAAAGTGTCGTTCCAGGAAATTTACATCCCTGCCACTTTCAATTTATTGCTCAAAGGACCTTACCTCCATGATCTAAGGGCGGTGTCCTCCACCTTACACCCAAAAGTAAAAATAATTGTAGAAGGAGCAGTGGTGACCATTGATACAAACCTTATGATAATCACTATTGAATAGAAAGACTCCACCGTAGAGGTAACATGACTAAAAGGACAAAATTTGGGGTTTCCTCTTTAATAAGCGTGCTATTGTCTACTCAAAGGATCCCCTTCCCTTTGGCTTCAATAGATATTCAAATGTAAAGTTCAATGCCATCATAAGGAAAATGGACCATTTCCATGGCCTCCTACTAAATGCTAAACCTTAGGTTAAGGGCTTGGAATCACTTCTTTTGATTGGGGTATGAGCCTACCCAAAAAGAACGTACTCACTCTTACAATCCAACAAGCACTACAAAAGTGACTTTTACCAACATGGGCATTTCCATTGATACAAACATTTTTCCTATTAATAAAAGTTTATATAGACAAATAATTTTCTATCACTAAACTATTGGTAAAAAGTTGTTCGTAAAGGTATTACCACTAAATATAATGAATTTGTTGATAATAATATTTGCAGGAAATGCATATTTGTTCTTAACCATTATACTAGTTGACCAAACTTGTCATTGATAAAATATACAACGACAATATTATTTTGTTGGTAAAACTAATAGGAGCAAAACATGATGAATAGAATTTAAAAAGACAATATGTTACTGTGTTAAAAATTTCTCTTATGTAGGATATGTTGCTCATTCCCTCTTTTTCTTTCTATAATGGATAGAAATACACAGTACATATACATAATATAAATAAGCATATAAAAAAATGTAATAATGAAATAAATAGGAACACAGAATAGAAATATTATTCGATTTAGATAACAAAGAGTATTATAAGATATTATCCCAAATCAAAATATTATTCTATAATGTGGATGTTCAACATAAGAAAAAAGAAAAAAAAAAGAGTGGAATAACTACATTGCTTCATCCTGCTCGAGCATAAATCTTCATACATTTCATTGTTATCTAATCTTGATAAGATCAACCCTACGAAGGCAACACTTATAACTTATCAGAATGAAACTTCAATAAGATCTAGATGCCATAAATTGAAAAAAAAAAAGGAGTTTTAGGAAACTAGTGCGTCCCACTATATGATACAGGAATAAGAAGGCACAACCATTTTTGGAATATATTTTCCAATAATATCTTGTTTTAGATATTTTGAGCAATTGGTTGTTAAAGGGGGGTCCACATGAGTTGGTTATCAAGTAGTTAGCCAGCTTATGCTTGCTTTTATCTTGAAGATATTTGTTGTATCTTGGAGCTGCTATAAAATGCAGTTACGTAAGAGGGGAATAAGATAGAGAATATACAACAAATTCCCTCATTCTATGCTCTTCTTTCTCTCATCAATCTTTCCATTGATCAGAAGTCTCGAGGGGCATTCCCATCCCTACCTCTCCTGTCTACTGCATCATCTACTATCAGAGCTTCTTTCATCTGGGTGCGAGCGGGCGCCTACAACCTGGAGGATGGTAATGCAATAGCAGCTCAGTACATCTTCAATGGAGGATGTTATCTGAAATCTTCTTATGCAACAGGCAAGTTTATTAAGACAGTTGGCTGAGCAGCAACAGCAATTCAATCAGCAATTATCAGCTCAAAAGGAGAAGATCAAGCAGCAGCAACAAGCCTTCAGCTTAATGATGAATCAGATCAAGGAGATTAGTGTTAGACAAGGTAAGCATACTCCATAGACCCCACCTTCTGCTAGAAATGGCAGCAAGGACCCTAAGGGAATACCTAATTTCATTCTTGTTGGGGACCATGGGTCTGAGATGAGTAAAAATGGGGGTGAAGCTGACAAGAGCCATAGACCCACATTGTTGTTTAATCCTAGGACACAATTCCTACCATTTGAGGGTAGGAATCCTAGGGGATGGGTCAAGAAATGTTCCAAATATTTTACTCTCTAAAAGACCCCAGCTCATTAGAAAGTGGAGTTAGCCTCATTATACATGGTGGGTAAGGCTGAAGCATGGTATAACAGTTATGCTCTGGGAAGACGGGGTATTCTACGAGAAGATTTTGTGGTTGATGTATGTACTAGATTTAAGGATGAACTGGGTGGCAATGTAGTGAAGGAGTTTAATAGGTTGAAGCAGGTGGGATCAATTGAGGATTATTTAGAGAAGGTTTAGGAGTTAAAATCCTTAATGTTGATTAAGAACCCTTCATTGCCTAGTGACTATTTTGTTGATAGTTTCATTGGTGGCTTGGATGATAATGTTAAGCACTTTATGAGGGCTTTTGATCCCAAAACTCTACCAGAGGCAGTTAAGTATGCTAGGCTGCAAGAAGCTACCATTCAAGCTCTTAAAATCCTAGAAAAACTCAGACCCTTTACTCCACAGAAAATCACTCCATAAAAGGCTTTGCTACTAAATCCCAACCCCACAAGTCTCAAACCCAACATCACTTATAACCAAAACACCCAAGTCACACCTAGAACTTTGACTTTAGCAGAAAGAGCAGAAAAACTTGCAATGGGGCTTTGTTTCTTCTGTGACCACCCTAATGAAAGGGGGCATAAGTGCAACATCAAGAAAACTTAGCTCTTCCTTATTGAAATACCTGGTGAACATAATGAGGAGTTAGCTGAACTGGTACAAGAGACTGATAAGGACCTAGGGGGGAGAATGGAAGATCAACCATAACTTTCTATGCATGCTCTCAGTAGGTCCCAAAGTTTTCAGACCATGAGAGTGACAGGGCTCTATGGTAGAACACCTTTACGTATTCTGATTGACTCCAGCAGTACCCATAACTTCTTGGACATAACACTAGCCAAGAGGTTGGGGCATAGGATGGGGGAGATTCTAGCTCAATCTATAACAGTGGCAGCTGGTCACAATTTACAGTGACTATATGTCTATAAGGGGTTCAAATGGAAGATGCACAATGCTATTTTGAAACTGATATATTGATCATTCCTTTGGGTAGTTGTGATGTTGTGCTAGGTATACAGTGGTTGAGCCAGTTAGGCATAATCAGATGGAATTTCAAATAGCTACAAATGGAATTTACTTATTTAGGTAAGGACTATGCATTGAGGGGAATGAAAGGAAAAACGGTACAGATAATGAACAAGGGTCAGTTACAGAAGGTGCTAGTTCACACCCACAGTTATGTATGCTCCAAATTGTGGGAAACTAGGGGGTGTAACCGAGCATCTGTAGTTTGCAAGAAGTCACAGCTGGGACAGAGGATTGCCCTGAGCTGCAGGCATTTGCTACAGTATTATGAGGACATTTTTGAGGAGCCCAATGAGTTGCAACTTAGCAGGGGATCCTTTGATCATAGGATACCTTTAGTACAAGGAACCAACCCTTTCAGCATACGGCCATACCGATATCCATTGAAACAAAAAGACATGATAGAGGGTCTAGTTCATGAAATGCTAGATAAGGGAGTGATTCAGCATAGTTCAAGTCCATTTGCTAGTCCTGTTGTGTTGGTAGGTAAGAAAGATGGGACATGGAGGATTTGTGTTGATTATAGAGAATTGAATAAGCGTACAATTAAGGACAAGTGCCCAAGAATGTTAAATAGCTAAGGAGCTTTTTGGGATTATTTGGGTACTACAAAAGATTTATTAGAAACTATGCTAGCCTTTGTAGACCTTTGACTCAGCTACTTAAAAAGGGACCTTATGAATGGAATGAGGAGACTTAAAGTGCTTTTATATCTTTGAAAGAAGCTTTGACAAATGCAGCTATCTTAGGAGTACCAGATTTTTCCAAAACTTTTATTGTTGAAACTGATGCTTCTACTCAAGGTGTAGGTGCTGTGTTAATGTAGGACGGGCATCCTTTAGCCTTTATTAGCAAGGCTTGGGGTCCTAAATGGCAACATTTATCAGTCTATGAGAAGGAGCTTTTGGCATTGGTCTTTGCTGTGCAAAAATGGCAGCAGTATCTTACAGGGCAAAGTTTCATCATCAGGACTAATCAGAGAAGTCTTAAGTGGCTTTTGGAACAAAGATTTACCACACCATTCCAACAGCTATGGCTATCTAAGCTGATGGGATTTTCCTATGAAATTCAGTACAAGAAGGGGGTAGAAAATGTTGCTGCAGATGCTTTATCAAGGCTCCCTAATGCAGAGGTGCTTTTCCTTGCCATCTTAGTGGTTCAATTAGATATGTTGGCTTTAGTTAAGGCTAGTTATGCACTTGATCCTCTTTTACAAAGCATGGTTTAAGGCACAACTCAATTGGGCAGCAAATATCAGTTGGTGGATGGGTTTCTTAGAAGGAAGCGCAAGCTGATAATGGGGCCAGATTCTGATTTAAGAAGTAAAATCCTCTCTTGGGTTCATAATTCTCCAACTGGGGGGCATGCAGGCAGAGATGCTACATTGAAGAAAGTGCAGCAATTATTTTATTGGAAGGGATTGACTAAGGATGTCCAACAACACATCAGGGCCTATCTCACATGTCAATCATGTAAGTATGATAATGTTGCTTATCCTGGACTTCTACAACCTTTACCCATTCCTGCAGAAGTTTGGCAAGATATTTCCATGGATTTTATTGAAGGTATCCATACTTCTTTTGGGTACCAAGTTATTCTGGTAGTAGTTGACATATTAAGCAAGTTTGCCTATTTTATTGCTTTAAAGCACCCTCACACGGCTGTGGATGTGCCTCAAGCCTATTGGATAATATTTCAAAAATCATGATAGGCCCAAGAGTATAGTCAGTGATTGAGACACAATTTTCCTTAGCCAATTTTGGGAAGCCCTGTTCTCTATTCAGGGAACTTCTTTGCTCCTCTCTTCTGCTTACCATCCCCAGACAGATGGGGAGACTGAGGTTCTAAACAGAACCTTAGAAACTTACCCAAGATGTATGTCTACTGAAGAACCTAAGGAATGGAGCAAATGGCTTCCTGTAGCTCAGTGGTGGTATAACACCACCTCTCATACATCTGCACAGCTTACTCCCTTTGGGATTTTGTATAATCAACCTCCCCTAATACATTTACCTTATCTTCCTTGGGAGACCAAGAATGCCTTGGTGGAAAGAACAATGTTGAGAAGGGAGAGCATGATTCAATTGCTGAAGTTTCACTTATTGAGGGCACAGCATAGGATGAAGCTTATAGCAAATCAACACAGGAGTGATAGAACATTTAAAGTGGGTAATTGGGTTTGGTTGAAGCTTTAACCTTACAGGCAAGGATCAGTGCAGTAATCAGTGAATGACAAGCTCAGTCACAAGTATTTTGGTCCCTTCCAGATGAAAGCAATTATTGGCAAAGTGGCGTACACACTCAAACTACCAGTTGAAGCTAGAATTCATCCTACTTTTCATGTTTCTCAAGTGAAACCCTTTAAGGGTGTATTACTTGCTAAGCCTCATATTCCTCCAGCCTTACAGGGAGCTTCTGCTTCTGCCACTCTGCAACCTGCTGCTATATTGGATAGGAAAATGGTGAAGCAGCACAATCGGGCCGTAGTGCAATATGTCATACTCTGGGAGGGTCAACCTGAGTCAGAAGCTTCGTGGGAGGATGCTTCAGCAATTGAAGAGCAATACCCTACTTTCTGTGCTGCATAGCAGACTTGAGGACAAGTCTGTTTTCAAGGGAGGAAGTATGACACAGGGATAAGAAGGCACAATCATTTTTGGAATATATTTTCCAATAATTTCTTGTGGATATTTTGAGCAATTGGTTGTTGAAGGGGGGTCCACATGAGTTGGTTATCAAGTCGTTAGCCAGCTCATGCCCGCTTTTATCTTGAACATATTTGTTGTATCTTAGAGCTGCTATAAAATGCAGTTATGTAAGAGGGAAATAAGTTAGAGAATATACAACAAATTCCCTCATTTCACGCTCTTCTTTCTCTCATCAATGTTTCCATTTTCACTGTTCCATTGATCAGAAGTCTCGAGGGGCATTCCCATCCCTGCCTCTCCTGTCTACTGCATCACTATACATAAACACACAAAATGAGATAGTATGAGAGAAGACATACACCTACTTAATACATAAACACACAAATGAATACCTACTTAATGAATAGTGGTACATTTAGACCCCACAGCTGTATTAAATACATCAACATCACCACATAATGAAAGGATATTTCCTCTAAGCCCTATTATCTCCAGCTTAAATTCAATAAAGCAAATGTAGCCATGCCACAAAGTGTAAGGTCAGCAAACTCTAGATGGGCAAATGGATGTCATGGCATCTTCGAACTCTTGTACTATGTTCGTATGACAAGAACTAACACCAGACAAGCCCGGTTACTTATGTGATACTATAGCCAAGGGGAGTAGAAGAGTGTTGCTAGGACTAATGCAGAGCTTCCCTCGAGCACATCAAGATGTAAGGTAACTAGCTCATGAAGAATATTTTGTTGAACAACACTAAAAAAGGGAAACCCAAAAACCACTACAATTTAAATATATCAATCATGATCAAAACACACCCCAACAAAACATAAAAGGAAAAAAGAAAGAAAACCTATCTGATGCAAGGCTAGTATCAAAATATTTTGAAGACGTCCATTCACGAAGTTCGGCTCCTGAAATTTAAGAGGTAAGATCATGTTCATTACTAAAGAATCAATTATTATAATGGGGATAAAATTTGATGTGTGTTTTATCAAATATTAAAATATTTATTATAGCAAAAATCTTTGAAGTTCTCAATTAATAAATAATAAAAACTCATAATGTAAAATAAAAATAATTTCATGAATAGATCTTATGTATCGTGTGAGTTACTCACATTAGTTATAAATAAAATTATGGCACCATGGAAGAATGAAAGCACTTTTATTTTAGTTTCTTAGTTAGATGATGGTAAGTCTAGCTCTATTAATGACAAAGGATTGTTTATTCTATGTTCAGTCCAGGCTATACTATTAGATGGTTTAAAAATTATTAGCAATATCCTCATTGACTCTTGGTTAGAAAATCCACCAGTCACATTGATGGATGTAAGAAACATGCAAATATGTTATATTTATCAACCAAACAAGAATAATTTTATGATTGAAGGAGATAAAAAAATATATGACAGTCGATACAAATCTATTAAAATAAAGTAAACTCCATTCTTCAATAGCCACATATCACTACCAGATAATTAGTCTTTCTTATTTGAAAAATGTTATTAGTACCAATTTTTCAAAACAATATGCATAATACCAAAAATTCTAATTTCTATCTTAAAAATAATAGTGTACATATTCAAAAAATTTTAATTTCCTACAAAAGACATGCAGACATATACAGTACCAAAAAATAATACTAAATAATATTAATTTCAATCACCTTCATAATAAAATGCTAATTTCTAATTTTTAAAAAAAAAGATTTTCTATCTCTAAAGATAAAGAAATGGGAAAACACAATTTAGGTCCATAAGGCTAGTTAAAAAAAGAAATGCAAACACCAAATCCATATATCGCAGGTAACACTAGTTTTATCTACTATGTAAATGCTTACAACATTACTACATTTAATGCCACTACTTTTTTTTTTTTCATTTAATGCATATTACAATGATCCTTTCCGCACGAGCTGTACCATTTGGCATCTCATTTCAATACAAAGTTCCTCTTGTCTTCATGGCCACGTTGTTGGATGGGGCACCTGAAGCAGGATGGCGACGAATAACCATGGGTCTATGCAGCATTTATTTGCAAAACTTTAATGTCATATTGTTGGGTTTAGTGGCCCAAAATCAGCTCCGCAGATCCACCACGGGCTTCAAGGAGTTTAGGCTATGGACCGTGGCGGATAGGGGTTCGTCGCCTTGGCGGCTAGGGTTGCTCCTAGGGTTTCTGCATTCTTATACCTCTAAACCCTATATAAAGGGCTTAGTCTAAGCTCTAATACTCATCCTTGAATCCCATACCAGTAAGAAATACTTATAGAGTATTCTGTTTCCACTATTTTAGACTTGTAAGAAAGATTGAGAGAGTTTTGAGAGATATCGTAATCTGGTTGCTTGATCGAATCACTCGTTGTGATTGTGATTGCATTGTACTCACTTCTTCTCACAGTAGATTGTTTGTACTTGTTGCCGTCTGTAGTTTTTTCCCGCATTGGGTTTCCACATAAGTCTTTGTGTTCTTTATTGTTCTTGTTATTCTTGTTTGTTTTTGAATATCATTATTCATCCTAATTCTTCCACTATTAATTTGCTCTAATTCCTAACGCATATTGAAAAATTATATAGCACCTACGCCCTCTAACACTTTCTAACTACATCTAAAAGAACACAATGATCTTGTTTGCACAGTAATATTATTATTTTCTTAAGGCGTGGGACACAAATGCAACTCAGACAACCTCTGTCTGAAATAGGAGCCTCCCAAAAGCAGCATCACCGTCACTTGTACTACTTACAGTCTGTTTAGGAGTGCAAGGTTTAAGAGTTAGAGTAGAAAAAAGCAAGGAACAATGAGAGCAAGGTAGAATAAATAAGAAAATGAATAAAATGAAAATGTTCTGCTATAAAACACTTCCTTAGGTGTCCTAACTTAACTCAAAACGTATGTTGTCATGTTTTAAACTGAATAGTGAAAGCGAGGTACAATTTATAAATTATATTAAATCATCTTTCTATGACTTACCATATTTTGAAAATTACTCATATCGCACATCCTTATGGATATGATTAACTTGATTAAAGTATCATTTTGCACCCGTCAGCGAAGCAAACAAATATCTAAACATGGCAATTCAAAATTAAAAATGAGGATTTTAAATTATAAAATACATTAATTTAGATTGAACCACAACATTTAAAAGTACCTTGCAACAAGACATGTATCACGATCCAATAAATGATTAATTCATATTTATTTAGAAGTTTTCCCCAAGAGTAAAAAAGGGCAAAGGAAAGCAAGAGTAAGTTAGCATATATGCACCTCACCAAATAAATTAAAATAGATTATATATATATGTTTGTGGGGGTGAATGTTTACCCTGAAAATGTTACTTCTCCATACTCTTTACGTTCCTAGTTCAGTACGTCATATGCGAGATCTTCTCACTTAAGACTGATATGGTCACTTTTATGACTACATTTAATAAAAATGAGCGTAATGCGATGTGTGACTATCTATGCCTTGCAGTTCCCAAATGCACTTAAGTGTGCTGAACCTTTTGAATATTGTGCTTTCTTGATGTGGCCTAAACAATTTGACGAATGACATTTCATCCTTAGCTGATCAAGCATAACAATGGCGACTGCCTTCCTCCAAAGTATATCTTGAATTTTCTTTTTAGTTATTATATGTTTTTGTAAGGGACATCTCTTGCATATATGTTTTGATAGAGTCTACATGGCTCCCTTTATGAAAGCACCCTCTATCAGAGCACTATCCTACTTTCTTCTATGAGATTAGATGTATAGTACCTGACTGTGATATTAAGCTTCTCTATGAGTATGCCAATGCAATCTATCACTCACACCAAATTCTTATATTGATATCAACTTTAGGGGGTGACATAATTAGGGCGGAATCAAGCCAATGCGCATGGAAAAACAGCAGACTGACGAAACCAAAAATTTTAGACTTGACGATACCTAAAAGAGACATACTCTTTTGTAGAGGGGACAGTAGACCGCGACAACAAAAAATGCAATTAGTGCCAACAAGATTAATTTGTCAGGAAAGAGTCAATTTAGTATTTGGTAATGGCCATACCACCAAAAATATTTCTATTGGTTGCACTGTTGGGATTGGTTATGTTGATGAGGCTTTTTCCAACAGAAAAGTACATTTTATTGTGAGTGTTATATAATACCAATAAAAATTGATCTATTAATATTGTTGTTGGCAATACTTATTCCAACAATTTTGATATGCTAGCATGAGTTTTCTAAACATAATGATTTGTACATGGATATATGCGAGGGTTGCCCCTGCCAACATATGATTACTGTTAGTGTTGCAATTTCTCACCTTAAAAATTATATTGGCGTTTCTTACTTCCCCCATATTTTTGTTTTTCTTGGCATAGATATGAGCCTTTTTTGTATATATTTCAAACATAATAGAACTTATCAGTACTTATTTATTTGACAACGACCATCGTACTGAATTGATATGCTATTATTCATAGCGGTTTGTATAATACACAAGCGTGTAACTTATGTTTGGTTTAGAGAAAATCACAAAGAAAAGAATATAGAGGAAAGTTTGGTGGAAAAATTGTTGGAAACAAGTGACAAAACTTTCCTCATAAAATTGTCAGGAAAGTTTGAGGAAAATTTTCAACCTTCTCCAACCTTGTATTGTTTAGATGGCATTAAAATGATTTAAGTAGTTCATCAACATTTAAATTTCTCATCCAAATTCTTGTATTTTTTCCTTGATCCAAACAAGAGAAAAAAACTTATTTTCTTCCTATCTTTTTTTCCTTCACAATTTTTTCCCTTCAACTTTTCTTTCCATCAAATTTTCTAAGGATCAAACGGAGCCTAAAAAATTTGATAAAAAGAAAAAAAATTAGAAAAGTTACTTTTTTTTGGTGTACAAAGAAAAAAATATGGAGGAAAATTTGGTGGAAAAATTGTTAGAAACAAGTGATAAAATTTTCCTCATAAAATTATGAGGAAAGTTTGAGGAAAATTCCCAACCTTCTCCAACTTTGTATTGTTTAGATGGCATCAAAATAATTTAAGTAGTTAATCAACATTCATATTTCTCATCCAAATTCTTGCATTTTTTCTTTGATCCAAACAAGAGAAAACAATTCATTTTCTCCCTACTTTTTTTTCCTTCATATTTTTTTCTTTCAACTTTTCTTTCCACCAAATTTTCTAAGGACCAAACCGAGCCTTAGGATATACACATTTTTAGTTAGGAAATAAATAATATTCAATCATGGATATAATTATTGACAATGTATTTGGCGTTCAACATCATCGTCTAACCAAAACGTATTGTCATACCAAAATTACTCGAAACTTTGAGTGAATTACGAAGAAAAGAAGATGGTATCTAGTATTGCTCGTGCTTAATATGAAATGAATCCCCATCATCATTGGAATAGTAATTCGTCCATCTTGATTATCCTCTTCGTCTGACACAAATTCATCTTCAGCTAGAGGAGAATCACGCTTGAATTATGCAAAATCCTTCTCGAACTCTTACCTAAAAGAACAGTCAGCTTCCTCATCTTCAACACTTCCACATTCTTCTCATCCATGTAGAGATTGACATCATGACAACAATATTGTAATAGTTGAGAAATTTTAGTTAAGAGCCAACTATTCAGGTTAGTAGTCCTATTAGTTATGTTTTAATATATATTGGCTATATTAGGCTAATATTTATGTGTTAATTAAGTGTGTAATTTTATATAATTTAGTTGTCAATTTTAATTGATTTGTTTTCTGGTTGCATGCATAGAGCTAGTAAACTAGTCATGAGTAGGTTGATGTGAGTTGTACAAGGTCCACGGAATGAATTGGGCCAATTGGCACTACGCATTAAATGGGCTTGGTCATTTAGGCTGAAAATGATTTGAGGTTACTAAGTTGGGAAAAAAAAAAAGAAAATGCAAGTTGTTTGAACTATCGAGCGTTACTCTTAACTCCAATATCGTGACAATAGGCGCTCTGTAACACCCCTCCTTCCCTAGGACAAATATTACATCACCAAGACCTCATTATGGAATCATTAAGGCTAAATTGAACATTAAAACTGAACTCAAAAGACTTATAAAATAGAAAAGAATGGGAAAAAGAAATTTTCTCTCTTTAAACAAATAGAAAGTTGTTAGGTCCCGCTTTATAGTCAAGCTAAGCAAGGACTAAAAACAAGTCAACCTGAAAATGCGCCATTAGGAATAAGTATGTCACTTACCCAAATACTATTGGCACTCCATTCATTACATAAAAACTTCAAGCTTGGTGAATAACTAGCACCCTTAAATCCAAAAAACGTTTGCATACCATTCATTACATAATAACACTCAAATACTATTGGCATACTAATTACGTAGGATAAGAAATCGCTTTCGTGAACTTCTAACATAATGAAACTCAAACATTCGTTCTACTGGGTGCTAAATGAAAACTTCATAAACTAACGCATTTACACCATTTGAAGCATTCTCACTCACCTATAAGCAAGACACATGCAAACAGTCTGAAAACACATTTTTAGTTTCTGCTAAATGGAACTGAAATCTCTATTAGAACACTATTTGGGGTTAAAACACTTAGAAAATCACAATACTTTAGGTATTTGGATTAAAACATATTCTTATAGCATATATGAGTTGCCAGTTAAAAGTTCCTCCTCAACAAGTGTGAAATGCATATTTGCTAGACACTTAGGATCCAAGTACACACTAAAGTCTATGATGTACCTTGTGCTCGTTAGGATAATATTAACCTGAAAGCATAAGTTAATTTTTGGAAACCCGAAAATGCAACGGGAATTTCACTATCGGGAATGCATAGGTTGCTTAATTCTTTGAAACCAACCATAATGCAAGCGCTCAAGTTATTCACAACTTTCAAGAAAAATGTCTTTTGAAATTTCTAACGACTAAACCAACTTTATGCAGAAATATTAGCAATTTTCAAAACTTGGAAAACATACAAAGCAGCCCAATTTACGAACACCATTCATAAAGCACCAACCACACATTTTTGCACAAGACACTTTATAAAACAAATTGACACACATTGAGCTTGCCACCATCTTGATCTTTCATCCAACACACTTCACAAGTCATTGTCAAGATAATAATTTATTTCTCGACAAAACATCTTAAGTATAATAATGATTCTGTAAGAATTCATAACAACATCAACTAGGCTAGGAATTACTTAACATAACCACAAGAGCTTCTAATATTTTTAGAGCATAATTCACTAACTCGATTCTCATTACCATACCACATAGTCATTAGTCGTATTACAAATAAAGCAACTCTTCAATTAAAGACACTTGACCTAGGACCCATCTCCAACCCTTTTCTAATGCCCATTATCATTTCCAATATCCAACATTTACAAGCTAGTTATAAGAATACTTAGTGCACAGAAACTCCTATTTTTTTTAATTAATCCCCATCAAGTTTCTCCTGTCTTTGTCTTTTTCTTCCCTCTAAGTTAACCCATACTACCTCATTCAAAATTCCCATAAGCTTTAAGTCATAAACCACCAAAATTGTGGTCCCAATGTTATAGATCCGCTCACTTAGTATCAAATTCTCATCCAAATATTACTACATCTATCAATTCTACAATTTTCATCAAAACCCTAACTATCAACCTGATGTCTTCATTTTGCTTAAAATTGACAATTCAACTTAGACACTGCTCATGACCACCAACAATCAACATAAAACCAAAAATCAACTTAATTTCAAATTAATATAGTTTAGGGAGAGACTTACTCACTTGAAAAATTTGGATGAAAAAAGAAAACACGCAAGCCAATCAATGGAATGAATTCTCCTCCTTTGCGCCCAAGCCCTAGCTTTCCTTCTTCTTCTTCCCCACCTCCTTCTTTGCCCTTTCTTCTTCTTCTCTTCGTGCTCTATCTCTCTCTCCCGCTCTCTCTCGTGTGTTGTGATTATGTGGACTATTTGTGTGTTGTGTGGCGTGTGTGTGAGTGTTAATAGTAGGAAGGAACCTCCCTTTTTTCGCTATAGTGTAGTGAATGTCTCCCCTCCTTCCTTTTTTTAACTCAAGCTGTTCTCTCTTTGTTGGCATGGGTTTCCCCCATCCATACAAAAATTCACTTCTTTTGTTAAAATCCTTTCGACTCAATGATTGAGTTGAAAAAATAAGGAGGGTTGAGGTTTGACCTAATTCAACTAGTATATGACTGGTATTAACCTAATTAGGTAATTTACCAAAATCTAAATTCCAAAATTAAAACAACCAACTAAAAAACAAATAATTATGAGCACTATTTCACCTAAAATAATACATCACATAATCCTTAAATTTAACAAATAAATTAACTCAATTAACCTAATCCATGTAAGTAACTAAAATGAAATTTCATGGTCCTTGTACACCCCTTTCCTCAACGCCAAATCTCGACTCAGCCCCCTTCTCCTTCAACGCTATGACACTGACCTGTTTTACCCACTTCTCTTCTACCGTTCATACCCACTAGGAGAGAGAGAGTGAGAAGAGTGAGAGAGGGAAGCATGGAGGAAGAAGTAGAGCAGAACAACAACATCAGTGACAAGGGGATAGCATCAAGGTGTTGATGTCAGGTGGGAAGAGGGGAGGGATAGAACAGCACAGGCGAGCCAGGGGGAGGCCAAATCCATCTTCGATAAGTGAAGAAATTAGCCAACAGATGGGTTTTTGAGCTTAGATTTAGGTGGGTTCTTCAATTCTTCAGTAATACTAAATAATTTTGAATTTTTTTTAGCAATTTCACAATTGTCATGAAAGGGGGGAGAACTTTCTTTGTGATGTTCTTGTGAACTAGGAAATTTGTGTGAAGGTAGAAGGCTAGATGCATTATTTTGGATGAAACTGATGTGATTTAAGGGATAACTTTATAGGTGGTGTTGTAATGAGGGAGCCTTAGTTGGGAGTTGAAATTATGATATTTTAAAGTGTTCAGGTGTTGTGTCTTGTTAGATATTTCTCTAGAATTGGTTTAATTAACTTTGATAGTAATTGTGTCAGAGAGCTAACGTGTCACAGCTACAGAGCTCTTCCATTTTGAGCCTTACATGTGCGTGCTCTGCTAGGGCAGAGTTGGCCCAGGTAGAGACAGGCTAACTTCGTGGAATAGTTCTGTGGAGAGCCATTTCTGTGAGTCGGGCAGTGGCTGTCCTGGGCTAACTCCCCCTACCTTGTTTCCCCTAATTTTTGGTGTATGGGGATGAGACTAAAGTAGGTAGAACAGGGGTGGTGGTTGTTGGTGGCAGGACGGTTTTGGTCTCAAGCGTCACAACTGAATAGCCACCACCTTACCTTAGCTCAGCCCCACTCGTCCATATGTGTGTATAGTGCTTGATTGGATTAGTGTCTCATGATGTATGGTTTGCGTTTAATAATGGAATGGTTTAAATACACACTGAATCATATGAAGTGAGTAAGAAATAACATCGAATGGACCCTAGAATCGGCTTATTTGATTAAAAGGCAAAAACCTTTTGTTTTCTTCCATATGATGGAAACTAATTTTGAAACGACATTTTTAACACCCACTTTCAAAAACAAGGTTGAGAACTCTCTTTGATTCTGACCCCTTTTCTAGCTATTGCAGCCGCTAGATATTTTTACAAGCTGCCGCAAACTTTTAATACCATGAATTTCGCCAAAAACTAGATGGTGCTATGCTAATACCATTTGATGATTAAAAGCCATTTTCATTTGATTGAGAGTCATTTGGTAAATTATCTCTACACCCCAAAATGCAATTATTTTCCTATTAATTAAAGTTATATGATTGTAGGAGATAAAACTTTGGTGACAAATCACATGATGCTACGTGCAAAATAAAATAATTTTTATTTAGCTAATTTGGAGCTACCATGTGTAAAATTAGATTTAGCGGGCCCATTTAAATAGAATCAAATTCTCACCCATCAGAAATCGCGACATGTCATTAGCGATGTAATAAATAGTAATTATTTCTTTATTTAAAATAAAGAGATAATGACTAAAATATGGGCCAAGGCTCAAAGTGTAACTCAAAACCCTAGCCTGGAAGCTTATAAATAAAGGTTCTCCACCCTCATTCTGAAAGGAGCTTAGCATTCCACATCCTCGACCAGTTAGAGCTCAGACTACAGATGTCATTCAAGCACCAAGCAACGAGGACCAAAGTCGGCTTGTTTAAGATCTTCTACAATTAAAATCTACTTCGGAGTTCTCCATCCAACGAATCGATCCAGATCAAGCAATTTCACCATTGCATTGAGCAATTTAGCTAACTACATTCAACATTCAGAATTTACAGAATTCAGAAGCTTTGACTACAAGTGGCATCCAGCCACCAAGCGAGACGAATTAGAACTTGCAAGCTTTAGAGACAATAATTAACCATCTACAAATGAGGATAAAGAACTATTTCAGAGTTTTTCAGCTGATTTGCATCGATCAAGATCAGGTAATCAGATCCTCAAATCACACAAGCTACTAGAAAATCGAATCAGAGGAACACTTTAGTTGTATTTAATTCAGAGACTGTACTCACATACACAACATTAGTACAAAATTTAATTTATTTTTTAATTTCTTGTCTAATATATTTTAGGCTCAAAATTTGTATTTAAAAATTTTTGACATGTTTGGTGGGACCTCTCTGCCTCTCATCTCTTTCTTCAAGAAAACAAGTTCTGCACTTCTTTGAAGAAGATATGACTCTCAACAATGTCATCCTTCAACCTTGAAAGAAAAAGACTATTAAATCCACATACAAATGATCCACAAAGGCTAGTATTGCCTCTAGCAATCGAAGCACTAGGGCAGTGACCAGACGCACTTCCTCATCTGTTGCCTCCACCACCTAAAAGCAACGAGTCATGGCTCCAACTTTATAGTCATGCAAAACTCGAAAAATCGGCTCCAACTTAGCTACTGATAGAGTCAATCAAATTGCTTATCTCCCTAATTTGAAGTTAAATTCTCTTCCTGTCTACGATATGAGGAAGACATTACCGCTTGGAATGGATGAATTCCAAACCCACATCCATCTTGTCTTTCAGCCTTTCGGTGCCGGGGATGACAGCTATAATAGTAGTGATTATTCACCAACGTCTCCAAGGGATTTGCATTTCTCCTAATCAGAAACTGAGTCTTCCAACACTATCGTCATGCTAGTCCTGGTAACAGAGGCTATCAACTAGGAGGGGTAACTGGCAGACATGGAGGCCACACTGGATAGACTCTCAAAGGAAAATGCAGAAAAGGATGCTCAAATCAATCATCAAAGCAAATAGATTGCTGATTTGACAAGGAAGCTAGGGAAGCAAATGGCTAAAGCCTCCAGTACAGGTTTAGGTGGTGAAGATTTTAATAAAGAATCTAAACACAATGAATAGTTTGACAATGAACGCAAACCAAAGAAGGAATCATCCTTGAGCTCAATGTCAGTTGACCAAATTCAAAGCTTGATAGTTGAGTCTGTGAAGGTCCAGTTGGGGGTAGATTCTCGTAAAACTCACTCGTATACAAAATCTTACACAAAGAGGATTGATGCACTTTGTATGCCTCACTACTATAGGCCACCTAAGTTCCTACAATTTGATGCCAAGGGTAACCCCAAGCAGCGCTCACTTCATCGAAACTCGCAATAATATTAGCACTCAAGGAGACCAATTGGTGAAACAGTTCATGCGATCCCTTAAAGGAATTGCATTCAAGTGGTTTATAAACCTTGCCTCTGAGTCCATTAATAGCTAAGGGAAAATGGAAAGTAAGTTCTTAAATCACTTCTATAGCACACGCCGCATAGCTAGCATAATAGAGTTTAATGAGCCTACAAGTCAGTCATCGATTACATAAGTCGTTAGTGTGCTCTTTCTTTAAAGTACACTGACCATTTATTTGAATCTTCTATTGTTAAGCTGTGTGCCCAAGGAATGAATTGGGATATACTTTATGCCTTGCAAGTAAAAAAGCCTAAAACATTCCAAGAATTGGCAATGCGAGCTCATGATATGGGGCTTACTATTGCCTACTATGGAGGATGGATCAATGGCTATGAATCAATTACATTGTCAACAAATGAAAGCTCCATGCTTAGAGGCTTTGAAGAGAAGGAATACCCTTATTTTGACTTCGATGCACTATAAAGTCTTGAGAAACTTCTCCAAAAGGGGCTTATAGAACTTCCGGAGTCAAAGCGTCCTGAAAAAATAAGAACTAATGATCCCAGATACTGTAAGTATGATGGGATGATTAGTCATCCTATAGAGAAGTGCAAGGCATTCAAGGGGCAAGTCCTACAACTTATAAAGGAACGAAAGATCACATTAGATGAAGAAGACACCGAAGAATCTAATTGATCATCTATTAAGATCATATTGGAAAATGCTTTGGAAGAGGAGCAACCCAAAATTAGAATTTAAGGAGCAGACTTTTAAGTCACTTAAAGACTATTAAGTGAAAGATTCAAGACTTCCAAGACAATATAAGTATATGCTTGAGGAAGACTTTCAAGACACCCTTAAAGACTTCTAAGTCATAAAGCAATTTTGACTCTCAAGTCAACACAAACTGTCAAGTCATCTACATGATGCTCAAGCCATCAAAATCAAAGACTTTCAAGTTGTCCAAAGATTATCAAGTCAACAAAATTACAAAATTTGGAAGGAACTCAACGACTCTCAAGCCATGAACATGGCAGAGTCTCCGGTCATCAAGGACGTAAGCTCTCAAATAACTAAAATTTAAAGATTCTCAAGTTATATAAGTCACAGACTCATGAGTCAAACAGAGTTGTTGACTTTTAAGTTATCGACGACTTTCAAGTCAACCCTATAGACCCTCAAGTCATTGATGTAACAAACTCTTAAGTCTTTAAAGTCAAAGGCACCAAAGTAAGAGACTATCAAGTCAGTAAATTCAAGGCTCCTAAGTCATCAAATCTCGAAGACTCCCAAGTGGTAAAATTCTTGAACTTATAAGTCAATCCTAGCAGACTTCCAAATTATGAAATCTCATGGACTTCCAAGTTGATCTTTCTAGACTCCAAGATTAATCTTGGCAGACTCCCAAGTCACCAACTCTCATGGACTTCCAAGTCGATCTTCTAAGACTCCAAAGTTGTTTCTTTAATACTCCTTAGTCAACAAAATTGTTGACTCCCAAGTAACTAAGAGGACTCTCAAGTCATCAAAGTTCAAATCTCTTAAGACATCAAAATTAAAAGAGTACCACGTCATCAAAGTTCTAAATTCCAAAAACAAGAAAGTTTTAAGCTCCAAGTTATCGAACTTAAAGACCCTCACGTCTTCAAAGTTTAAGACTCCTAAGTCAACATATTCATTGACCCCCAAGTCACTAAATAGACTCCCAAGTCATCAAGTCATCGGAGTAAAAGATTATCAAGTTAGTTTATCAAAGGGTGCTGGCTTGTTACGTTACTAAGCGCATCATCAAATCATATAAATAGACTTTAAATTGTCACAAAATTATTGCAAACTCTTAGAACGCCTCCAAGTTGGGGGCAACAGTAAGATTGCATCCTCGTTCACATTAGCGATATAGGTGTCCTCTTTTAAATTGGCAATTTTTTTCTTCAAGTTGGGCACTAGCAATGTAGGCATCTTTCTTTAAGTATGCAACCTCCTATTTCAAGTTGATTCCTGGCTTTGAAAGTTGACCTTATTTTACTATATGATCGGAGCAACCGCAAAGTTAAGCCTTTGCTGTCTAACAGAATGAGTCAAGCCTCTGTCTAATTAGAGCGATCAAGCCTCTGTCATCTAAGGAAGGGCCATGCCCTTACTGTCTGACCGAATGAGTTAAGCTTATGTCTGATCGAAGAGGTCAAGTCTGCACTGTCTGATCAGGTGAGTCACCTTTACTGTTTGATTAGACGAGTTACGCCTCTTCTATCTGATCGGATGAGCTAGCCTTTACACTCTAATCGAGAGAGTCGCCTTTACTGTCTAATAGAAAAGGTCAGCTCTGCACTGTCTGATCGAATGAGTCACCTTTGCTGTCTGATTGGATGAGTCATGTCTCCTCTATTTGATTAGATGAGCCAAGCCTTTACTTTCTAATCAGGAGAGTAGCCTTTGTTATCTAATGGAAGAGGCCAAGTCTACAATGTCTAATCGAATAAGTCACTTTTGCTATTTGATTGGATAAGTCACACCTCCTCTATCTGATTGGATAAGCCAAGCCTTCGCTTTCTAATCGAGAGAGTCGTCTTTGTTCTCTGATAGAAGAAGTCAAGTCTCTACTGTCCTATCGGAGGAGCATGAATGCCTTTGCTCTCTGATCGTTGGAATCAAGCCTTTGCTATCTTATCGGAGTAGTCAAACCTTTACTTTCTGATTAGAGGAGTCATGCTTTGAATATCTGATTGAAGGGGTCACACCTTCGTTGTCTTAATGTCTCCGCTCTCTGATCGAAGAAGTAATGTCTTTGCTATCTGACCGGAGGGGTTGTACCTTCACTGTTTAAGTAGAGAAGCTATGCTTTCACAAGTATGATAGAAATTGTGACTGAAGGAAGAAATCTCAAGTCGACGCTGACTAGATTAAGTGAGGAACTCTCATGCGAAGAATATCGAAATTGCACAGAGAAACGATTCCTTTTATTAAAAGTCGACCTTAATTCACAATCTAAATGGAAGAGTCGCAGCAAGGAGGTAATTCAAATTGATCCCAACTAGATAAGTGAGGGAGTCTCCAGCGAAGAATTGAATCTATAGGGAAAAACAATTCTCCATCTTAAAAGTCGACCTCACTTTAAAATCTAATTGGAGTCGTCACGGATAGAAAGAGGGAATCCAAGTCAACCCCAACTAGATTAAGTGAGGGAGTCTCCTATGAAAAATCGAATACAAGAGAGAAACAATCTCGTCTTAAAAGTCGGCCTCGCTTTCGATCTGACAGGGGAGTAGTCGATGCAGCAGCTTCTTAGAAAAAAAGGGAAGCATTAGTTCAGGTTCCCCAAAAAAGGGGACTAAAAACAAAAGGAAAAAAATGGAAGAAAAAAAGAGGCATGTGCACGTGCATGAATAGGCAATCTCAGTGGAAAAAGACTAGAAAAAGTTACCAATGGCGATGAAATGCTGGTCTCATTACATCAACACTTTGGAGCAATTTAAGATTAAATTGTCCAGTACAACTTCTACAAAAATGCCATGGAAAATGCCATGGTTGCTCCTTTCTATCTCTATCTTCTCTCTATACAGTATAACCAACCATGGGTGATAACACCACCAAGGATCAAATAGACATTACTGATAACAGACCATTATGAAGAGAAAGTGGTGCCGAATTTTTGGCCAACTGCAGTGAAGACTCATGATATTTTAGAAGAATTTATTGCAGAGCATGATGAATTGATAGCAGCCCGAAGGGCAAATTTATAGTAGTTGTCGAAAAAAAATAACAAATTGTTGCTAAACTTCCATCTCCCTAGATTATCACAAATTGTTGATGGAATTCTATCCTTCTAAATTGTTACAGAATTTATCACAAATTGTTGATAGAATTATATCCCTTCAAATTCTTGATAGAATTTATCACAAGTTGTTGATATAATTCTATTCTTAAAATTGTTGATAAATTTTATCACAAATCTACAAGCAGAATTATTTTCAAAAAAAATAATCAGGTTGGATTATTTACCAAATCACCAAGTTGCATACACACCCAAAAGAAAAAACAGAGCTTCGATCATTAGCATCTTCCAAGTTTTTGAGACTCAACTTCTTCAAATGCTCAAGATTCGTGAGCGCATCTAACTCTCAAAAGGGGCATCTGTAGGAGATAAAAATTTGCTAACAAATCACATTACACCACGTGTAAAATAAAATAATTTTATTTTGTCAATTAGGAGTTGCCACGTGAAAAATTGGCTTTGGCGAGTCCATTTAAACGGAATCAAATTCTGACCCACTAGAGATTGTCACATGTCATTAGTGTTGCAATGAATAGTAATTATTCCTTTATTTATTAAAAAAAATGATAATGCCTAAAATATAGGCCAAGGCCTAAAGAGCAACTGAAAACCCTAGCCTGAGAGCCTATAAATAGAAGTCTGGGAGTTGACTTGAAATCTACATCATAGTTCTTCATCAAGCTCATCGATCGAGATCAAGCAATTTTGCCCTTGTATAGATTAATTTGGCCAATTACATTCAATATTGAGCATTTACAGAATTCAGAAGCTCTAACTACAAGCAGCATTCAGCTACCAAGCGAGAAGGATCAGAACTTACAAGCTGTAGAGACAACAATCAACCATTTGTAGGTTATGATCGAGAACAATTTCAGAGTTTTTCAGCTGATTTGCATCGATCGGGATCGAACCATCGCACCCTCGAATTGCCCAAGAAACTAGGAGATCGAATCAAAGGAGCACTTTAGCTGTATTCAATTCAGAGATTGTAATCACATATATAATATTGATATAAAATTCAATTTGTTTTTCAATGTCTTGTCTAATTTGTCTTAGGCTCGAAATTTGTATTTACAATGACATCGAAATCAATTTAGGGGAACAGGTTTGTTTGAGCTATTTATGCTTTATGAAGTGCACTTGAGATGCTCTTAGCTACGAGGATTGTGCGAATAGCATTGACTCAGTCTAAGAAGTAGAATCGAAAAGCAGGAAGCCTGTTTTATTTAGGGAGTAGGTATGGAAAGAGGAAACCTCATTTGTTACTACCATAATGAGGGCATGATTTCATTGGCTTCGAGCGGCCCTAGGGATATTATAATTTGTGAGTTGGGGTACTTACTTAAGGAGTGCACTAACTTGTGAATCTAGCACCGTTAAAGTGAGTTCATAACTGTTATGCATCGAAGACCTAAATACGCTAGTCCAAAGGTTCGAAAAAGTGCGTGCAATATTCAAAAAGACTCTTATTCTATCACAAACGACGTCCTTCAGGGAGAAATCAATTTATAAAGCTTTAGGTTAGTTTAAGTGAAGCTTCTTGCCCTTTTTATGCATTAATTTTCATTTCTCACTAAAGAACTCTACTTGATAGCTTTAAAAGAAATCTTTTGATGTTAAACGGCAAGCTAGCAACCGCACAGCCTACTGACCTCAATACTTAGACATTGAAGGAAAGCTTTATTCCGGAGTCTTGTATGTTTAATATGTTGATATTAAATACAATTTATGGTGTGTCTGCTACATAAAAGTATTATGTGCAACTGTTTTATTTCTTTCAGGATGAACATTATCTACTAAGCATGTGGTAGCCCAACCCCGCCCCCAATTTCCCTTTTTTTGTTACAAACTGAAATAGGTACAAAGTAGTATGCCTTATTATGACTTAGATATAGTCATCCCCAGTTTAGATCGTAAGCATGCTACAGGACTTTTCTGCTTCTTTGTTAAGCTTTTGAAATAAATAACATGTTATAATATTTATAAGCATCTGGATTGGCTTTAGCTACGTTTTCTCTGGCCACATCTTGCGTACCTTCTTAATTACATGCCAGTTGCATGTTGACTTAAGCTTAAGTAACTCAGGTGTGTGACCTAAGGTGTTAACTCTGTTTGCTACGCTTTATTCTATTAAGACTTTCAAATACCATCAGATCAAGTTTAAGCCTTTTATTTACTGTAGTTACTGGTGGAATTCTAGCAGTTTCAATTTAGCACACTCAACCGTATCTTAGATTTACATTCCATAGCTTACTAAATTTTTTCAATAGCCCTTTGCAACCTTAGGGGCTTCTTAGTGAGGCTTGGCGATGTAACATTCCTCTAAGAAGAGAGGAGTATTATATTTAGTGGTATCAGAGCTATAGCTTTGCACTGTACATCCAATATCATATCAATGCATGAAATACATGCAACATGTGTGTATTTACACGCTTATTATTACGTATATTGGATTATATGGTCACTTGTGCAGCATCGGTGTAGAATAGTATTCTACATCGCATACAGCATATACTTGCCTTTGTGGTGCGCCACCTGGAATGCAGCTATCTATTGGAGAGCCTTGGAGCTAAGTAATCGGTGGGGAGTCCATTGGGTCGGCCAAAGCCATTGGGTGATCATGTTCATTCAGAGAATGCCAGATGGGACTTAGTAGACTTTCTGCAGGTGGAAGAAATATCAATTGGATCACCTAGGGAATACCCCAATCAAGCAGCAACTTACTGCTAGCCAATTTGCTTATAATACGCTTATTCCTGCAGAGAAAAACATCCTCCAATCCATCTTCCAATCATCATGTTGGAGAGTACACATGCAGAGCATCATTAGATAAGAGAGCTCTTTGTTAAGGTAGCCTATGCTGAGCGCTACAAGCAAATAAACAAGACGTGGGTATATTTGATAGATGCCTATGGGGTGCTCTACCCCCAAAGCGGACAAGCAACAGCGGTTAGGATTACGGAAATGGTATATGAAAAGTATAAAATTGAAAACTCTGCAATACTGACATTAGAAAAATTGCTAGCTTCTGCCTCAATAGCATCTGACAGCTCAGGTGGCCTCATGATTGAGTACACTCCTGAGGACAGCTCGTCTAACAAGGAATAGGTGTAGACCCAAGGAAGAGAGCGGAATGACGGGAACTATGGTTCATAAGTGTTGCAACATATATAAATAAATTTGTTGTATCTTTTTATTTAAGTAAAAGTACCAGAATATTAGGTGGCTCTCCTAGTGATTTTAAGTCACAAAGCTTGTATTTAAATAAGCTAGATGTGTATAAGCTACTTACTAGTGTTGTGTGTAAATGAAATTGCATATATGTATTCCAATCAGTAAATGCATTGTACATAGTGTAAAGTTATATGTAACTGATGCTGTTGTTTGGTTTTATTGTGATGCAAGTGCTGGAAATATTTAGTGTTATTATCCCTTGGTTGTGAGTAGTCTTATTACTTAGAAGCTACTACATTCTCGTTATGAAGGATAGTATAGCTTGTGATATTAACATCTAACCTGAACTAGAATTACCTGTGTAGACATATGCCTCAACACCATGATGAATCACTAGAGCCAATAGCTATGGACATGATACGTCAGTTCAACAAGCAAAAGCCACCAAAATTTGAAGGCATATCAGATCCCTTGTTACATGAAGAATGGCTTAGGAAAATGCAAAGTCTATTTCAGATCACGGAATATTGGGGAGATTTAAGGTGCATCTGGCTGCCTACGAATTCAAACGGGAGGCTGAATTTTGGTGGGGAATGGTGAAGCCCCGAGTGACTGAACCGTTGTTAACCTGTGATTAGTTGGAGGCTTTAATGGTAGCAAATACTACCCTAAAGATGTGAAGGGAGCTAAGGAACACAAATTACTTCACCTTAAACAAGGGAAAACGAGTGTAATGAAGTGCACAGTGAAGTTTAAGCAAATGGTAGCAGGGCATGCATACACCATCTTTCAAGAAATGTACCAGAGAGCTATGAAAATAGCCCGGGTCATAGATGAGATTGAAGTTGCAAATAGAGAAATGGCTCAGTCAAAGAGGAATTTTGGTCCTGGCGGGTCCAATTCCCAGAGAGGCAGAAATTTTAGAAGATTTAACCCTAGGTACACTCAAGATAACGGAAAGCAACCTGTGTACTAGCCCCAAAAAAAGCCCTATGACAAGCGCAGCCGCCGGTATCTTGACCCATGCAGAGGTGCCCTATACTAGTACCATCGTTGTGGAGAATTTTGACATATAGTCACCAACTACCCAAAAGCAACCTAGAATAGCCAGAGAAAACATCCAGCTGTCAACATTCAAGCCTTAACCCGCAGTATTGCAAGTCGCCCTCTAGCCAGCACTCAAGTGGGAGTAAACATGAAAAAAAAGCCATAATCTAAGGAAAGGTATTCAATTCAGAGCGAGAAGAATAGAAGACTTAATGCTATAGTGACAAGTACTATTATTGTTAACAACCTTTACGCTTATGCTTTATTTGATTCTGGTGCTACACATTCATTTGCCAATCATGAATTTGTAAAGAAATGTATTAGTCAACGTGTTAAGATGGATATAGAACTTTGTGTGACTCCTCTCTTAGGCTCTGTTTATCATACTAATGTTATATTATGAATTGTTTTGTTAATGTGAATGAGTGAATCCTCCCTGCTGATTTGGTGCAGTTAGATATCGAGGGATGTGATATTATTTTGCGAATGGATTGGTTAGCTAAATATAAAGCTACCATAGTTTGTGAAAAGAAACTAATAGCTTTCTCGACCCCTGAAGTAGAAAGGCTGGAATTTAGTGGGAGCAACTGTATGAAAACCACCCTAACTGTATCACTCATGCGAGCCTTCAAAATGTTGAAGAATGGGTGTTAGGGTTATCTGTGTGTAATCTAAGTGGCAGAACCAAATGTGTTTTGGACCTAGATGAGTTCCTAATAGTGCAATATTTCATAGGCATGTTCTAGGAGGTACTAAGACTACCACCTGACTAGGAAATTGAGTTTACAATAAACTTCGCACTGGGCACTACCCTGATCTCCAAGGCTCCTTACCTTGTTACACCTGCAGAGTTCGTTGAACTGAAGAGCCAACTGAAGGAGTTGCTAGATAAAGGATTAATCCAACCTAGTGTCTCACCTGTTGAGCTTCAGTAGTATTTGTAAAGAGGAAAATGGGAGTTTAAGATTGTGCATTATTTACTGGGAGCTAAATAAGGTGACTATTAATAATAAGTATCCCCTCCCCAGAATCAATGATCTATTTCATCAATAATTTGGTCCTGTAGTATTCTCTATGATCGATCTAGGATTGCGATGCCATCAGTTAAAGAACAAAAAGGAGGATTTGCCAAAAACAACCTTCTAGACTTGAGATGGGCACTACGAGTTCCTAGTTCTACCTTTTGGGGTTAACCAATGCCCTAACTTTCTTTATAGATCTAATAAGTAGGGTATTTTAGCCCTTCCTTGATAAGCTCAAAGTGGTATTTAATGACATCTTGATATAGTCCAAAACCTAGGAAGAGCATGCAGAACACTTATGAATGATGTGGAAAACTCTAGGAGAACATAAGTTGTCTTCTAAACTAAAAAAAAGTGTGAGTTTTGGCCAGAGAAGTTTCATTTCCTAGGTCACCTGGTGTTCGAAGATGGCATATCAATGGACTATGCTAAGGTGAAGCTATTATAAATTGGCTAAGGCCCATGAGAGTTACAGAGGTTTAACATTTTCTAGGTGCAGTTGGTTACTACAGGAGATTTGTAGAAGGATTTTCCAAGTTAGCCTTACCGATTACCATACTACTTTGTGAAAGCAACAGTTTGAGTGGACTGAAGAATGTGAAAATGGCTTCTAGGAGCTAGAGAGACAACTAGTGTTAGCTTCAATCCTAGTTATACTAGAGGTGATATGGGATTCGTGATTTACAATGAAGCATCTAAGAAGGGGTTAGGATGTGTTCTAATGCAAAAACAGTCGAGTTATTGCTTATGCATATGCCTCACGTTAGCTAATGTCATATGAAAGGAACTACCCCATGCACAACTTGGAATTAGCTATAGGTTTATTTGCTTTAAAGATTTGGACACACTACCTTTATGGGGTAGGATGCGAGGCATACACTACCTACAAGAGTCTGAAGTATATTTTTACTCAGAAAGAGTCAAACTAATCCATGAGTGATTTTATTTTACCAAATAAAGGTTTAAGATTGAGGAAAAAAGCTTAAGATCTCGAAGAATATCATCTCGACACTCATAAACCCCAAAACAACAATGATAATTGAATAGGGTCACAACCCTGAGCCAAGATCCGTGTTAGCAGTTTTAATTACCGCAAGTGCACGGCGTAGCTATAGCTAGCAACCGGCAAGTACGGGTCGAATCCACAGGGAACTTGGCTTCAATTACCGGAACTAATTAGACAACTCAAGCTAGGTGATCACAAAAGGGGTTTTTGAGAATTAAACTAAGGAATTTAGTCGATTAAACAGTGAATCAAGCAGCAGAATGGAAGGCACCTAGGTTGGAATTAACGGCACGAATATGCTAGTGAATTAGATACTAACCCAATCAAACAATCCTAAGCATGCATCACGAATGGATAGATTGCTGATTCAGCTCATCCCCTCCCTCTCTCAAGGGTCGAAGACTAATCCTAGAACCATAGTCGCCTATTTTCATAGGACTGAAAGTCGAAAGATTACAAGGTCTACAATCTCAAATCCCAATTAAAGCTTAACTATTCTCATGTTAAAACCTTAATCGTGTGCTAAGTCGCACTAGGTAAAGGTTCCGTCTCTCAACGCTTCCCTAAACCCCAATAAAAAGGATGAATGTTCTTTCGAGCATTTCATCGAACAGGTGGCGCGCAAAGTAGAATTCGCAATTACAAACAAAGGGAAAGCATGGATTGGGCTAGTTCATAATTCAACAATACATATTCAGCGTTAATCCCAACCTAAGTTGAAGGATTTAGCCTACAACCATGTTTAATGCAACAATCACAACAATCAATCCAACAAACATGATAACCAAACTCTAAAACTATCAAAAACAAGCAAGAGAAGGAAAGAGGGCAAGAACCTGGAATAAATCGAATGAATTAACAATGGAATCAACTTCAATCGAATAACGTAATTTAAGAGTAATAGAAACTTAAACCTCCAAATAAAGCTAAGAGTCGCCTCCAGAAAGTTTGAGAGAAAACTAAAACGTAAAACTAAGCGTCCAAAAAACTCCCCTTCAAAACAGCCCCGAAGGAAAATTTAAGTCGCGTTGCAGAACGAGGGTGGCACGGTCGTGCCAGACGACTCGGCACCACCGTGCCAAAATTCTGGAACGCCCAAGACCGACTTGCAGAACCGGCCACGTGGCATGGTCGTGCCACGTGGCACGGCTACACCGTGCCATGTGGCGGCCGGTTCGGGTTGGCCGGGTCTTCGTGGTTTGCCCTGTCGCGTGTGTTCGATTCTCCGGGACTTCCGTGTGACGCTTTTTCGTAGCTTTTTCAGGCCCCTTTGGCACTCCTTTCTGCTAAATGTTGTTCATCTTTTTGTTTCTTCAATAAAGTTCCTGAAAAATGTCGAAAGATGTTAAACGAGTGAAAAGTACACAAAAGGAGGCCGATTTGACCCTCCCTTGACGCAATTGAATGTGAAAAAGGGGGAAAAAATGGGTCAAATAGGGGCTAAAAATAGTACGAAATAGAGGTTCATCACCCCCCATGCTTATCTCTTGCTTGTCCCCAAGCAAGACTATGCTATGAAAAATCAGGGAGGATGGTGGACCTCGAAACACACCCTCTTCAAGGAAAAGGATGGAGGATCGACGAATCACACTAATCATGCAGTGAAGGTGGTCAAGTCAAGGTGTGCAAGAAAATTTCAATAAAAATGAATGCAATGCCATCCATGAATCACTTTGCCTAAATGAAACACACCACACACCCCAATATTGAAAAACATAGTAGGACATAACCTTCCTCAACAAATGGTGAGTAAGCAGGACTGGTAGGACCTCACTTTAAGGCAAAGTGGAACACTCTTTTCAATGTGTTTGAAATATGTAACAGGGGCACGCTCAATACTCCAACCAATTAGGCAAACTACCATATGCTTGGTAACGTTCTCTACTCTCCACCGCAAAAATGCAATGTGCAATGTGTCAATCATGAGGGCTTGCAATAGGGATGTAATGGGGCTAAGGTCAAAGGTGAGAAGTGGAATAATTTGGGAAAGTGGAGTTATTAGTCAAAGACTAGGAGCAAGAACACTTCCACAATTCAGCATTATAGATATAACTTCGCACCAACTTGCGAATCGAGTGGCAAAGCTCGCAAAAACCTCTTAAGGAGAAACCAACGAGCTTATTGCAAAAAGCTTCCATGCTACCCATTTTATTTGCAACTTCTCATTTCATTTTCTTTCATTTTTTTCCTTTTTGTTTGTTTGTTTTTTTTTTATCTTTTTTTTTGAGAAGCAAAAAGGATGCACATTGGATAGCGTTGGAAGTACAAAAGTTAATTCGCAATTTCCCCAAAACGAGCCACTAGCATTATGCCCGCAGAGAATAATCAAATGTCCCAAATATATCTAACTCCATTGTGGAAGTGTCGCCCCACTAGACCTTGATAAGGGTGGAGGAAATATGCACAGGTCAAGTGTGTAATTGATATGGTGCAACAACAACAACAGGGGGAAAGGCACAAAGGGCTACTAAAGGGGGAACATACAACAACAGGTGGCTTTCTGGCTAATGTGGCTACGTGAACGAAAATTGCCTCAATCATGTCAACACATGCAATTGCTAAGTGCAGTTTCAAGGAGAACAAGACCAAGTTCTAGAGATGCATCATGGAGGAGTCACACATAAAAGGAAGTAGAGACTATATGTAATGAATAGTCATTAGGCTCAAGAATCTCACAGGTAAACCTACCACAGTCAAGTGACTTACTCCAAGGTATGTCTCATTCATCAAGGTCAATCAAGTCAAACCACATGAATCTCAGGGATAGTTAGCATGCAACACAGAGCAAGGAAACTATAGATGACAAAACAAATAAAATTTGCACAAAGACTCACACCAAGACAAGTCACGCCTCAACACACAACTCAACATGATCAATCAATCATCACCCCCTTTCAATCTCATCACAAGAGGGGTTTTCAAATTTTTTTTTTCAAAGTAATAAAGCTAACTAAGAAAGCAATAAAGATATAAAGGATAATGAAGAGAAGGGTGAGAGACAGTACCTGAGAAGCTTACGAATGCCCGACTCGATCATTTCTCCTTTTACGATGCAAAATCGAGCCCTATATGTGCTAAACTACATGCTCTAATGATCAAAAGGTAAAAACATCCTAGTGCAACTATATGCGGTCCTATCTATATGATGTGAATGCAAATGATGTCAATCGCTCTAACCCCGCAATTTTTGCCCAAAGAGCGACAAGCTCACCCTCCCATGCTTGAGATGGTCATTCTCCTCAATGAAAAGGACGCAGAGAAAGGAGAAGGGAAGGGGGCGGAGGGAAGAGGGGGGAGAAACAGACTTTTTTTTTCGCTTTTTTTTCGCTTTTTTTTTTGTTATGTTTTTTTTTTTTTAACGATGGAAAAACAAAAAGGGCCTTGGATTGCCTCCCAAGAAGCGCTTGTTTTAGGTCTCAAGCTTGACCCTTACCTCAAGAGGACGAGGCTCGCATGCTGGAGGGAGGTGTGGGAATGGAAGAAGTGGATGGTGAGGTAGCTAGCACCTCCCCAGGGGTGAAAACAGGCATCAGTGTCGCCCAAGGAGGCCCGCCAAGGGCAGTAGTAGGTGATGGAGGTGGGGGAGGCAGGACAAGCGGCCTCAGATGGGATCTGCCACCCCAATCAGGAAGTTCCACTCTCGGGATGGGTGGAGGAGTGGAAGGAGTAGGGGCTGTAGGTGTGGAGTGGGCATCAGGTGCAGTAGGTGGTGCGGGTGGTGGAACATAGAAATCCACTTACTCGCCACAAACGGTGAAGGACAGGGTGCCCATCTGCACGTCAATCACCGCCCCTGTGGTCGTAAGAAATGGACGACCTAGGATGAAGGGGGGCGGGAGGGCATCGTCCATGTCAAGGACGATAAAGTCATAGGGGACCAGAAATTTCCCCACCTGGACTGGGATGTCCTCTAGAATGCCCACAGGCTGCCTGATGGAGCAGTCTGCGAGCTGAATAGTAATGCTGGTGGGTGTGGGGTCCCATAATTGCAGCTTTTTACAGAGAGAGAGCGACATGATACTCATACTGGCGCCCAGATCGCAAAGGGCTCTCTCGATCTGCACCTCCCCTATGCAGCATGGGATGGAGAAACTACCGGGGTCCTGCAACTTGGGTGGCGACCGCCTCTGTAAGAGCGCGCTGTAGGATCCGCTAATGGAAACTACAGAAGCGTCCCTAGATTCTCCCTTCTTGGACAGGAGCTCTCGCAAAAATTTAAATTGCGCAGGGGTACTCTTGAGAGTTTCCAGGAAGGGGCTACTGGCATAGATTCGGCGTAAGATTTCCAAAAATCGCGCAAATCTAGGTTCAAGCTGACGTAGCTCGGACCATGCCAGTCGTTGAGGGTAAGGCACCGGCGGCAGATAGGGGCGAATGGGAGGTATAGGGGTGGCCTCCTCAGCAGAACTCATACTCTCTTCCTTCTTCTTTTGCCCCTCGGTTCCTATAGAGTCAGGAACAGGAATTACCTCCTGAAGAACCATCACTGGGCTCTCCTCTAACCCCTCTTCCATCGTGGAAATGGCATTGATGTGGCGGCGGAGATTAACCTCTGGCTGGCCTGGAAGTTGCCCTTGAGGTCGGGACAGGAGGCTCACCTGTTGGGCAATCTGAGCAATCTGCGTATCCATCGTTTTCTGATGGGCGGCCATGGCATCTACTCTAGAGGTCAGTAGATTGATGGACTCCTTAAGAGTCTCATTGGTCGTGGTTTGAGTCGCTACGAAGCGCTCCATAAGACTCTCCAGGTGAGATGTAGGTTCGGGAGGTGGAGGTTGTGGAGTGTAGGGAGGTCGGTTGTGGAAACCAGCTGGTTGGATGGAATGCTGGGGATGGGGGTTGGGATTTTTGTAGAGGGGGTTCGGGTGACTCTTCCAACCCTAGCTGTAGGAGGTGGGATGGGGATTATTTTGAGGAGGTGAGGTGTAAGTATGGTAGGCGTTGACGTGTTCAATGCTAGGAGGGGCATTGTAGCATTCAACGGCAGTATGGCCCTGTACACCGCATGCCTCACAAACGGCATAGATCCCCATGGATGGCCCCGCAGAAGTGGCTGATGAGGTAGTCACTTTCTCCAGGCGCTGTACGAGGGCATCCACCCTACTCGCTAGGAGCGTCACAGCGTCAACCTCGTGCTTGCCACTGCCCCTTTTGGCCGTGGCCCTCTCACTCGACCAGTGATAGTTGTTGGAAGCCATCTCTTCCAACAAAGCCTTTGCCGCTTCAATAGACTTGCCCATTAGAGCACCCCCTACTGCGGCATCAACTGAGATCTTCACTGACCGCTCCGATCCATTGTAAAAAGTTTGGATTAGGAGCCAGTCAGGAACTCCTTGGTGGGGGCACTGGCACTGGAGGTCTTTGAATCTCTCCCAGGCCTCATAAAGAGACTCACCGTCCTGCTGGGCAAAGGAGGTGATGTCTGTCCTCAGCTTGGCAGTCTTGCCAGGTGGGAAGTACTTGCTGAGGAATGCCTTTGAGAGTACTTCCCAGGTGTTGAAAGAGTTGGGCTCCTCGTTCTGTAGCCAGTCGCTGGCTCTATCCCGCAGTGAGAAGGGAAAGAGCCGTAGGCGGATTGCGTCGGTGAACACCCCGTTCAGCTTGATGGTATCACACTTCGCTAGGAATCTGCGAAGGTGTACGTTGGGGTTTTCCGAGGGGTGCTCGTCGAATTGCTCCCTCTCCACAAAAGTAATCAGTGTGGGGCTAAGCTCGAAATTGTTAGCCTCGATGGTGGGGCTAACTGTTGCAGAAAAAGTTTTAATATTTATAAACCCCAAGTGCGAGGTGTATCGTTGAGTACTTGGGGTGTCGTCCGCAGGGAATTGTGTTTTCAACTACCAGAGCTAACTAAAGCGTCTCAAGCTAGGCAGGATCGAAGGGTGAAAAGGGGGAACTAAACTACGTTATAAACACAGAAACAAACGACTTGGAGTTGTGATTTTACCAATGGATAAACTAACTAACCAAGATGAGTCCTAACCTACCCAAACCACACTACGAACTAGAGATGGTCGGTTGCATCATCAAAGACCACCCAAGCCCTCTTTCAAGGGTCATGAGCTAGTCTAACTCGCGTAACCACCTACTTTCGTGGGGTTAGTCGAATTAGACCACAAAACTAGCAACCCCGGACCTAGCTCGATTCGGATACTACTTTCGTGTCCCGAACTCGGCTATTCCTCTCCCACACTAGCAAATTGACCTCACCTCTCAGCATAAGTCAATCGCCCAAAAATATGGATGAAAACCCTTTCAGGCATTTCATCGAACACTTGGCGGGCGTGAAGGAAAACTCTAAGTTCTAGGCATAGATTGGGTGTGGTTAGGCCTAGTACAGGATCAATTAGCCATCAAGAGGCTAATCATAATTCAAGCCAACACAATCTACCAACAAATCATGAAAAACGCGTGAAAACCTAAACTAACCAACAAGAACATAAACTTGAAGAGCAAAACGAAGGGAATGAAATAAAACGAATCTAAACAACTAAACAACATAAATTAACAATGAAAACTAAACAAATAAACTTAAACAAAACAAATACAAGAATTAAAATTAACAAAACATAAACAAGAACAACAATGAAATAAATAGAGAAAAGGAAGAGGGAAACTAATGCTTGAATTGATTGAAGAACTTGAAATCCACAAGCTTGAATCCCCAAAATACAAACAACTAAAATCCTAATCTAATCCCTTCAAAGGGGTTTTTATTGGTTAAAAACCTAAACTAAACTACCCTAAGGAAGTCCAAGAAGAAGCCCCGAACAAGGTCGAGAAAAGAGGATTAAATAGAAGACAAGGCGGGCCGCGAAGAACCGAAAGAAACAAAGGGGGGCACGACCGTGCCTAGGTGGCACGGCTGCACCGTGCCATGTGGCACGGCCGTGCCACGTGGCACGGGGTGGCCGTGCCACCTTGCTGGCCGGTCGTCCCGGCTGGCTCCCGTTTTTCCGCCTTTTCGCCTGTTTTGATCCTTTTCTGCCCTTTTTCGCGACATTTGCTTGGTTCAACTTATTACCTGTAAGAATAAACAAAACAAGTAAAAATCTCAAAGAATACTTAATAAAACAAGAAAAACTCTAAAGATTACGTTATTATACGAGCTAAGATTAGGTGAAAAGGGCACGTAAAATGCGACAAATTATCGCCTAACAAATACCCCCACACCTATCTTTTGCTCGTCCTCGAGCAAAACAAAAGAAAAACTAATCTAGAAACCTAACTCACTTTCGCAGGAATCGCGATTGCATTTAGCGTATGCAATAAGCCCTTTAAACCCCTTGGTTACCCCAAGTGGACGAGTAAGGTCTCGTGAGGGTTTGCAGAAGATATACCCACAAAATCTCAAAAAAGAAAAAACAAAGAAAAGAGAAACAAAAAATCGAAAAATAAAAGTAGCAAAACACAATATATACATAGGGATAAACTGTACACAATCGAATCAACCAAAACCACCTAGTAGCTCAAATATCAGTCTGTACACAGGTATTATATGCATTTCAGGACACATCATCCCAAAGAATGGCATCCAGACATCAGCTTTTCACCCCACGACGCATGAGAATATTGAATCCATCCTGGTGCCTAGTGTGCAAGTGTATCATCACCCTGAAACTAAGCCTACCAAAACCAAACTCAATCCCACGCAATTGACACAAGCTACCTTTTTGATTGGCTAGCATAGAAAGCAGGCTTCCCCAGTAGCAGTATTGCCTCAAAGGGTAACACCCAGTAGCGCATGCCTCAAAGGGGTACTTATCATTTCCAACTCTTTTCTTCCCCACTTTCTTTTCTTTCCATTATTATTATTTTTTTTCAATACAAACTCATGTCACGCCTCAAAGGGATACACCCAGTAGCGCTTGAATTTGTTTGTTTTTGCTTTCGTTTGGGAAAAAGAAAGGGGGTGCCAGCACATGTAAAGGGAACTGTGCAGTAGACAATGGGAGAGTCGATCGTGGAAGACTAAGAATTCAGGATGATGACAATACATGAATTCAGGACTGGATTGCAAAATTACGATGGACTGTTGGGGTTAGAACTGAGGTCTAAAACGACAGATTGGGGATGAATATCTATCATACACATTATACTTATATACGAGCTAACAGTCAAGGTATCAGGGATCAAGGCTGATCAAAATAGTATAAAACTCCCCTAAATGCAAAAAGAAGAGAAAAATTTGTACAAAAAGGAGAAAAAATGAAAAAGTTATACAAAAATGAAAAATTTTCACAAAAATAAGAAGAAAAATGGAAGATGACCCCACCCCCACACCTAAATCTCACAATGTCCTCATTGGGAGCCATGAGTCATCACCAACACACAAAAATAAAGAAAACAAAATCAAATACAAGAAAAACAAAAGACGACAAAAATATACACAAGCTAACACACTCTCCCAAAAACACAAGCTCACCCAAAACAACAACACGATCACACATAAATACAAACTAACACCACCAAAAATAAATATAGACCAATCCAACAACACCACCCATCACAACACAATAAAAATCCACAAAAACACAAAATTGGTGATCATAGCCAACAACGGCTCAACAACAACCAAGTTTCACCCCAAGATGATCACCAACCAAAAACACAATCCTAATATTCACAACTAAACAAAAACAAAAAGGGAAGAAAAGAAAAATAAAAGAAGGGGGGGAGGAGAAGAGTGAGAACGAGTATACCAGGTCGGGTACTGAATGTACCCAAACTACACCTCGCTAGGACGAGGTTGGGGAAGCGCGAGGAGCATTAGCCACTCCTCGGCGGCTCGGCGGCATTCAGGACGCGCATCGGCAACTCAGATGCTGTCAACGCTCGCAGAAGTTTATCAAACACCTGAGCCTGCAACTCAGATGAGTGTAAGTAGGAGCACTTAAACAGGAATGCAGAAATAATAGTAAGTGCTCTCCTAAATTTATCAAATGCCTTAGAAAAATCAGTAGAATGATTGAATTCAATAGGAAAGATGATTTTTCCAGGCATGTCCTCTAGGTATAGACTATAAGGGTCAGGGGAGGGGTCATACCCTTTAAAGGCACCTAGGGACTCCATACAGTCTATCTCATTCCCCTCAAGCATATCATGACATGCAACGAGTGATAAATTATGGTACTCAGGGGAAGAGGAGGGTAGTGAACATGAAGAAGCATGAGAAATATCAAGGGAGTTGAGGGATACATGGTCAGTAAGATCAGGACTAGATGAAACTACAGCCACAGCATCCACACAGGACTCCCCCTCGAGAATCTTGTCAAGATCCTGCACCTCACTACAAGTACCGTCTGACTCAAGACAGAAATCATCCCCATCGACCCTAGCACCAACACAAAATGTCGCACCTACCCCGAACTCCGTCGACTGAGCTAAAGGGAAAGGTGGATCAGGATAGGTCAAAGTGTTGTCCGTAAATGTGCTAGGTAGGGATGGAGCAACAAGAGGTAGAGTAGGTAAGGGAGGGTCGAGCACCTCCTCTAGTCCGGACTCTAGAGGAGGAAAAGACGCACCATCATCACACAAATTGACATCAAGTCTAGGAGCACTAGAACTAGGGTCAATCTTGGGTGATAGGTCATACTCCCTCGATTTATTAACAAACTCAGCAAACTCAACTTGTTGCTTGTTCATGGCCTCTATCATACTAGAAATTCTAGCAAAACCATCAGCAGAAATACGATAGGGACAAGAAACACTATCATGGTCAGAACGATGGCAGATCTCACATGCAAGAGGTGTATAATTAGGAATGCAGGGGGATGGGATGGATGAAGTAAATTGACTAGTCTCAAATTCATAAGTATCCCTAGCCAACCACTCAAGTAATTCCCAAGCTTCATCAACGTTTCGAGCACAGAAATCCCAATGCTCCAAAAGAGCACGGGTCTTACAAGTCACACCCTCATAGACTATGTTCAAAATTTCCCACTTCTCGAAACAATAACCACAATGAGTAAGAAAAGCATGTAATCTATCATAGTATTGCCAAAACAATTCATGCTCATGTTGAGGGAAGTGGAAAGGAGACATATTTTCTTTTTTTTTTTTTTGAAATTTTTGATTTTTTTTGATTTTTTTGGATTTTCTAAAGGCCTAGTCTCGAATGCTGAAGTAAACCCCAATATTGAAAAACGCCAATTCCCCGGCAACGGCGCCAAAAACTTGTTGCAGAAAAAGTTTTAATATTTATAAACCCCAAGTGCAAGGTGTATCGTTGAGTACTTGGGGTGCCGTCCGCAGGGAATTGTGTTTCCAACTACCAGAGTTTACTAGAGCGTCTCAAGCTAGGCAGGATCGAAGGGTGAAGGAGTGGGGAGCTAAACTACGCTACAAACACAGAAACAAGCAACTTGGAGTTGTGATTTTACTAATGGATGAACCAACTAACCATGACGAGTCCTAACCTACCCAAACCACACTACGAACTAGAGATGGTCGGTTGCACCATCAAAGGCCACCCAAGCCCTCTCTCAAGGGTCATGAGCTAGTCTAACTCACGTAACCACCTACTTTCGTGGGGTTAGTCGAATTAGACCACAAAACTAGCAACCCCGGACCTAACTCGATTCGGATACTACTTTCGTGTCCCAAACTCGGCTATTCCCTCTCCCACACTAGCAAATTGACCTCACCTCTCAGCATAAGTCAATCGCCTAAAAATATGGATGAAAACCCTCTCAGGCATTTCATCGAACACTTGGCGGGCATGAAGGAAAACTCTAGGTTCTTAGCATAGATTGGGTATGGTTAGGCCAAATACAAGATTAGTTAGCCATCAAAAGGCTAATCACAACCCAAGCCAACAAATTCTAACAACTAATCATTAACAAAACACAAAAACCTAAACCTAAACCTAAACTAACGAAGGACGTAATAAACATGAACTGAAGGAAAGAGAATGAAATCCAACAATCAAATAAAACATGAATTAACAATCAAAACTAAACACTTAAACTAATACAATCTAAACTAATAAGATTAAACAAGAACAAACAATAACAAAATTGAAATAATAAGAGAGGAAGAAGAAGACTTATGCTTGAATTGAATGAGTGAAGTGGAAATCCCCAAGCGTCAATCCCAAATCAATACAACTAAATCTTAATCTAGTCCCCTCAAAGGGGTTTTTATTGGCTACAATCTAATCTAAACTAACCTAGAAAAAATAGAAGAAGAAGCCCCCGAACAAGGTCGAGAAAGGAGGATTAAATAGAAGACAAGGCGGGCCGCGAAGAACCGAAGGAAACAAGGGGCACGACCGTGCCTAGGTGGCACGGCTGCACCGTGCCATGTGGCACGGCCGTGCCACGTGGCACGGGGTGGCCGTGCCACCTTGCTGGCCGGCTGCCCCGGCTGGCTCCCGTTTTTCTGTCTTTTCGCCTGTTTTGATCCTTTTCCGCCCTTTTTCGCGATATTTGCTTGGTTCAACTTATTACCTGTAAGAATAAACAAAACAAGTAAAAATCTCAAAAAATACTTAATAAAACAAGAAAAACTCTAAAGATTACGTTATTATACGAGCTAAGATTAGGTGAAAAGGGCACGTAAAATGCGACAAATTATCGCCTAACACTAACGATGGAGGAGGTTATGCCCGATGCTTGAGGGAGGGCATAATCTCGTAACACTCGATGATCTTGCTCAGCCATTATGACTTGTGCTTGGTGCCTCTTTCTTGCACCGCTTTGCCTTCGGGCGGTGGCTTCGATTTCTGGGTCAAAAGAAGCAAGTGGTTGATCCCGTTGGCTACGCCTACGCATACAAAACCAGCACTACCAGGGCGTAAATGGTTTCAAACACAAATGGGGGAGGGGGAAACGAAGAGGAGAGAAACAGGAGAAGAAAAAGCCTAGTCTAGAGTCCGCTAACCGATTCTAATATTAAAGGGCGCAAGTTCCCCGGCAACGGCGCCAAAAACTTGTTAGCAGTTTTAATTACCGCAAGTGCACGGCGTAGCTGTAGCTAGCAACCGACAAGTACGGGTCGAATCCACAGGGAACTTGGCTTCAATTATCGGAACTAATTAGACAACTTAAGCTAGGTGATCACAAAAGGGGTTTTTGAGAATTAAACTAAGAAATTTAGTCGATTAAACAGTGAATCAAACAGCAGAATGGAAGGCACGTAGGTTTGAATTAATGGCACGAATATGCTAGTGAATCAGATACTAACCCAATCAAACAATCCTAAGCATGCATCACGAATGGATAGATTACCGATTCAACCCATCCCCTCCCTCTCTCAAGGGTCGAAGACTAATCCTAGAACCATAGTCGCCTATTTTCATGGGACTGAAGGCCGAAGGATTACAAGGTCTACAATCTCAAATCCTAATTAAAGCTTAACTATTCTCATGTTAAAACCTTAATCGTGTACTAAGTCGCACTAGGTAAAGGTTCCGTCTCTCAACGCTCCCCTACACCCCAATAAAAAGGATGAATGTTCTCTCGAGCATTTCATTGAACAGGTGGCGCGCAAAGTAGAATTCGCAATTACAAACAAAGGGAAAGCATGGATTGGGCTAGTTCATAATTCAACAATACATATTCAGCGTTAATCCCAACCTAAGTTGAAGGATTTAGCCTACAACCATGTTTAATGCAACAATCACAACAATCAATCCAACAAACATGATAACCAAACTCTAAAACTATCAAAAACAAGCAAGAGAAGGAAAGAGGGCAAGAACCTGGAATAAATCGAATGAATTAACGATGGAATCAACTTCAATCGAATAACGTAATTTAAGAGTAATAGAAACTTAAACCTCCAAATAAAGCTAAGAGTCGCCTCCAGAAAGTTTGAGAGAAAACTAAAACGTAAAACTAAGCGTCCAAAAAACTCCCCTTCAAAACAGCCCCGAAGGAAAATTTAAGTCACATCGCGGAACGAGGGTGGCACGGTCGTGCCCACGGTCGTGCCAGACGGCACGGCACCACCGTGCCAAAATTCTGGAATGCCCAAGACCGACTTGCAGAACCGGCCACGTGGCACGGCCACACCGTGCCATGTGGCGGCCGGTTCGGGTTGGCTGGGTCTTCGTGGTTTGCCCTGTCGCGTGTGTTCGATTCTCCGGGACTTCTGTGTGACGCTTTTTCGTAGCTTTTTCAGGCCCCTTTGGCACTCCTTTCTGCTAAATATTGTTCATCTTTTTGTTTCTTCAATACAGTTCCTGAAAAATATCGAAAGATGTTAAACGAGTGAAAAGTGCACAAAAGGAGGCCGATTTGACCTTCCCTTGACGCAATTGAATGTGAAAAAGGGGGAGAAAATGGGTCAAATAGGGGCTAAAAATAGTACGAAATAGAGGTTCATCAATCTGCCATCAAGCAAGAGATATTTTTTATAGACTTTGTTCGAGTAAGCTAGTAAAAATAATAATCAAGACATATATCTAGGCTAAAGGTTAAACCACCACTTAGATTAAATTCAACCCACTGATCAATTTATTAAAGACTAAGCACCCAAGATTGATTTAAAGGTATACTCAATCTCACCATGCTATTTATAGAGATAAAGATAATTGAGATTTTTGAGGAGATATCTAAGCAACAAGCTACTACAACTCATCATCCAAATCTGAGACAATGACAAGGGATTCTGGCCTTTATATAGCATCAGTGTTCTCTTCTGCTAGCTAGGTATTGGCTTATAGGATTACATGGAATTTAATTGATGAAATCCTAACTAGTGCACAAATAAGGTGGGCCAATAGGAATTAATGCTGAGCTGGTATTGGTGGCACTTGTATCATCTTAGTGACATCATTTTTCTAAGAGGAAGAATTTAACCATGATCTTTTGTCAGGAAGTTTCTAGATGGGACCTCCAACTATCCATAAAATCTCTTATCCTAATTCAACCATTTGCCAGCTCGACTAAGATCATAATTAAAGTTGTGCATATCCCAGCCCTGCACTGACCCTTGCTTGGTTCACATCCTAGCTACATATTTCTCAATACTTGGAGTTTATCATGATTCATGGCTTGTTGGAAAATTGGAGCCCATTTGCCCCTTCAAAACTGAGATACTCATAGGATATGTTCTGCTTAGAACTTGAAAATTAACAAAAGGAGTGGTAATGAAAAAGAAAAGGCTAATGTCCTTATTTAAGGCTAATGATTTGCCCAGCCAGCTTTTTCCTAGCTTCCTTGCAATCTCAAAGGCCTAAATTAGTAATGACTTTAGAAGTTCAAGGCATTGAGCCCTACTTCCAAAGGTTATCTTTGTTCTTGCTTGGACCATGAGTTTAGGTTGGAGAAAAAAAATCGATCTTCATGGCTTGTTCTACATCAATAAGGTGATAATGCAGATGGTTTAAGCTCCCAAAGGATTATGACATGAAACTCAAGTATCATCCTAGCAAAAGGAATGTAGTGGTAGATACATTGAGTAGAAAGTCTGAAGGCTCCGTAGCTTGCTTACTTTCTCAACGAAGGAGACATCTAAGAGAACTTGACACACTCCATGTCAAAATAGTGCTTCTAGTAAATCGAAGCTACTTGATAGCACCTCAAGTGACATCCCTTTTGATACAATAGAACAAAAATGACAAAAGGAAGACCCTGAACCTATAAAGATTAGACCTGGCAAATGGGTCAATCGGATCAGGCCGGGTTCGGGTTCAGTTCGAGTCTTACTTTGGTTCAGGTGAAATTCGGGTCAATCATGTTCGGGCCGGGTTCGGGTTCGGTTCGTGTGAAGTTCGGGTTTGGGTTACTTTCGGATCAGTCATGATTGTGTCGGGTTCGGGTTCGGTTCGGGTGGAGCTTGGGTCGGGTATGTTTCGGGTTGTGTACGGTAGCTCGATTCGGATCGGGTATGGGTCCAGTCTAATTTGGGCTGGGTGAGATTCGGTTCAATGTTCGGGTGAATGTCGGGTCGGGTGCAAATCGGGTTAGATATAAATTAATTCGGGTTAACTTCGAATCAGTATATATTTTGATCGTGCTCATTTCTAATATTAAATTATATTTAAAAGATAAAATCTATTTAATTAGTTAAGCCCGTTTATTCTATGTTCTTTTTTTAAGTCATACACTCATACGTTAAAGTTTAATCGTTTATACGTCCGTATAATACGCGCACACACACATATATATATATATACACACACATATATCTATATATATGTATACACACACACACACGCACAGAGAGAGAGAGAGAGAGAGAGAGAGAGAGAGGAGAGAGAGAGAGAGAGAGAGAGATATAATATATATATATATATATATATATATATATATATATAACACACACATACACACACACACACACACACACACACACACACACACATACATATATATACACACAGACACACACACACACACACATATATATATATATATGTATGTATGTATGTATGTATATACATATACACATGCGCGCGCGCATGCGCACACACACACATACACACACATAAATATATAAGTTTTAAAGCCTAAGTAAAATTTAAAGGAACTTTTGTAATTGAAATTTTTTATGGGTGTAATTACACTTATACATTTACTATGAATGTCAGTACGTTACCAGTACAACCCATCCACGACCCTATATCTTATATTCTTGTGCAGTTATGCGATGTGCAATTATCTAAAGGACTGCGGGCTGTTAAGTCACGTTTCATTGTTTCAAGTATCTCAATTGAGGTGATGTTATGACAAAACTGGTGAACCAACTTAGCGCCAATCATGATTCATGAGTGAATTGTCTCATTTGCAAGGCTCAACGCCAACATATATATGCCTTGAAAAATGACCAATAAAAGAAAGAAAATAATAAAAGTTTTATTTTGACCCCGGTGTTGGTTCATAACTTGACATTTGTCAATTATCATATTTGAGTTGGTAAACAAAAATAGGTTGGTTTAAGTCAGTGTTTTCAAGAATCGATTCAATATTCTTTTGGTAGCTCCTTAAGTGAATGTTTATATGTGTTAATTATCATTACATTTATGCGATTATAAATGTTGGTCATCGGAACTCGAGACTTGAATTTAGTTGTCTAAAATTCAAATGAGGCACCTTACTATGAGGTCATATGCAAATATATATTCTTGAATATGATTATGTAGAATTAAAATTTAAACATGTTATGAGGATAATTTAAGATTGTAGATCAGTAATGCACTAATGCAGTATTTTTGACGAAATGACGGTAGTCACAGAATGATATTATAACTTTATAATCCTTACTTACATTAAGTTATTAAGTGAATTAAATAGTAAAATAATATTGCTTGATCCTAATAAGTTTAATAATTTGTCAATTATGCTTGTCTGTTCTTAATTTATGTTTTGACCAAATATTATATCACATATATTTTTATTACATATCCATCAAATTAAAAATTAAAAACTATTAACTATTTTATTTTTTCCTCTTAAATTCTCTTTGATTTCATTTGTAAAATTTCCCTCTTAAGCCTTAAGTCATTTTTCTTTTTCCCTCCTAAACGCAACTAACTGATTTTAATATGTTCATTACGAATCTAACAAATTAAAAATTAAAAACTATTAAGTATTTTATTTTTTCCTCTTAAATTTTCTTTGATTTAATTTGCAAAATTTCCCTCTTAAATCTTAAGTCATTTTCCTTTTCCCCTCCTAAACTCAAGTAATTGAGTTCTAAGATTTCAAATTCTCCCCCCAAAGTCTAAAACCTAAAAAAAAAACTAAATGCTAAAATAATTTTAATATTTTATAATTTTAACAAAACTAAACTAAAAGTCTAAAACCCTCAGTTCTCCACTCTCTAATCTCCACACACCAGACACCACACTCAGATACTTTGCTCTCTGCGACTGCCGACTGTCCGACTCTGCTCAACGGCTGACCGGTCAATGCTCGACGCCACCAGCCACCCCCTCTCGGAGTCTCGGTCCTCTCCAACTCACAAGACGCCCACAGGGACCATAGCCACCCCTCTCAGTCGACCCTGAGTTGTTGCTGCATCGTCACCACTTACGCCGACCCTCCAGATCCAGCCGCCTACTCGAGCCCAGCCACCGACCACTTAGATCTAGTTGCCCACTTGAGCCCACAACCTCACCGACCCTCACGCTGGCACCCACCGCCCATTGGTACTCTGCCTTCTACTCTTCTCTTCTCCACTACGTTTTTGGATGAATTTTCAATTTTCTGGGTTTTAATCTTTCTTCCCCATTTGTTATTTATACATTTTCGAACAAGGTTTGCAGAAGCTTCAGCTTCATGCCTGTGTTCATCGTGACTATGTATTGCCTTTCATTTTCCATATTTTTCAGCAGTTTTAACTTCTAAATTGAAGCAGAAAATCAGATTTACTAGAATCGTCTTAGACTGGAAACAAGGGATAACGTTTATCACTTGCTATGTCAAATACCCAAATACGAAGTATTTCACTTCATGCTAATCTTTTGGGATCTGAATGCTTTTACTTCTGAATTGCCTATTGCTTAGTGCATTAGACGATGTGTTTAGTGAGCTAAAGTCTCATGTCAACAACAACCTAGTGTCGATCCTATCTCTCAAACTTGTCGGATTACATTTTAGGGATGTGTATGTTTGATTCCCTCCCAAATTTCATAATAGGTTTGGATCTCATTATCTGAGAGGCAATTAAAAACTGATTGTATGACACTCATATTTTGAAGTGATTGCACTATGTCCTATCAGCATATATAAACCAAACTTTATTTTGGATTGGTGTTGCATCTGTAATACTTGAACTAAGAATTTGCATGTGGTACTAATGCCATAGTTTGGGGGATGTCAACCCCGTCTCTCGGGTGGGTGGCCCGTTGAGTTCAGCATTGTGATATGGATAATTGTTTATGTTCCGGCCAAGTTAGCTTTATAAGTATTGAACTACTGTAATGATTGGCAACTTATTGGATTAGCAACTTATGGGATTAGCAACAACCCAACAAGGTAACAACCAATAGGTTGAAATATATCAAAATTATTACATTTTACCTACTTGGTTAAGGCATTAACGAATTATGTACTATAGTTATAGGTAGACTATGATTTGCTTGTTTATCAAAGTTGTGTTAAATTGCAATTGGAGCTTTTCATCGAGGCCTTAACAATGAAATTTATGGAATTAGGAATAGTTTTGGGTTGACTAGTTATGATTTATAAGTATGCTTCAGTTCGGGCTATATTCGAGTTGGGTATACTTGGGTTCAGGTTTAATTCGGGTAAAATTGAGTCAGGTAGGAATCGGATCGGTTTTAAAGCGAGTAAGACTCAGGTCGGGTTCGAGTTGTCCGTTTTTGAGTCACTTCGGTTCGGGTGTGGGTAATTTTGGGTTGGATCATTCCGGGTGTGGGTAATTTTGGGTCATGCTATAATTCGGGTTTTGTTCAGTTATGGATCGGTTTACTTCAGGTGTTCAGATCCAAATCGGTTCATCCCATTTCGAGTGTCAGTTCAGGTATGGATCCAAATTGTTCTGTTCGATTTTTGGGTCTCGGGTTAGTTTTGTCAGGTCTAATAAAGATCAGGAGAGGGGTAAAAGAGGAAAGAATGAAGGAGTTCTTAATCAAGAAGATATGCATTGGTACAGAAACAGGTTATGTGTCCCTAGACTACCATACCAGAGAAAGGAGTCACTAAAACAAGTACATACATAACTCAGTGCTTACCACTCACCCCGAAAGGACCATGATGTACCATGATCTGAAGACACATTTCTGGTGGATAGGAAATGAAGAAAGATGTTTACAGATTACATTAACCATTGCCTCACCTGTCAGAAGGTAAAACCTAAGCATTAGAAACCTGGAGGGTTACTCTAGCCCCTACCTATTTTAGTATGTAAATGGGAAAACAGCATAATGGATTTCATTACTGCATTACAAAAAACCACCAAGTAACTTGATAGCATCTGCATGATTCTTGACAAATTAGCTAAACCAGCACACTTTCTGGATGCCAAAATCAGTATTACCTCTAAGTTGTTAGCTTATTCATATATCACAGAGATAGGTAGACTCTATCAAATACTACTGAATATAGTGTTAGACTACAATACTAAGTTCATATCTAGATTTTGGCATGGATTTAATCAACAATGGGCCTAGGATTGTGTCAAAGTATGACCTTTCACCCTTAGTGAGATAGGCAATTAGAAAGAACTATTCACACCTTAGAAGATGTGCTGAGAGCATGTGCGTTTGATTATGCATGAAATTGGGACCACAATTTCCCTTTAGTTGAGTTTGCTTATAATAACAACCACTGTTATGGTTGTATTTGAGGCATTCGATAGCCGATGTTATAGGACACCCACCTATTGGAACGAGGTAGAAGAAAGGGAACCATGTAAGGTAGAATTTATCAATGAGATGGTAGAAGTGATCAAAACCATTCGCAAGAGGCTCCAAGCCACTCCGAATAGGCAAAAGATCTATATCGATTTGAGGGGAAGACCGTTAGAGTTTGAGATTGGGGATCACATGTTCCTAAAAGTTTCTTCATTGAAGGGAAATATAAGATTTGGCCACAAGGGAAAGTTGAGCGTGTGGTTCCTCAGATTGTTTGAAATTTTGTAGGAACTATGCCCAGTTGCTTATTGATTAGCTTTGCCACCCTCGTTGCAAGACACATATGATGTATTTCACATTGCCACTCATATCCAGATCATGTTAGACATTATGGACCATTGCAAATCAAGAAAAATCTTATGTATGTGAAGAACCCATATGGATACCAGAAAGAGTAGATAAGAAGCTAAGGAATAAGACTATTCCTTATGTTAGGGTACGATGGAAACACCACAACATGTTGGAAGCAACTTGAGCGCCTGAACGAGAAATACATAGGAAGTAACAAGCTTTATTTCCATCAGGTAAGTGAATTTTGAGGACAAAATTCTTTTAAGGGTTGAAGATTGTAATAGTCAAGAAATTTTAGTTAAGAGCTAACTACTCGGATTGGTAGTTCTATTAGTTATGTTTTAATATATTAGCTATATTAGGCTAATATTTGTATGCTAATTAAGTGTATAATGTTATATAATTTAGTCTCCAGAATTACTTCTGATTTGTTGTGTGGAATAGGTAAATTAGTCATAAGTACGGCGATGTGAGGTTGTATGAAACCGGCACAATGAATTGGGCTAATGAACACAAGGCATTAAATATGCTTGTTTATTTAGGCCCAAAATTATTTTAGGATACTAGGACCCTGTTCTTTTCGTAGTTTAATGGACCCAACCTACTTCTTCCTATTCCCACCCACTTCTTCCCTCCTTTCCCACATCTTCCCATGCTTTAAAAAAATACCACTTCCTCCCACTCCTTCTCACTCTCACCACTTTCACTTACTCCTTCCCAATCCTACATGTAACTATTATTTTTCATATTTTGAAAACTTTTATAATTTATATAATTGTGTATATGAATAGTCTGACAATAATTATGAAACGTTTTATTTATTTTTCGGATGTTATGGAAATATTTGTCAGTTGTACCGGAAATTGTAGATGACGTAATTTTTGTTATATATATTGAAGAAATAATTTTTTCTACTTTGTTAAGCAAATGTTAGTCTTTTGTGGCTGGTAGATATTTTGGGTTTGCTTCTGCATATGAAAGAGATGCTTAAATTTTTTTTTTTTTAATGTTGGTTACGAAATATTTGTTATAGGTCATCAAAGCGTGGATAATTGTTGTTGTATGTATAACAAATTTATTTTTCATTCGTCGTAATTTGGGGCCAAATTTATAGAAGGTTTTTCCAGCATAATGAAGGAATGTGTAAATTTTTTTGGCGTTATTTGTAATTCGTGACAGGAAGTGCAGACGTATTGTACGTGTATTTTGAGCGGATATTTTTTTTCGTGTGCGTTAGTAACAAAATATTAGAAGTTCTTTACACAAATTGCAGGTGATTGTTTTCTGTGTACTGAGGGCCTGTTCTTTTCGTTGGGAAATATGGATTGGTAAATGGGTGAAGTTGATTGAGATTGGTAGAAGTGAGTTAAAGTAGGTTGAAGTGGATATTTTTTTGTTGAAGTGGGTTAAAGTACGTTGAAGTTGGTATTTTTTTGTTGAAGTAAGTTGATGTAGGTTGAAGTGGGTTGAAGTTGGTAGAAGTTGGTTAAAATAGTGAAAAATTGGTTGAAATTGGTTGAAGTGGGTTGAACTGGATTGAAGTTGATTAAAGTTGGTTGAAGTGGGTTAAAATTGATTGAAGTTGGTATTTTTTTATTAAAGTTCGTGAAGTAGATTGATGTGGGTTGAAGTGAGTTGAAATTGGTAAATTTGGATTTACTAACGAAAAGAACAAGGCCTGAACATATGTGTATCTTTTTTGTTGTTCGTATTTAGTCAATATATGAAAAAAATATATATTTGAAATTTGTTTTACGGATAATGAAAATTACAATTTTTTTGGTGTAACAACGGCCGCGAAACAATATTTCATTCTGAGTCAATACAAAAAAATATGTTTTTCAGTCTAAAAAATTTTTTATCATCGGTAGTTACTATCACAAATAAAAGATTACATTAAAAAAATAAAATACATAACTTACATCAACTCTCCTACTTTATTGAACTCATTCCCACTCCTTTCCACTCCTTCTCCCCTTTCTCACACATAAAAAAAATACAACTCCTACTAACTCCCACCTATTCCTTCCCCCCATTTCTCATTCTCACCCATCCAACACCTGCAATTTCCGAAAAGAACAAGGCCTAAGATGGAAAAAAAGGAAAGACAAGATAAATTAGAATTGCCGGGCGCTACTCTCAGCTCCAACATCATGACGGCAGGTGCCCCTTTCCTCAGCTCCGAATCTCGACTCAGCCCCTTCTCCTTCAACACCTCTAATCCCCACATATCTTCCCTAGTTAACTCCCTCCTCCATACCCATCAAGAGAGAGAGATAGAGGAAAGCGAGAGAGGGAAGCATAATGGAAGAAGTAGAGCAGAACAACAACATCAGCAGCACGGGCAGAGGGCTGAGGTGTTGAGGTCGTGCGCAAAGAAAGAAGGGACAAAACGACAAAGTAAAGCCACAAGGAGGCCAATCCCAGCTTCCCTAATTGCACAAACTAGCCCTAGAAAGGCCCTTGAGCTTAGATTAAGGTGGGTGGTTCTTAATCCTTCAATAAGACTAGTTAATTTTGAATTTTTTTTGAAGTAATTTCATAATTGACATGAGAGAGGTGAGAGCTTGCTTTATGATGTTCGTGTGGACTACGAAGTTTAAGTAGAGGTAGAAGATTCAATGAATTATTTGGAATGAAATTGATTTGATTATGAGATTAACTTTGTCGCTGGCGTTATGACGAGGGAGCCTGTATTGGGGGTTGAAATAGTAATATAAAGTCTCAAGGTGTTGTGCCCTTATTTGATTTGCCTCTAGAATTTTTAAGTAACATTGGTAGTAATTGTGCCACTGAACTAATGTGCTACACCTGCTAAGCTCTTCCCTTTTGTGCACCATTTGTGTGTGCCCTATTGGAGCAGAGTTGGGTCTAGCAGGGACAGGTTGACTCGGCAGAATGGTTCTGCGGAGAACCATTTCTATGAGCCAGGCAGTGGTTGTCCTAAGCCAGCTCCCACCTCCTTGTTTCTTCCTGTTTTTGGGATTTGTGGATAGGACTGTAGCAGGTAGAATAAGGGTGGTGGTTGCTGGTTGCGGGATGGTTCTGGTCAGAGCAATCCCTAACAACCGAATGGCAAATACCTTTGTTGGGTTTATGGCCCAAATCCCTTTCACCGGCTACTTGGAATCTAAGATCATATTGTGTGTTTGATATCTTCTATATTATGGAAATTATATTATTTTCATATTTTGGGCTGAAGACTTTTTTTTTCCTTTTTTTGGAAAGATGAGGTTTGGTAACCAAGATACCATGGTAACTAGGGTTTCCTCATCCTAGCCTTCCTGCCCCTATATAAAAGGGACATACCTAGGATCTAAAATTAACTTGATCACTCCAGTATTCATAAACACATTGAGAGGTAGAAGTACTTTGTGAGAGATTACAAGAGAGAGGTTGTAATTCTGCTCTTAGATCAAATCACTGTGGTGATTGTGATCTTGTTGTATTCTTCCTACTCAGAGTGGATTGTTTTGGTGCTGTCGCCGTCCGTGGTTTTTCCCGCATTGGGTTTTCCACGTTAAATCTCTTGTCTTCTTATTTCTGTTTCTGTTATTCTACTTGAATTTCTAAATTTCAAACTCATCCTATCACTTCCACTATTGTTGTTACTCTAATATTTCCCTAACAAGTGGTATCAGAGCTTTGGTTATAGAATGTCTTCTATCAAAAAGGTAGATATTCAGAAATTCGATGGGGAGATTAGCTTTAATCTCTGGAAGGTGCAGATGAGAGCGGTTCTCATCCAGCACGGGTTGTGGAAGGTTTTGAAAAGACCTCATGTTAAACCTGAAAAGATGACAGAAGAACAGAGGGCTGAAGATGTAAAGAAGAGACGTGGGTCGCTGACGGAGGACGAATGGGAGGAACTGGAGTTGAAGGCACTTTCTGCCATACAGTTGTGCTTGACGCCACATGTCTTACGAGAGGTGCTTGATAAGACAACTGCAGTGGATCTTTAGATTCGGTTGGAGGAACTTTACATGACGAGGAGTCTCGCCAACAGGATCCATTTGAAGGAAAGGTTGTATACCTTTCGCATCGCTGAAGGTACCCCTATTCAAAAACATCTGAATGAGTTTAACTCTATTCTTGTTGATTTGGAGAGTCTGGATGTGAAAGCTGAGGATGAGGATAAGGCTATTTTGCTTGTTGTGTCGTTACCCCCTTCTTATAAACACTTTAAGGAGATTATGCTATACAGTAATTCTAATACTATATCATTTGAGGATGTTAAGTCAAACCTGTTGTCTAAGGAAAAGTTTGATCTTGACATTCATGCTGATTCTGCTGAGGGATTAGTAGTAAGGGGTAAAACAACTGAAAAGAGGAATGGTAATAAGAACCGTTCTAAGTCTAAAAATCCTCATGCTGGTAAGACCTGCAATTACTGTGATAAATTGGGTCATATTGTTGCTAACTATTAGAACTGCAAAAGAAGAGGGAGAAAGAAGAAGATAATTCTCATGAGCCTGCTGAAGCTTTGTTTGCTGAATCTGATTCTATGGTGATGTTTTGTTTGCTACCTCTACTGAAAGGGGAAGCGATTCTGATTGGATTCTTGATTCTGGGTGTACCTATCATATGTGTCCTCACAAGGATTGGTTTTCAACATATGATCCAGTTGACTCAACTGCTGTTCACATGGGCAATAATGCCCAATGTAATGTAACTGGAATCGGTACTATTAAAATCAAGACCCATGATGGTGTTGCCAGGACTTTATCGAATGTTCGTCATGTTCTTGACTTGAAGCGTAACCTCATCTCTTTGGGCACCCTTGAATCCAAGGGATGCAAATATTCAGCTGAAGGTGGAGTTCGGAAGGTCACGAAGGGCAGTCAGATTCTACTGAAGGGTTTGAGGCAAGGAAGCCTCTATGTCTTGCAGGCATTTACTATGACAGGTTATATGAAGAAAAGTTCATATAAGTCATCTTCCAAAGCTAAGTTCAAGCATTGCTTGGACTTAGCAGGCATTCACAGTATTTGAGTGCCCCTTCGGGGCATTGCCCCTTGGGGGGGCGTCACCCTTCGTGGTGCCATGACGGTGATTGAGAGATGGTGTTGGATTTTGGTCCAAGGTGGAGATTGTTGGGTTTATGGCCCAAACCCCTTTTACCGGCTACTTGGAATCTAAGATCATATTGTGTGTTTGATATCTTCTATATTATGGAAATTATATTATTTTCATATTTTGGGTTGAAGATTTTTTTTTTCTTTTGTGGAAAGATGAGGTTTGGTGACCAAGATACCATGGTGGTTAGGGTTTCCTCATCCTAGCCTTCCTGCCCCTATAAAAAGGGGACATACCCAGGATCTAAAATTAACTTGATCACTCCAGTATTCATAAACACATTGAGAGATAGAAGTACTTTGTGAGAGATTACAAGAGAGAGGTTGTAATTCTGCTCTTAGATTAAATCACTGTGGTGATTGTGATCTTATTGTATTCTTCCTACTCATAGTGGATTATTTTGGTGTTGTCGCTGTCCGTGGTTTTTCCCGTATTGGGTTTTCCATGTTAAATCTCTTGTCTTCTTATTTCTGTTTCTGTTATTCTACTTGAATTTCTGAATCTCTAACTCATCCTATCGCTTCCGCTATTGTTGTTGCTCTAATATTTTCCTAACAACCTTAATTTAGCTCCCCCTACCCGCCCATACATGTGTATAGCGCCTATTTTAATTTATGTTGGGTAGGGTATGGTTTGGGTTTAATAATGAAATGGTTTGAATACTCGCTGAATTATGTTCAGTGAGTACGAAATAGCATTAGATCGACTAAGCGACCCATAAACAACTTATTTGATTAAAAGCCAAACCCCTTTAGTTTTCTTCCACACGATAGAGACTAATCTTTAAACAGAATTCTTAATACCTGCTTTTGAACAAAAGATTTAGAACTCTCTTTGATTCTAACCCCTATGCTAGCCCCTCTAGCTGCTAGCTGTTTTATGAGATCTTGTAAACTTTAACTATCGTGATTTTGTCAAAAGCTAGAGAGTGCTATAATACTATTTGATGATCAAAAGCCATTTTCATTTGATTGAGAATCATTTGGTAACTTCGTTTGCATCCTAAAATGCCATTATTTTTCCTAATGATTGAAATTATATGGCATCAAAGTCAATTTAAGGGAACTCATTTGTTTGACCTATTTATGCTTTATGAACTACTTCAGATGTTTTGGGTTACGAGGATTGTGCTAACTGTATGGGGATCAGACTTGGAAAGCGGGAACCCTAATTTATTTTGGCAGTAGGCTTGGAAAGCAGGAACCTCAGTTATTCCGACCCTGACTAGGGCATGAGTTCATTAACTTCAAGAGACCCTAGGGCTAACATAAGCCATGAGTTGGGATACTCACCTAAAGAGAACACTATCTTGAGAATCTAATGCCTAGAAAGTGATTTCATTACCTGTTATGTGTTAAAAACTTCTCATTTACGAAATACAATAGTGCAAAGCTTTGAAAAAGTGTGTGCACTATTCGAAAACATTGCTATTGTATCACAAATGACTTCCTTTATGGAGAAATCAATTTATAAAGATTCAGCTTGGTTTAAGTGAAGCTTCTTGCCTTCTGTGTGCTAATTCTCGTTTCCTACTAATGAACTCCAGTTGGTTGCTTTAAAAGAAATCTTGTGATGCTAAAGAGATAGTTACGAGTTGTGCAGCCTATTCAACTCAATTCTTAGGACATATTGAAGGAAAGCTTGATGTTGGAGTCTTACATACTTAATATGTTGATATTAAATCCAATTTCTATGTGTTGGCTCCTAAAAGGTATTGTGTGCAACTGTTTTGTTTTTTTCGAGATAAGAATAATCCACTGAGCATGTGGTAGCTCACCGTCTCTATATTTCTCTTTTCCTAGGTTCAAACTGAAATGGGTAAAACTAGTCCGCCTTTTTGGATGACTTACTTACAGTTAGCCCCATTTTAGCCTACAAACATGCTATAGGACTTGTGTGCCACTATTTGACTCTTTCTAAATAAATAAACATGTTGCAATGCTTGTAACAATGTACATTGGCTCTGGCTCTGGCTACGTTTTCTTCAATCACATCTTATGTACCTTTTAATTACATTCTAATTGTATGCCAACTTGAACTTAAGTAATTTGAGTGTGTGACCCAAGTTGTTGACTCCGTTTGATGAGTTTTATTACATTAAGTTTTCTAGGTACAATTAGCTCAAGTTGGCCCTTTATTTACTACAATTATTGGCGGAACTCTAGAGATTTCAATTCTTCACACTCATACCATACCTTAGATTTATGTTTTATAACTTATCTAATTATTTCAATAACTCTTTTCAGGCTTACAGGCTTCATTAGGAAGCTCTAGCCAAGTGACGTTCCTCTAAGAAGGGAGGGATGTTACAATTATGTTATGTAAATACTGATTTAATTAAATATTTTCCCTCAAAGAATGAATTTCTTAATATTAATGTACTTTAATTGTGTGTGGGAAAGATTTATAGGCATTGCCTTAAGTAAAAGTAAGTCCCCTCTCACTCTCCTGGTCCAATCAAGTGCCCTTTATCGCTTATGTTGAGCCCTTCCAATTTATCTTCTATCCCTAGCAATTTTATTGTTAGATTCTTGAAGTTCTCCTGTACGTTAATTCTTTTTCCTCTTTTTGTGGCCAGTGCACTTCTTTTTTCATGACAGTGTGGCTCTTTTACAGCTAACCCATAAGTCTCTACATAACCCATTTATCTTTACCAACAATTTCCTCATGTATCTTATCTCACAAAGCTCTATTTGATCTTGAACTCTATGGTAATCCATCCAATTTTGTTGACTGCATCCTATATAAAATTATAGAATATGAGCCCATGTAAAATAGCTCAATCAAAGTCAACATCAATGCTCTATCTTAGGTAAAAAGTGAGCAAGATGGGAAAAAAATCCAAAGGTTTTTTTACTCGCTTAAACTCCTATATCCATATTCAGTTGACTCAATTAGTCCAACATTGATAGATCATAAATCTTAAGATATACAAACATTTTAAGCAAGAAGACAACAATGGAAAAAAAATAAATAAATTATGGTAGTAAAAAGCTATGCAATCATCATTAGATGATGTAGCTCAAGTTTGACCTAGTAGTTAAAATTCAAATTCTATTAAAAATATCTTCTCCATGTCTAGTAGAATAGATTGATGGAAAAATGCGAATAGATAGAAAAACAAATTAAGAATTCTATTCCATAAAATGTGGAAAATAATCATACAAGAGCATCAAGGAAAGACATAAAAATGATCACATCAATTTTACATAAGTTTTCACAACTACATATCCTGTGATTACCATGTAAGATCTTTCACTTCATATAGACCAATCACAAATATCATGTAAGAAAACAGTACTAAGCATGATTTTAAATGAAGTTTCACTTTTAGATACTAGTTCCACAGAACAAACCATGGCAAACAAGGAAACCTTTTACTATATGCAGAGCAATTCAAATTTTGGTTAACCATGAATGCTTGATCTTAAAGCACACCACAAATATGTTGATCTTCAGGTTTAAAGGTTTAATGAGTTACTCAAAAGGGTAGACAAGTTCACCTTTGCAACGTTCCCAAATTAAACATGTTTCACTATTTATATTCTCTTTAATAAATCCTTGAATTAGGACTAATAAACTCAATGATAGGGACATTACTGTCATCCAAAAGGACAAGGCTTGAAGTATGTGTACTAAAAATAACATAGTTAGGCATAGCTTCAACCATACACATTCACACATTATCTAACCATATACTATCAACTGTTAACCCACATATGATTTATACACTACAGTAAAATAATTCACCATATAATATACACCTCCATCTACTGAAGATTTCAAAATACAACACCAAAATATGCATATACTATATCATTGCTGATCTCTCTAGATTACCTTACTCAACTTATTCTCTTTAGTTGGTTTGGTAGCATGAGGTGATTCACTGAGCATTTTTCTAAAACAAAACATCAAAAATATTTGAAACTGTGAACCGAAACTCAATATATGCATTCCTGTATTGTTAAATAATCTCTGGATAAAATGGTTAGTCGTCCGCTTTGCAATTCATTTTAAGTTCAAATAGTGAATGAGATGAATGTAAAATTGCATTGCTAGTTATTATCTGATAGTGAACCCCTTGATACTGTCACGATCTATGGATAGGTGTACACTTGTCAAGCCAATCAGGGGACCTGCCTGAAGCTATGTGAGTAACTGAAGGGCAATGCTTTGCAACCGATTACTGATGGGGTTACTGATTATGTGACAAATCATTGATTAAACTGATTCATTGATGTACTTACCAAAATATTATAATTTTGATATAAACGGACCTGAAGTCTTTAAAATGCAATCTCATTTGATAATACTTATGCACAATGGGAAACGATAGACTAGGCTCCGTTTCTACTTAAGAAATGTAATTATAGGTAAATGTAGTTGGTAAACAGCATTCACTCCTATAATTTGTAATTTTAATGAAAATTGATCAATTAAAAGGGCATCACAATTCAAACAATTCAATATAACATAAGTTACACTAAAATGATTTGAAAACCAAATAAGTTAGGGTCATTGAACTCGAAGTGAAACAAATTAGAGCAAGGTAGAACAAAATGAGCTAATTGAAGTGATAATAAAAAGACTTAATGGATATAAATGGAATATGTGTTTTTGATATTTATGAATTTAATGCCAAGAGGGATGTTGTGACTTCAGGAAAGCTCATGTAACCTTAGCTTGGCCCGATAGACCTCGATCCTGCGTCATTACCCTCCCCACTTCTCAAAGTTCATTCTCATGCCCGTTTAACTAGGTTTTCTAACCCAAATAAGCTTCTATACCTAATCAAAGTTGTTGAACTCATTAAACTTTATAATTTCTTTGCAATATCCATAATTATATAGAAACTCCTGATAATATTTTCAAATGTCATGATTTCTTTCTTCCCTTATATTATCGTTTGAAGGTCTACTTTAGAAAATCCATAACCTTCACCCAATGACCTTCAAAGGAGCTATAAAACTCCACTGTGAAAAGCTTAAGAAGTCTTGCAATACGTTCATTCACAATACAAAACCGAATTCCCGCAGTAGGGTTCCTAAAATTGGGGTAGAACACAACTGTACACAGTTTCGGTCTATCCTGCGCAGTCTTAGCAAAATGTTTATAACTTTTTTCACACAACTCGGAATGAAGTGATTTAAAAGGAATTTGAATGATAACTCAATGATCTATCTACCCACCAAAAATAACAATCTTTCGATGGGCCAAATAGTACCAGTTTAATCGCAAAGAGACCCCTGTTTTGGGTCTATTCATAGCCCTACTGTTCTTGTTTTCCCCCTTTTCTCCACATAATCCCCCTCTCAAGACAGTCCTTAAAATCAGTAAACAACACTTTTCTCTTCTCATCATCTTGCATAACCATATTACCTTAACATACTCTATACTTATCTTCATATATTCTTCAATTTGTTTCTCTTTACAGAAATACTCAAAATACATTTGTAATCACACTTTTTTGCATACATGAGCTAAATAACCTATTTTAATCCATTGGAGAAATTTTCTATAATTTAATACTTTAAACAAACTCACCCCAAGTCATTTTCCAAGTTAAACAACACATCCAAGATTCATTTTACATCAAAGTATATGCAAATAACATGCTTGATGCCAAGAATAATCCAAACCGCACATAATCACCAAAACCCTAGCTTATGTCCAACTTAATTCATCTTCATCCCATCCAAAATCACCAAAAATGCCATCATAATCATCAATAGGATTAAAGACAAAAAAAATCAAATACGAAAACAATCCAAATCCATCATTTTTACTTAAGCTTGCACGATCCTGAACAACCTCAATCTTTACTTGCTTTCAAGATTAACCAATCAATTACAACATCAAAGTAACTCTTGTTTCTATCCAAACAACATGATCAACAATCAAAAATAACAAAAACAAGAATCAAAACCAAAAATCAACAAGAAGAGTGTTAGAATTTACTCACTTTGAGCTAGAAAAAGGAGGAGAGAGAGAAGCTTGATATTTTGATAGTTTACCTGGTGGAAAATGACTTAGATAATACTTGGCTGAGTTTTTAACTCCAAAAAAATATTTTTTGCTAATGATAATTAGGCATAATTGAGGACAATTAGCTAAGCAAATGGGTAGCAACTTATTGGGCCAAAATTGGGCCTAAATGAATTTGGGCCTGAAAGAAAATACACTTTATGTAATTGAATTTTCCATAGCTCAAAATAAAGTTTTTAGGGCATTATGAAAAATAATTTAAGCTCAAAATTAAATTTTTAGGGCATTATGAAAAATAATTTCATCTTTTAAAGCATATTTATCAAGGCCACTTATCGAGTCCCCCCATAAATTTACGTCAATAAAAACCCAAATTGCAAAGTGAGGGCCCAAATGCAAGGAAATTAATAACATGACTTAATTAAATAAATAATCATGATTTAAGGTCAACTTATTACAACCTAATACTGTATAAACATGGCTCTCAGTTTATCGTAGCTCTACCATCACTGTCATTTTGAGGTTCACTCCTCTCTTAAGAAATTCACACGGTTGTCCAGATAACAAAAGCAATCCTTGTGTCAACGATTTTTTTTTTGTCTACATTAGACCTGATCAAACTGAGGGTCGGGTCGGGTTGAGAGTCGGCAGATAGGATTTTCTCGACCCTGACCCTACTCGACCCTGATGCGGGTCAGCATACCCCTGACCCTAACTCTGCGGGTACCCTCGGGTCATCGGGTGAGACTTGACCCTCAAACCTTTCGATATAGAAAATGAGATTTTTCACTAAGTTTTCTTTTTATTATAAAGGTCAACATTAAACATCTTATAAAATAAAAAGTCAAACGGTAATATAATACTCTGATGGAGCATATCGTAACTACAAACACTCTAATATGTAATTTAGTCATTAAACCAATAGACCGATTAGTTCGCTAAAGTGACTACTCAGTCAACTCTAAACATTAGAGAAGGAGTGTTACAAGGTTATGAACTAGTGAGATTTGGGGAAGTGAATGGGGGGAAGTGGCTAAGGAGAAATGGGAAAGTGAAAGCGAAAAAGTTTTGAACAAATAAAACCAAAAGTATCTTAATTTTATTTTTATTTTTATTTCTAATTCTTTTTTAAAAAAGTGAGGGTCAGTGGGTCGGATTAGTGCGTCAAAACCTTTACCCAAACCCAACGCTTATCATAATTGGGTATCTTCAATTTGAGGGTCAGTGCGGGTTGGAGACAAAAAAAAAGCAAATCCTGACCCTCATTTTTTAGGGTCGGGTCGGGCAGGTCCCCGACCAGTTAATCAGATCTGTTGAATTCCAAGAGTACACAACCACAAGAGGGAGTGAATTGTGGTGGTCGATTTTCGCCTAATAACTGACAAACAACCGCAGCACTTGATTGCAGAGATTGTTTGTAAATCACAAACAACCTTACGCCTTGTTTGTAGCGGTTGTTCTCAATTGATTCAGTAGCGAAATTCAAAGCAATAAATGCGGAAATAAAGCACACACAATGTTTAAGTGGAAAACACCTCTAGCCCAACTGAGGTGTGAAAAATCACGACCTACCTCGCGTAGGATTTAACCACTTCACTAACGGGCTGAAAACGTTACAAAAGCAACACTCCTTGTTACAACTTGTAACCCACGTAACCTTCTTCCCTAAGACAGGTTACACCACGTCCAATCTCACCAGATAGGACACGTCCAAAGTCCACACGACTGAGGACACACTCACTCACTTTCTGTTCTGAGAACAGGGGTACAAAACACCTTACTGGGGTGCTTCTGACTTAAGCAGATGTAAGGTACAATGAAGTCCTATTATGCCAAGAAATTGAAAGCTCAGTTAAGCACAATCTTCTCACGGTTTTTCTCTTTGAATTTCAGCTCTAAAAATCTCTTACTTCTTTGTAAAAACCGGGTTGTCAAATGGGAGAGAGAATTTCAATATTTAAACGCACAACCCAACGGCTATTATTTCAAAAGATAGGAAAAAAATCCTCTATTTTTAGTCGCTTAGAAGATTCATCAAGATTTCCAACGGCTAAGAGAGAAGAGAAGATTTTCTTAAAATATCTTGGCCAAGTAGTCTAGTCTTGAAAAGGATAAAATCTTGATTTATCCCAAATTCAATCAAGACCTAAAAATAAGGGATAAGAATCTTTTCAAGAGAAATCTTTAGCAAAAACGGTTTTGCAATTTTTTTTAAAAAAAAAATTCAAAACGAACCTTTTTAGATCTGGCAGCCAACCGAAGTAAATTTCCAGATAAGACTGATGTAGCTGCTGCAGTTTTTGAGAACACCCTAGGCACCCTGTTTTCAGGGTTGTTTGGTAATGGTGTCCCAAAGTAACTTTTCGAAAACCGTTTTCAAGAAGTGCTAAAAATGATACTTTCAAGTTTGGCATATTAACAAGAGTCTAAATAAATAAAACCTATATACCCAAGACTTCTTGTTTTGAACCAGTCATCTTGTCCAAGATTTGTAGAGCTGTTGTGAACACCAAGGCCACCTTATTTGCTGGGGTTGTTCTTTGCATTGCTAGAGTTCAGGAACATGCCTTACAATCAACTGTCGAGAGGGTGTTCTTGACTTAATATAGAATCACCAAGTAAAACCTGTTTTGAAGACTTGTTCTCACATGTAGCAAACCAGTTAATACAATAAAGATCACAAACACCAGTTAGGCCTGTTTGGAGATCGTGTTTGGGGCAACATTACTTGGGCAAAGTTTTACACTTGGATTTGTTATCCTCAAAACTAAATATACTCAACAAATTTCCCCTTTTTGATGATGACAAACCAAGTGACCATATTGACAAAATTAAAAACGATTAATGCTGATAGGGATCCTCTAGGTGCTAGGTCATAGATCATATGGTCTTATTCGTATGGTCCTATTCCCCCTTTTGGCATCATTAAAACGCATAAACAACAGTATGAATGCAAGAAAAGAAATATAAAGCATAAGGTGCAAGAAGCATCATGAAAGAGATATTGCATTAAAAACAGTACAATGCCAAAAACGAAGAGGGGAGGAGGAAACAAGAGAACATCCTAGAGAATCAAGGTGCAAGGGGTGGTCTCGTTTGCAGAGGAGGAATGCTGGGGGCAAGAGTGGAGAGAAGGACAAGCAATTCCTCATGGCGTTTGGCGGAGAGGGCTTGCTCCTCAGCAAGAGCAGCCTCGACAGCTGAGAGCTCATCCTTGAGGCGAGCATTGTCCTCAAGAACAGCCTCAAGTTTGAAGGAAGGTTGCCCAGAAACAGGGGGTCGAGGTGGTCGATGACCCTGTTTGGAGATTGACCCTCGCCATCCTCATTGCTACACCCGAGCAGAGTGTCAATCCCAATCTCATCAACGACTTGGGCCGCCACTCGCCGTGTGAGCACTATCTCAAGGTGCTCAAACACCCTTGTCAGCAGAAACCCATATCCAAGATCATGGGCCCGGGTGGTGTTCGCAATTCGCCCTATGTGGCGAATCATGATTGCAGGGAGGTTAATTGGCTCCTCCCGATCCAGTAAATCCACCAGGCATTGATCGAGGGCATCAGCTGAGTTTCGCCCTTGACCTCGCGGAATTATGTTCTTGATAGTGAACATAAACAATAGTTGGTGCAGGGAGGTCATTTCACCCTTCTTGACATAGAGGGGTGTTCTCAGGCCCTGTTTTTGACTGAGGCGTTGGGACACCTCTAGGAGCCTGGCTGTTTCTAGGGCTGCTTTGTCTTCCCTCATATACACGTCAAAGCCTTGGGAGGGTACTCCCAAAATTTTTCCAAGTGTGGGCGCATCAGCCTGAATGTGTTGCCCATTCATAAAACTAGTCACCACCCCTTCGGTGACACTGCAGTTGGCGTAAAACTCAGCCAACTCAGGCACAGAACACCCCAACTGGGTGTTTGCAAACAAGTCGAGCTAGCCTTGGGCCCGCAACTTATTCAGGAACACCCCCAGACCCTGTTCCTCGAAAAAGCTTGCATTCACTACCTTCCCCCTAACGACATTGCGCTTAAGCAACTGTGCATGTTTGTCAGACATAGGAGAGGGAGTGAACTGCTTTGGGCGTTTGGGGGCAGGAACAGAGGTGGTAGCGTCTGGTAGGGGGCCGTTCTGGGCTTTCGCTTGAGGGGTGTTTTTGCAGGAGAGGGCTTCACAGCAGGTTTAGTGGTTGATTTTGGAGGGGCTTGTTCTTCAGAGGACTCGGAGAACACCGGTGTCCCCTGTTTGAAGGTGGTGTTCTCAGAGTCAGAACTCGAGAACCCTTCGGTAGAAGAGGAGGAAATCTCCTCGATGACAGGCGCAGAGGGTTTGGAGATACGGGGAGAAGATTGAAAAGCTATTCTCGCAGATTTGCGAGAAGGCTTGGAGGATTATGGAGAAGAGGGAGTTTGAGAGGGCTGAGACCTTGGTTGTGACCTTGTTCTTGGCGTTCGGCTACGCCTGGCCACTATTTTCACCCTTTTCCTTTTCTCTCCAGTTTGAGCGACCGGAGTGGGGGTTTCAGCTTCAGGGAGAGAATCCTTCTCTAAACTCTCCTCTGATGTCTCATTCGACTTCCCTTGGAAATCGACATCCAGATCCTCCACAAACATACCTTCGACAGAGGCAGCCCCTGATCTGGCGCTGTTTCAGGAAACAACCCAGAAGAACAGGGCTCAAAATTAAACCCTTCAGAGGTTTCCAAGATTTGGTCTTGAGACCCCGATAGTGTACCCTCTGACTCGACGTTAATGGGACAAGCAATTGTCCCTACAAGAAACACAAATTCCCTTCCACATTCGAAGGAAATATCAACCATCCCCATTCCCACTGAGTGTAGGGACAAGCTTTTCAGGAATTTGAAAGGCTTGTACAGGATTGGGCGAGGGGGAGCAGGGATTGAGGACGCAAGAACGAGGTCGTTTGATTGAGAGGAGTTGTTGAGAGCCATTGTTGCTAGAGGAGAGAGATTAGGGTTTAAAGCTTTGCAGGTTTCTCAGGTTTTACAGTACTGAGAACAGGGCATATAAAAAGAAAAAGAGAGAGAGAGCACCCAAAATCTTTAGAAGATTTCTTGGTTTGCAACGGGTGTGAGAATTAAAAGCTTGTGCCTTGGGAAGGAAAAGCACATCGAGCAACCAAGGGACGTACCTGTTCTCTTCGTTATGCCTGTTCTTTGCCGTCTGATCTTGATTGGACTTAATGGTATTAAGGCGGCTTCAGTACATCCCCTTATGCTGCACTAAGTGGATAAGTAAAGACAAAATGCACGCAATTCGAGTGTATGCAATAACATCCGTTGTTAATAAGATTTGCAAACAGGGGGAGAGAACAGGGTGTAAAGGTTGATCTTACCAAACCCAGTTCATGTTCTGGAAACAGGTAACTCAGGGTGTTCTCACCAACCCTAGTTCCAGTCTATTTCTCTCAAATTGATCTCTAGCTAGTGCCTTAGTGAATATATCAGCAATTTGATTTTCCGTTGTGCAAAAGTTCATAGAGATTAAACCCTTTTCAACATTATCTCTCAAGAAATGATGTCGAATGTCAATATGCTTTGTTCTTTTATGTTGACATGGATTTTTGGCAATGTTAATTGCACTTGTGTTATCACAAAAAATAGGAATGCATCCAATGTCAACACAAAAGTCCTTAAGCTGTTGTCTTATCCACAAAGTTGAGCACAACATGAAGCTGCTGCAACATATTCAGCTTCTGTTGTGGACATGGCAACTGAATGTTGCTTCTTGGTAGCCCAAGATACCAAACAAGGTCCAAGAAAGTGAGCCATACCTGAGGTACTCTTTTTATCAACTAGGAATCCAGCATAGTCAGCGTCAGCATATCCAACAAGATCAAAATTGCAACCTTTAGGATACCATAAAGCTAAATTGGGTGTATGTTTCAAATACCTTAGTATCCGTTTAACAGCCTTAAGGTGAGTTTCCTTAGGATTAGACTGAAAACGGGCACATAAACCAACACTAAAAACAATATCAGGTCTACTAGCGGTTAGGTATAAGAGTGACCCAATCATGCCCCTATAGAGTTTCTCCTCAACTGAGGGACTCCCATCATCCATAACCAACTTGGTTGAAGGAGAAATAGGAGTGTCTACGGGTTTGGCCAACTCCATCCCAAAACGCTTAAGTAGCTCCTTGATATACTTTTGTTGATGGATCATGGTGTCGTTTGGAGTTTGCTTGATTTGTAAGCCTCAGAAAAAGTTAAGCTCACCCATCATGCTCATCTCAAACTCACTCCTCATCATATTTGAAAATTCATTGCATAAATCATGATGAGTTGCACCAAATATAATGTCATCAACATATATTTGGACAATCAATAAATGTTCCCCCTTAGATTTTAGAAACAAGGTATTGTCTACCTTGCCTCTTCTAAAATCATTTTCAATTAAAAAACTTGACAACCGTTCGTACCAAGCTCTAGGAGCTTGTTTTAGACCATAAAGAGCTTTGTCAAGTTTGAAAATATGGTTAGGAAATTCACTGTTTTCAAAACCAGGGGGTTATTTGACATACACCTCTTCTTTAAGGTATCCGTTGAAGAATGCACTTTTCACGTCCATTTAATATAGCTTGATTTCCATATGAGCTGCAAAGGCTATTAAGATTCGAATAGCCTCAATTCTAGCAACTGGTGCAAAGGTTTCTTCATAATCGATCCCTTCTTCTTGATTATACCCTTGAACAACCAGCCATGCCTTGTTCCTAGTGACTGTTCCTGACTCATCCAGTTTGTTTCGGAACCCCCACTTGGTTCCAATGATTGTTCTCTCTGCAGGTTTAGGTACAAGGTGCCATACTTTGTTTCTTTCAAATTGATGGAGCTCTTCTTGCATTGCCGTGACCCAATCTGAATCTGCAAGAGCTTCATTCACACTTTTTGGCTCAATGTTAGAAAGAAAAGCATAGAAAGCACAAAAATTCTTAAGTTTAGATCTAGTTTGCACTCTAGTATTAATATCTGACAAGATTTGATCAAGAGGGTGCGAACTATGGTACTTCCATGGTCGTGGAGTAAGAGGATCCACAGACCCATGCTCTACTCTAGTCGTAATATCAAGCTTACGATCATCTCCTGAGCCTGTTTCTGCACCTGTTTGTAAGCCTATTCCTGAAGAACATGGTCCCGAACAGGGTTCAACGGTGTTTCCCCCTGTTTGGTGTTCACCTTGCCTGCTGTTCTGAGGAACACCTTTAGGAGTTGTTTTCTCCATGGTGTTCTTACCTCGTTTATCTTGGAGCAACACTTCTTTTCGAACAAGACCTAATTCAAGTTCATCTTCCTGTGCATCATTCTCACTCAACAAGTTAGATTCATTAAAAAGCACATGCACACTTTCCTCAACACACAAGGTCCTTTTGTTAAAGACTTTGTATGCCTTGCTGTGAGAAGAATAGCCAAGAAATATTGCCTCATCACTCCTAGGGTCAAACTTTCCTAAGGCATCCTTCCCATTATTATGCACAAAACACCTACAACCAAATGTTCTTAGGTGCGTAATATTGGGTTTTCTGCCCTTGAAAAGTTCATAAGGAGTTTTGTTCAAAATGGGTCTGATCATGCATCTATTTATAATGTAACATGAGGTGTTCAATGCTTCTGCCCAGAAATACCTAGGAAGACCACTAGCAATAAGCATTGTTCTGGTCATGTCTTCTAGGGTGTGATTTTTGCGCTCAACCACTCCATTTTGTTGGGGTGTTCTTGGAGCTGAGAAGTTATGATCAACACCATGTTCATTACAATAGTTGATAAAACTTGCATTTTCAAACTCAGTTCCATGATCAGATCTCAAGCTAATTAAGGAGTGTCCTACTCTCTTTTCAACCTTTTTGAGAAAGGCAATAAAATTCTCAAAGGTTTCATCTTTGGATGCCAAAAACAAGGTCCAAGTAAATCGAGAGTAATCATCCACTACAACAAGCACATACTTTTTCCCACCTCTACTAGTTATCCTCATGGGACCACACAAATCAATGTGTAATAATTCTAGAGGTCGGGTAGTGCTTACACATTTTTTCGATTTAAAAGAAGATCTGACTTGTTTGCCTTTTGCACAAGCTTCACATACCTTGTCATCATTAAATTTGATGGAAGGTAGTCCAATAACCAGGTCTTTTGAAACAAGTTTGTTTAAAAGAGTAAGGCTTGCATGACCTAGTCTCTTGTGCCAGAGCATTATGTCATCATTCACAGCACTCAAACAAGTCAGATTGTTTTGGGGAAGAGTGGAAATACATACTTTGTAAACATTTTTGTGTCGCTTCCCCTTTAACACAACATCTCCTGTGTTGGCATTGACAACCAAGCAATGTGTTCGTGAGAACACCACTAGGTTGTTCTTGTCACACAGTTGGGACACACTTAGTAAATTATGCTTTAAACCATCAACTAAGTGCACATTATCAATTGAGTGGGAGAGAGTTTTACCAATGCTACCTACACCGACAATTGTCCCAGACTTGCCGTTGCCAAAAGCCACGCTCCCACCGGTTGAAGCTGTAAGTGAGAGAAAGTTTGATTTTTCTCCAGTCATATGTCGCGAACACCCACTATCAACATGCCACAGTTGCCTGTTTTCAAGGTTGTTTTCTGATCTGTTTGACAGGGTGTTTCTTACCCTGTTTGCTGGGTTGTTTGTGGGGTTGTTCTCTCTCACTTCAGCCTGCAAAACAAATCACAGGTTAGTTTTGGGAACCCAGATCCACTTGGGTCCCATTCTTTTAGACAAGTAAAGCTCATCTTTTCTAATCCAGATTTGTTTCACATGCCTTTCATTTTTTTCAATGACATACCTTCTCAAAGGACATGAATATTAATAGTGGCCAGTTTTACCACAATGAAAGCAAACAATGTTTTCAGGTAATCCCACATACTTTCTATGAATTGGGTAAACTGTTCGTTTAGGCTTATATCCAAGACCCTTTTTGTTTCGACTGTGGTGAGTGTTTAACCAATCAAGGGCTTGTGAGGACTTGTTCCAGTGCTTGGTTGTGATAAGCTCGGTTTCCAGTTTCTCTATATTAGCATGCAAACCCTTGTTCTCCCTGAGCAATGACTCAACCATTCCTTCCACCTCAAAGAGTTTTTCCTCCATTCGAGAATAATCTCCTTCTTTTATAAAGAGGTTTTCTTTGAGCGTATTAATATTTTCATGTAAGCCCAGTTTTTCATTTTTAAGGATCTCATTTTCTAGTTCTAGGTCTCGGACATCTCGTTTCAATTCAGCACAAGTATCCATCAAGGTATACAAAAGTTCTTCGAGAGTTGCTTTATTGAGACCACGTACCTTGTTCTTGAGATCAGTAAGGCTGTTTGTTGATTCATCATCTGAATCCATGTCACTTTGTGCCATGAGAGCTACAGCATCTTCCTCAGTTTCAGACTTACCTTCATCCTCAGAGGAATCTCCCCAGGCAGCAAGGATAGCCTTCGAGAATCGTCTCCCAGAACTGCTTGCAGCTTGTTTTCTACCTTGTTTCCTGGGGTGTTCTTACTCTTGCTCTTCTCGAAGTAGTGGACAGTTCTTCACAATGTGATCCGGTTTGCCACACTTGAAACACCCTGTGAACTGTTCTCGGGGGGTGTTTCTGGACTTACTGAAGTCTTTTCTTTTGCTGTTTTCTTTGACCTTTTTGAAGAATTTCTTGAACTTTCTTGTCATTAAGGCCATCTCTTCATCCTCAAGGTCAGAGTCATCATCCTCTTGTGCTTTCAAGGCAAGCCCACGATCCTTCTTCTGCTCCTCTTTTTGTTGTGAGTTCTTTCTGAGTTCATAGGTTTGAAGATTGCCAATCAACTCGTCGAGGGTGATCTTGTTCATGTCTTTAGCTTCTTGGATGGCTGTCACCTTCGCTTCCCAAGACCGAGGCAAAATCCTTAGAATCTTCCTCACCAGCTCTTCTGTGGTGAAGGATTTTCCCAGGGATTTTAGCTCGTTTGTTATGTGGGTGAAGCGTGTGTACATATCCATCACGTTCTCACGATCACCCATATCAAACAACTCATGTTGCCTCATAAGTAGCTCAATACGTGATTGTTTGACTTGACTTGTTCCTTCATGAGCTACTTGGAGGGCGTTCCAGATAGCTTGGGCTGATTCACACTCAGAGATGCGAGTGTATTCATCTGGACCTAGGCCAAAATATAATAGCTTCTTGGCCTTGGCATTTTTCTCCATCTTTTTGTAGTCCTCGGCATCAAACTCATGAGGTTCTTTGGAAACCTTCTTACCATCTTCAAGCACCTTGGTGGGAACAAGGGGCCCGTTCTTGATGAGCATCCATAATTCATAATCTTCTGCCTGAATACAGTTCTCCATCCTATTCTTCCACCAACTATAATGTTGGCCGTTGAAATAGGGTGGACGAGTAATGGATTGCCCTTCAAGGATTCCTTGTGGTGTACTCATCTTCAGAATCTCTCAAGGTGTTAGCCCTTTTGAGAGAACCCGCTCTGATACCACTTGTTGAATTCCAAGAGTACACAACCACAAGAGGGGGGTGAATTGTGGTGGTCGATTTTCGCCTAATAACTGACAAACAACCGTAGCACTTGATTGCAGAGATTGTTTGTAAATCACAAACAACCTTACGCCTTGTTTGTAGCGGTTGTTCTCAATTGATTCAGTAGCGAAATTCAAAGTAATAAATGCGAAATAAAGCACACACAATTTTTACGTGGAAAACACCTCTAGCCCAACTGAGGTGTGAAAAACCACGACCTACCTTGTGTAGGATTTAACCACTTCACTAACGGGCTGAAAACGTTACAAAAGCAACACTCCTTGTTACAACTTGTAACCCACGTAACCTTCTTCCCTAAGACAGGGTACACCACGTCCAATCTCACCAGATAGGACACGTCCAAAGTCCACACGACTGAGGACACACTCACTCAGTTTCTGTTCTGAGAACAGGGTACAAAACACCTTACTAGGGTGCTTCTGACTTAAGCAGATGTAAGGTACAATGAAGTCCTATTATGTCAATAAATTGAAAGCTCAGTTAAGCACAATCTTCTCACGGTTTTTTTCTTTGAATTTCAGCTCTAAAAATCTCTTGTTTCTTTGTAAAAACCGGGTTATCAAATGGGAGAGAGAATTTCAATATTTAAACGCACAATCCAATGGCTATTATTTCAAAAGATAGGAAAAAAATCCTCTATTTTTAGTCGCTTAGAAGATTCATCAAGGATTTCCAACGGCTAAGAGAGAAGAGAAGATTTTCTTAAAATATCTTGGCCGAGTAGTCTAGTCTTGAAAAGGATAAAATCTTGATTTATCCCAAATTCAATCAAGACCTAAAAATAAGGGATAAGAATCTTTTCAAGAGAAATCTTTAGTAAAAACGGTTTTGCAATTTTTTTTTTAAAAAATTCAAAACGAACCTTTTTAGATCTGGCAGCCAACCGAAGTAAATTTCCAGATAAGACTGATGTAGCTGCTGCAGTTTTTGAGAACACCCTAGGCACCCTGTTTTCAGGGTTGTTTGGTAATGGTGTCCCAAAGCAACTTTTCGAAAACCGTTTTCAAGAAGTGCTAAAAATGATACTTTCAAGATTGGCATATTAACAAGAGTCTAAATAAATAAAACCTATATACCCAAGACTTCTTGTTTTGAACCAGTCATCTTGTCCAAGATTTGTAGAGCTGCTGTGAACACCAAGGCCACCTTGTTTGCTGGGGTTGTTCTTTGCATTGCTAGAGTTCAGGAACATGCCTTACAATCAACTGTCGAGAGGGTGTTCTTGACTTAATATAGAATCACCAAGTAAAACCTGTTTTGAAGACTTGTTCTCACATGTAGCAAACCAGTTAATACAATAAAGATCACAAACACCAGTTAGGCCTGTTTGGAGATCGTGTTTGGAGCAACATTACTTAGACAAAGTTTTACACTTGGATTTCTTATCATCAAAACTAAATATACTCAACAAGATGTAGTCTACATTAATTCTATATTCTCAAACATGTGCATTGGCCGAGAATACCATAGCCCAGACCATTTCCTACGCTTCCTTTTACAATTTTAAAGTCCAGCTCACATCTTTCACATGTTATTTCATGATTGGTTCATTATAGTACAACCCACCCAAAAAAAAAAAAAACAGCGACCTCTTCAACAGATGACAAAGAGAGCGACATCCGTGTCCAAAATGTCAACAAAATTAAATGACTAATAACCCTATACACTAGACCGAGAGAGCAATCAAATGAAAAAAAACTAGCATGTGACAACGTAGACATATGATGGAGAAACAATATAGACATCAGAGGAACAACCCAAAAAAAACAAAGAATTGAAAAAAATATCATAGATTCCTCTCTTTTTGGTTGGACCTAAAACCTTTTCCTAGAGTCATATCGCGTGCCTACATTTGGTCTAATAACTTTGAATTTGATCGCGACTTTGGAGCTTGTCTTATTTCAATATTTCCATCAAATGACTTTTTATTACTGATGCAATCGGGCTGTCTAAGGCTAGAGATGCCTAAAGAGATAAGATTACCTATGCCTGGATCTCCCCAGACCATGCGTAAAAGGGATTTACACTGAGAGTTGTTGTTGTTGTTGTTTACTTTTGATTACATTAAAATTTATGATCAAGATTCATGAAGCATTGATGACCAGTATAACGCAATTTTTTGCGTCTTTTCAAGTAGTGAGAATATGTATCCATATTACAATGAGGACATACCATCTTCCCCTTTGTCCCCAATCCTCGCTAACTGTTCTAAGTTGGAAAGTTATCTGTTGTCCATGTCAATGCACCTTTCATAGGAAAAGTCCCATCACTTTAAAATTTGGTATCAATGTCATCCCATAACTTTCTTGACTAATCAACCAAAGGTTGCATATATAAATCAATATCATTACCAGGTGTTTTTGTAGGCAGATTATAGATTGTCAACATAATAGGCCATACACTATATTGGGTAAGAAGGATACCAAAGGGTATAAACCCATCGCTTGCCACACCAAGCCTAACATTCCTAGAATCAGTAGGTAATTCGGTGTAGCTTCATCTAATTTCTTCCAAGCAAGATAATTAGCAGGATTCCTCAGTTTACCATCTTTCTTATTCTCATTTACATGCCATCAAATAGAATTTGCAAGTATGGATGATATAAACAACCTTTGCAGACTTGGTATTTGCAGAAAATATCGTGATGCCTTCTTTGGAGCTTTCTTACCATTAGCTTGTGTAACAATCAATCCTTCATATGTGGTTTTCCATCTAGAGGTATCACACATAGGGGGTAAGTTAGCATTCTCTTTCTAGAAGAGTACACAATCATTAGGAAATGCATCAATGTCGTCATAACCAAATCTTACCTAATTTTGCTTTCTAATTTCTCAAAAGAACTTGGCAACCCATTTTCGTTAGAGATGGCTTATTTAAATAATTTGACAAAGGCATTAAAAGCACTACCAGTGAACAATTTGAGGGTATAACAACACAATAAAAGAAATAGTTGAAAATTTCTCAACTCCTGAATACAATGGTTGATTGATGTCCTTCGTTAATTTAAAAGAGGTCATTGGTTCTACATTTTTGCCCATCTTAGTGCTGTGTTTGGCCGTCCCATTCATTAGGATTATAATTACCAAAAGCATCTTCTAACACATTATGCATATCAGATTCCCCACTTTTTTCCACATGGAAATGAATGTGATCATATGTTTTATTGGATTTATTATGTTCAACTTCTCCATGTGAACTCATCTACTCTGAGCATAACTTTTGTACATGCCATTAAGTTTAAGGTCTTCATACACAACATCTCTACCATGTACATAACGGTTTGCACACAACTTGCAGGGGCAATAAATTGTTCCATCTAAGGCAATAGTAGAGAATGCATGATAAAGAAATTCATATAAACAATCTTTGAATTCTAGTGATGCTCTTAATGCTTTTTGGTATTTTGCCCAACTCTTGTCGCTAAATATGCCCCTAGTTAAATTTCTTAGATTCAATAAAATAAAAAGTTTAAGAAAACATATTAACATTACTTCTCTATTGCATATAGATTTGAACATAGCAAAATTTGTTTAAATTCTAAGATTGGTGAATTACATTATTGTAATAATAGGTAAAGCATGCTATACATGTACACACAAGAGATAATTTAATGCAATTATTAGTATTATTTTGACATTCATGGTTTATGTTGGGAATTGAGATTACCTCAATTGTGGAAACTTGCTTGCCCGGATCTTACGCCTGTTTGATTGCTACCCACAATTTGGTGACTACCAGAGTCACCAGGTAGTCACGCTCAAAACTGGAACCTTTACAAATGGCTAGGTTTTGTGAGTGATAGGCTAGAGAAAAGATTAGATCTAGGGAATGGTTTTGCTTACTGCTATTGTCCCATTCCTTGATCCACGCTGTCTTTTATAGTGGCACATACCCTCCAACAGAATCAAGGAATTTAATGATTGATTATTACTGATAATATATAGAATTAATCTCTTTTGTAACAGGTAAATCAATTGCGAGATTATAGGTCATTATTGTGATTGTCACTAGTCAATAGCTCTGCCTCAGTCACAAAGACCATGAATCACATATCTCTCCCCCAATGAATTTTGTCACACTTTATACTAGGAATGGAGCGTGTAACCTAAAAACAGCAGTGTTGTATCAAGTCACCATCTAACTCATATAACTTTCACAAAATATAATGCCCCAAATCATTTAAAAACATCACCAATGGCATATGTTGTCCCTTTATGCCTGATATATCAATTGATTACATACTGAATCTAATCGCCCAGGCTGTATATGGTGATGGAGAAATGATTCTTTCTTATGCAGTTAACAATAGTCAATCATAGTATAATTACTTTCCTAATGTGTGATCGCTGGACTATATACATCTTGGCCCTTGGAAGAACACATGAAAGTGGCAACATCATGCTTTGACTTCATATCATAACTCTGAGTCAAAGAGTATTGTCAATGAGGGTTATACAATGACAAAGAAAGGGAACTCGCTTGTCACTCAACAAGTAGGTTGGCATTTAGCACACAGAGTATAAGGGTGTGTCATGGCATAGTTCCCACTAAGTTGGGCATATCACTCTTCTATGCCATGCGAATCATAAGTTGGCTTTTACCTAAAAAACCAACTTGAGTTGCTAGATCAATATACCTAATGCTAACCGCAGCACTCAAGATTCGGCTATAAGGCTTCGATATGAAAACTTATTTCACATTTGACTCCCTTGGGTCTCATCTGAGACTTACTGGGGTGAATATGTTCTTTTATTCATACACTCCTAGTGTGAGTAATCAATATTACACACTTAGCGCCAACATGATTCAATCTCATCCTACCTGTTGCTTAAGCATCAGGGCAATTGCATGTGTAACAGGGCCAATTAGAAGCCTGGCGACATTTCAATGTGCGTTAAGTAGGCTAGATTTTATCAATTCCGAGTTGTTTTCGCAAGGATTGTGTGAAATTTCCAGAGTTAGGCTTGACTTAAAGGGCGGTTGATGCACTGTTGGAGGCCCTGTTTTTGTTCTATTCTTATCTTGTTCGAAACCAGGAGCTCGAGTACACCCAATTCATGGTCACGAATTTGGTTTGATTTCTATGCTCCATCTCTTGTAGGGCTCTTAGTTAAATGTTGCTGAAAATCTCAAAATCCCCTCCCCTGTTTTCTCCGATTGTTGGGTGCTGTTATGCTCCTATTTGAATGCCGTGGATTTCTTTTTTTTTTAAGGCTATGATTTAGTTAAATGTTGATTCAGTTCAGTTCTGTTTGCTTTGAAGTGTGCTTTGATTTGGGTTAAATCAAATTCTCATGCTCTCTCGCTCAGGCCTTGATCATGTTCTGCCCTTTTCTGTTTTTCTCTGTTCGCTTATTAATTTGTTTTGTAGCTCTCATTTAGGTTCTGTTAAATGTTGGACTGATGCTTCTTTGATTAGAGTTAAGTTTATTGGATGTTACGCAGTGGTAAGGAAACTTTAGAATTAGATTGATTTACAACCTATAGTTTTAGTTGTTTATCATTCAAATCAAATGAGAATGATGCTATGTTTGTTTAATTTTGTGCTGAATGACCTTAGTTTCATCCTCGTCCTTGCAGATGCCATGTGTGTGTACATGTATATATATATATATATATATATATATACTATATATATATATATTATATATATATATAAATATTTGTGTGTGTGTATGTCTATATATATATATATATGTGTGTGTGTGTGTGTGTGTGTGTGTGTGTGTGTGTGTGTGTGTGTGTGTGCGTACATATATATATATATATATATATATATATATATATATATATATATATATAAGATATATATATATATATATATATATATATATATATATATATATATATATATATATATATATATATATATATATATATATATATATATATATATATAATGTATATATATATATATATATATATATATATATATATATATATATATATATATATATATATATATATATAAATATGCATGTATATATA
>JAKOGI010001265.1:210000-270826 GCA_029747015.1 Carnegiea gigantea | reverse complement strand
TCTGTTTCAACTATCAGTTGATCTCCTGATTCAGGAATGGCCAATTTGGGTAATTGACTACACAACTTTTTGAGTTATTGGACAAGATGCGTATGGTAATCTTGCCATTGCAGGTTAAGTCTCTTCTTAAGGAGATCTTGAAGAGGACCTTTTTACCATGCTAAGTTGGGTATGAAGTCACTAACATAGTTAATGCATCCCAAAAATCGTTTAACCTGTTTACGGTCAACGAGTTTGTCAGGGAAATTAGCAACTTTCTCACATACATGAGGTTGCATTTCTATACCCTTATGATCGATCTTTAGACCTAGAAACTCAATCTGTTCTTTTGCAATCTCAGCTTTTTTAGCTAATAGTATTAATCCGTGATTACGGCTCTTCTCTATGAATTTCATGAGATGAGTTGCATGATCTGCAATATTCGAAGAAAAGATTAAAATATCATCAACATAGACCAGACAGAAATCTGAGTATTCGTTGAAGATGTTATCCATTCTTCTCTGAAAGATTTGTGGGGCGTTTTTTAGTCCCATAGGCATTACATTCCATATGTATTGCCCTTGAGGTGTGCTGAATGCAGTTAGGGGTTTAGCAGATTCTTTTAGTTTAATCTGATAAAATTCCGATTTGCAATCGAACTTTGAAAATCTCTTTTTATTAAGGGTTTTGTTGATAAGTAATTCCTTATTAGGAAGGAAATAACCGTCAAAGACAGTTAATTCATTTAACCTTTTATAGTTAATCACCATTCTTGGTTTACCTCTCTTTTGTTCAAAGTGGTTATTAACCATAAAAGCTGGACTACTATGAGGGCTTTTGTTGTCCTCAGTGTTTTTGAAAACTAATTGCTTTTCTTCGAGTTCTCGGAGTTGGATTTTGAACTCAAGTTCGTCTGCTTGACTATATCGCATGGGCTTAACTCTTACAATTGAGTTTGCCTCTTTGAGCTGTATGTTAGCATAGGACTTATCTTTGTCCCAATATTTCAATGGGTTATCATCGAAATGGGCTTGCAGAAGTGTTTTTACTTCATTTTCAAGTCGAAATTCTAATGCTCGTTGGGTATTTGACAGAGCATTTAATAATTGGGCTTTAACCTTAGAATGGTCTTTGGGCCTTTTTGTAAGGTTTTTGGGTCGATTTATATTTTTGGGCCTAGTATCTCCACCATGCTGGCTGCGTGGTTTGAATGAGATCGTTCCTCTAAATTGAGGATGGGCTATGAGTTGGGACTTGATCTAATGTCCACATGGGGTAAGGAAACTAATGTGTGAATGATCACAACTATATTCCTTGAATCTATTAAGAAAATTAACTCCTAAAAGGAGGTTATAGGTAGTATCTTTAGGTGCTTGAATAACAACTGTAGGTAAGGGTAGAACCTTGAAATGGTTCTCTGTATTATCGTGGATAGCTATAAACTGACCAACGACAGCTTTGGTGAGCTTAGTAACTTGTCCAGATGCTACTACGACCTGTAGTGGTTTATGTAGGTCTTTCCAGTACCGTTCTGGGTAGGTATTGGCTGACGCCATTGTGACATCTGATCCGGTGTCTATCATGGCATGAAACCATTCAGGTTGATGAAACCTGTAAACCAACTGCACCTTGATATATGGTACCTTATTCATGGACTTTACTGGCATAAATAATTATATCATTGAGTTTAATGGTCATAAAATGCTCAGTTATGGAATAAATGGTTTCTGATAAGAAACGCATTCCTAAAAGCAAATCAGCTTTAGTATTGAAAGCTTGATTTTCAAGATGGATAATCCGTTCAATGGATTCAAATAGCACAGGAACATAAGTTAGTTTATGTTCTTGTATTTGAGAATAAGTCTCAGGACCAGCGTAGTTATGCTGAATGGCTGGATTAATCCAAATTAATCCGTCTTTCCATTGTGTGATGTAAATCTTACTCACAATTTGGAAATTAGCCAATTTTGGGGTTGGCAATCTTTCAAGGGGGTAGCTTCGTAGAATACTTCCGTCTACGGAGTATCTACCTTGCATACTGTTGCATCTATTAAACAGTGGTTTCTGTTTAATATCAATCTGCCATTCTTTGATTGGCTGCAACTTAGGTCTAGAAATTTCTTGAATTTCACAGATATCTGAAAAGATATCATCTAGTTCAATTTCATCCTTTTGGAGGAATTGATCTATGATATGGGTGTTACTTAACATGTAACTTACCATAGTGTAAATGGTAAATGGGGAATGGTGTAGATTTTCTAGTAAGTCTGACCTTTGAAAGTGATAACAGAGATTTAAGGTACGGTTTGTGTCTAAATCCCTAATGGGTATACTGTACCCTGGATAGGTGGTGAAACTAAGGTTTTGGTAAACCAAGTTTCCCTTCAGAATGCCTATAATGGCTTCTGATCGATTTGCAATGCGATTATGCATTAGAGTAAGAATTATTGGTGTATCTAAACCCTTTTGAAAGGTAGCTTTCAAATGGATTCTTACTGCACCGAAATGAATGTAACCGATCTTAGTTCGGTCTTTTTCAGGGATTTTTCTGATCTTTTGCCTAATCTGTTCGATGGTAACTAAGGGCAATTCTACTTGTCCTTCAGCTATGTTGCTGCTAATAGGTACTTCCTGGATATTAGTGCCGAAATACTGAATATTTCTTCTACGAAATATTTGTAATAAGGTTCGTTTAAAACCTTCTTGCTCATTAATCTTGAGACTTTTGGATAAAATCTTTTGATACTTCTTTTTATCAAAAAGTACCTCGTTAGAGTACGTACCTGAGGATTCACCTTCCTCTTGTTGAGAGTGCTCTTCAGTCTGACTCATCTTCAGAGCTGCTAGACAAATAAGTCAGAACGAGTATTTCGTCCTCAGACGTTATGTCTGAAAACGCTACTTCTTCGTAGCCTGCAAACTGCTCAAACAATTCGTTAGAGCAAACGCCTGCATTACTTAGTGGGTAAGCATGGCCTGGATGGGGGAATAAATGTCTCCCTCCTACATGTCTTTGTCTAGACGTATGATGACGATAACGGTAGCGTTGGGCTTCCTCTTCGTCACTGCTTCCTATTTGACTATCTAGGTTAGTCTGCGAGTCTGGCCTTACATCAGGACCACTTGGACCACTTGGACCACTTGATTGGGTCGAGTTTGGTATCACTAAGGGGTTACCTTGAGAGGTCTCTCCTGTAGACTCCATGTTACACTGTAATTGGAGCTCGTTAATCCGATTTAGGATTTCCTCCTCTTCTTCCGAATTGGCTTGTGCATATTCATTCTCCAATTCTTCTAAAGAGATAAATGTTCGAACCATGTTCGAAATTGAAGGATACCCTGGTTTTGTTGGGTCAATAGAAGGGTTGAATTTAACCTTTCTTCGAACAATTTGTTGTTCTGGTTGAGGTAGGATTAAGCAGAATTAACTTCTGGATTTCTCCTAATCCTTCATAGATACTGTCTAACTTAGTATCTATCATCTGTCCTTGTAAATTGGACTTCCATAATTCCTTATAAGGAGATGATGAACTGGAACTTGCCTTATCCATCACTCAATCCTGATAAAGAATCTCTAGCAGGGCTTGCTAGGTCAGGGTGTATGTACCACTGCGTGTTAGCTAATTCAGCCTGTTGACAGATCCATCTTTTATCTTTTTGTTTAAGATAATCTTGGTTGTCGCTGGGTTTGAGACATTTGATATGGCTCTGATACCATTTGTTCTTCGGTATGCTCTGATTCGGTATACTCTGATACCATTTCACGAGCTTCTTCTTCCAGTGTGGGTCCATTTCACGAGCTTCTTCTTCCAGTTATTGAGCATAGCTACAACTGGGTGCGGAATGATTTTTAGACCTTTTGGTCCTTCTTCTTCTAAGAAATTCTTGAAATCTATAATCATAATTTTGATTATGACGCCTTAAACAGGTGTCTAAAGAAAGTAAGGCTTCATTAATACCTTCAAGTGTGTGTGCGTGTGTGTGTGTGTATATATATATATATATACACACACGCACATATATATATTAGATAATATATATATATAATATATAATATATATATTATATACTATCTATATATCTATATATAATGTGGTGTCTATGATTATTATATATATATAAGTTATATATATATATATATATATAGTGTGTGGGGTGTGTGTTATATTCTATATATATATATATATCTATATATATATATATATATATATATATATATATATATATATATTTTCAATAAGCTCCCCTGTACTCCTGAGTACAAAAGACGCTATAGATAGCAACAGTACTTTCAAGAATATCAATTCGATATTGAACATATAAAAGGTAAGAATAATCATCTTGCTGATTTTCTTAGCAGGGAAGCCGATGGTTGAGGAAGAGACATCTTCCATGGATGCCAGATCTTTATTAGAAATGGCCATTCATGGATTGTGTATCGCCCATGGACGGATGACACAAATCCAGAAGGAAATTACAGAGGAAATCAATCCTCGTATCATCCAAGCTCTATCAGGCTTAGATGAAGTAATGGTGCTACAAGCCATTGATTTATCTGATGAAACCCATCAGGCCTTTCTTGGAGCATGTGAACGTGCCCAAAAAGGAAAAGGACTCATGTCCAGTAATCTCCAAGGAGACGGACTCAGGTCCACCCAAGGAAACCCTAAGCCTACTTTCAAAACGAAAGGACAGGTTCAGGAGTATTCTGCCTCCTCAGAAACAGAGGAAGAAGATGAATTCACAGTCGTCGTGCCTAAGGCACAAAAGCCGATTTTAAATCAGGCTATATCCATGGAACAATACGTTTCATACTCAAAATGTGTTTATACAGCCCAGGACACTAACTGTCAAATGATTGACACCTCTGGGATCTATCCTAGGATCCATTTTCTTGCAGGAAGTTCCACGGACGACGTCAGCAAGGCAGTCATGTTTGGTTTCTATGCTAGCATTACATGCAGCCCTGGAAACAGAGAGATTTTAGGACTACATAAGTCCATAATCGAGGCTGTCAAAAAGTTTCGAAAGAGTTCTAAGTCTGATTGGGTAGTATTAAAAATACTATCAGCCAGTCCAGAAGTCCTACCCACTCCAGCACCAGGGTGGTTGATTATCCAGCTTTGTACTCCTAACAAAGCTAATTTAAAGTTCAAGAAGAGCAAATCCCTTGAAGTCCCAGATATCGACGAGGGATGGATCTGTAACAGACGAGCCCTCGGGTTTGTCGTCATCTTAAAGAAATTACAATCTTTAAGGCAAGCCAACAAAGGCTTTATGTATAACTCCCCCAGTAATATTTTCATTTATGCTGAAAGAAGTTGTACCCCTAGGTATGATGCTCTGAACAAAATAAGTTCAGGGATTAGCCTTATTCATACTTGTAGAATACCCGGGACTCATCATACCCGTAGTCTACTATGTGGAAATCTCCACGAAGAAAAGACAGCAGGATGCTGTATTTGTCCTCTAAGGCTTCTATAGGAAGGAAGCGTGTTGGACCCCACAGAAAATACCCAGAAGGTATCATTATAGCCAGCTGTTAAAGGCACCACTGCACCCACTGCCATAAAGCAGCAGATTCCCATGATAATGCGATAAGCATTATTGAAAAAGAAGAAAGCGACAGCCACTACAAAAGGCATCTTCAACAGTGTAAAGCAAGCACGCGTCTTTGTACGAAAAGCAAAGGCATCTTCAACAGAGAAAAAGCAGAAGCATCTTTTAAAGAGAACCAACTATTGTACTTTTGCTTTTATTAAAGTTGTACGCCCTGTCGGGCAGGCTTCTCTATATAAGGAGAACTATTTTCATTTGTAGAGTATCAAAAACCGGAGAGAGCAACTCCACAAAAACTCCTAGAGAGAGAGAAATGAAGGGAGAGTAACTACTCCATTAGGGAGTAGAGTATGTAAGCAAGATTAGTGTGTAATTATTGATATTATCAATAAAAGTAATTTTTGTGTATCTTGGTGTACAACATTATTCGGTTAGAGAGAGAGATCTGGAGTGCCTTTGGAATAGCAAGAGAAGTAGCCAAAAGACAGGTGGTCGCCGGCGAAAGAGGCTCAGGTCCAGTGAGGTATTGGTCTTAACTCTAACTAATTATGTTCTATCTCGAGATGCATATTTATTACTTAGATTGATAAAATCAATAATTATCTTTAATCTTTTTGCATACTTGAAACCTATCCCAATAATCATGAACCCCTTCAGCCCCGAACAACTGCATGCTAAGGCCATAGTTAAAAATGCCTTAGAAATATGCCTTCTAGAGAAGGAGAATAGTGAGTTTATTATTCAGGTCAAAGAGACCTTGCTTAACATTAGCAGACGAGGAATAGAACGATTAAGTGATGACTTTTTCGATAATCCTCTAGTAATCGCTGATGGTGAGATCATTATTCCTAGCCCTAGGAGCATTTTGGAGCATGATAACCTTTATCATATCAATGCTATCCAACGCCAAAAGGCTATACTTGAAGGTATTAATGAAGCTTTACTTTCTTTAGACACCTGTTTAAGGTGTCATAATCAAAATTATGATTATAGATTTCAAGAATTTCTTAGAAGAAGAAGGACCAAAAGGTCTAAAAATCATTCCGCACCCAGTTGTAGCTATGCTCAATAACTGGAAGAAGAGGCTGAGGTCCAGTGAGGTATTGGTCTTAACTCTAACTAATTATGTTCTATCTCGAGATGCATATTTATTACTTAGATTGATAAAATCAATAATTATCTTTAATCTTTTTGCATACTTGAAACCTATCCCAATAATCATGAACCCCTTCAGCCCCGAACAACTGCATGCTAAGGCCATAGTTAAAAATGCCTTAGAAAGATGCCTTTTAGAGAAGGAGAATAGTGAGTTTATTATTCAGGTCAAAGAGACCTTGCTTAACATTAGCAGACGAGGAATAGAACGATTAAGTGATGACTTTTTCGATAATCCTCTAGTAATCGCTGATGACGGGTGATCGTGGGCTGTTACAATGGTATCAGAGCCATATCAAACGTCTCAAACCCAGAGACAACCAAGATTGTCTTAAACAAAAAGATAAAAGATGGATTTTTATCTGTCAACAGGCTGAATTAGCTAACACGCAGTGGTACATACACGCTGACCTAGCAAGCCCTGCTAGAGATTCTTTATCAGGATTGAGTGATGGATAAGGCAAGTTCCAGTTCATCATCTCCCTATAAGAAATTATGAAAGTCCAATTTATAAGGACAGACGATAGATACTAAGTTAGACAGTATCTACGAAGGATTAGGAGAAATCCAGAAGTTAATTCTGCTTAATCCTAAACCTCAACCAGAACAACAAATTGTTCAAAGAAAGGTTAAATTCAACCCTTCGATTGACCCAACAAAACCAGGGTATCCTTCAATTTCGAACATGGTTCGAACATTTATCTCTTTAGAAGAATTGGAGAATGAATATGCACTAGCCAATTCGGAAGAAGAGAAGGAAATCCTAAATCGGATTAACGAGCTCCAATTACAGTGTAACATGAAGTCTACAGGAGAGACCTCTCAAGGTAACCCCTTAGTGATACCAAACTCGACCCAATCAAGTGGTCCAAGTGGTCCAAGTGGTCCTGATGTAAGGCCAGACTCGCAGACTAACCTAGATAGTCAAATAGGAAGCAGTGACGAAGAGGAAGCCCAACGCTACCGTTATCGTCATCATACGTCTAGACAAAGACGTGTAGGAGGGAGACATTTATTCCCCCATCCAGGCCATGCTTACCCACTAAGTAATGCAGGAGCAACCTTAAACATCGACTGTGTCTCTAACACAGACGAAGTCATTAAGGAATGGGTTAAAGCCTTGCTTATCTATTCTGGAGTCACCAGGACGGATGGTGAAGAATTAAAAATCTTCATCCCCTTAACCTTAAGTGGAAAGGTATCTGATTGGTTTACTGCCTTGCTTGAAGATACTAAGGCAAGATACTTAGGTGGAACTACCACTAATGACAACAAAACAATCATTAACACGATTGAGAATGAAATTCGAAGAGAATTTCTAGGAGAAGACTACTCTCAGTATCGTTTAAGAGAAAAGCGATTAAGAAGGCAAAAATACCTCACAATGCTCTATAATTTGCAAATATGTGACATCAATTATTTTGATACTTATGTATACAAATTTGAGAAGTATTATTACAAAGCTGAAATATCATCAGCAGCACCAAATTCGTTAAATTTTCATAACGATATGTTCTTTACCAAACTACCATTTCCATGGAGTGATTTACTTTTTAGTAAATGGAAGGCCGCAGAAAGACCTGAAAGAACAGACACGCTAGGAGCGAGAATAGAATTTGCTAGAGTAACCCTAGCAGATGAATGTGAAAAAGCCTACAAGAGAAAGAGGCTGCAAAAGGATCAAAATAAGATGAAATGTAAAGATCAGCTCTATTATCCTAGTAAGTTTGGTCGTCAATTAGACAAACCCAAACAAAAGAAGAAATTCAAGGCTAAAAAGAAGCTTGGAAAACGTTTGAAGAAACAGTCTAAGCCTTTCAAGAAGAAAAGGAAATTCTTTAAAAAGAAACAAAAGAAAAAGGAAGACAAAAGCTCTTCTAAACAAATTCAAGAACAAGATTGCAAATGTTGGAATTGCAATGAAAAGGGTTATTATGCAAATGAATGCCCCAAAAAGATTAATTTTGCAGGCGTTTACTCTAACGAATTGTTTGAGCAGTTTGCAGGCTACGAAGAAGTAGCGTTTTCAGACATAACGTCTGAGGACGAAATACTCGTCCTGACTTATTTGTCTAGCAGCTCTGAAGATGAGTTAGACTGAAGAGCACTCTCAACAAGAGGAAGGTGAATCCTCAGGTACGTACTCTAACGAGGTACTTTTTGATAAAAAGAAGTATCAAAAGATTTTATCCAAAAGTCTCAAGATTAATGAGCAAGAAGGTTTTAAACGAACCTTATTACAAATATTTCGTAGAAGAAATATTCAGTATTTCGGTACTAATATCCAGGAAGTACCTATTAGCAGCAACATAGCTGAAGGACAAGTAGAATTGCCCTTAGTTACCATCGAACAGATTAGGCAAAAGATCAGAAAAATCCCTGAAAAAGACCGAACTAAGATCGGTTACATTCATTTCGGTGCAGTAAGAATCCATTTGAAAGCTACCTTTCAAAAGGGTTTAGATACACCAATAATTCTTACTATAATGCATAATCGCATTGTAAATCGATCAGAAGCCATTATAGGCATTCTGAAGGAAAACTTGGTTTACCAAAACCTTAGTTTCACCACCTATCCAGGGTACAGTATACCCATTAGGGATTTAGACACAAACCGTACCTTAAATCTCTGTTATCACTTTCAAATGTCAGACTTACTAGAAAATCTACACCATTCCCCATTTACCATTTACACTATGGTAAGTTACATGTTAAGTAACACCCATGTCATAGATCAATTCCTCCAAAAGGATGAAATTGAACTAGATGATATCTTTTCAGATATCTGTGAAATTTAAGAAATTTCTAGACCTAAGTTGCAGCCAATCAAAGAATGGCAGATTGATATTAAACAGAAACCACTGTTTAATAGATGCAACAGTATGCAAGGTAGATACTCTATAGATGGTAGTATTTTACGAAGCTACCCTATCGAAAGATTGCCAACTCCAAAATTGGCAAATTTCCAAATTGTGAGTAAAATCTACATCACACACTGGAAAGATGGATTAATTTGGATTAATCCAGCCATACAGCATAATTACGCTGGTCCTGAGATTTATTCTCAACTACAGGAACATAAACTCACTTATGTTCCTGTACTCTTTGAATCCATTGAAAGGATTATCCACCTCGAAAATCAAGCTTTTAATACTAAAGCTGATTTATTATTAGGAATGCGTTTCTTATCAAAAACCACTTATTCCATAACTGAGCACTTTATGACCATTAAACTCAATGGTATAATTATTCATGCTAGTAAGGTCCATGAATAAAGTACTATACATCAAGGTACAGTTGGTTTACAGGTTTCATCAACCTGAATGGTTTCATGCCATGATAGACACCGGATCAGATGTCACAATGGCATCCGCCAATTCTTATCCAGAAAGATGCTGGAAAGACTTGCATAAACCCCTACAGGTGGTTGTAGCGTCTGGACAGGTTACTAAACTCACCAAAGCCGTTTTTGGTCAGTTTATAGCTATCCAAGATAGCACAGCAAACCAATTTAAGGTATTACCACTACCTACTGTAGTAATACAAGCACCTAAAGATGCTACCTGTAACCTCCTTTTAGGAGTTGATTTTCTTAATAGATTCAAGGAATATAGCTGTGACCACTCACACATTGGTTTCCTCACCCCATGTGGACATTGGATTAAGTCCCAGCTTGTAGCCCATCCTCAGTATCGGGGAACTATCTCATTTCAACCACGCAGCCAGCATGGTGGAGAGCCTACGCCCAAAAATATAAACCGGCCCAAAAACCTTACAAAAAGGCCCAAAGACCATTCTAAGGTCAAAGCCCAATTGCTAAATGCTTTATCAAACACCCAAAGAGCATTAGAATTTCGGCTAGAAAACGAAGTAAAAACACTTCTACAAGCCCATTTCGATGATAACCCATTGAAATATTGGGACAAGGATAAGTCTTATGCAGACATCCAACTCAAAGAGGTCAACTCAATTGTACGAGTTAAGCCCATGAGATATAGTCAGGCAGATGAACTCGAGTTCAAAGTCCAACTCAAAGAACTCGAAGAAAAGCAATTAGCTTTCAAAAGCACTGAGGATAACAAAAGCCCTCATAGTAGTCCAGCTTTTATGGTTAATAACCACTCTGAACAAAAGAGAGGTAAGCCAAGGATGGTGATTAACTATAAAAGGTTAAATGAATTAACTGTCTTTGACGGTTATTTCCTTCCTAATAAGGAATTACTTATCAACAAAACCCTTAACAAAAAGTGGTTTTCAAAGTTCGATTGCAAATCGGGATTTTATCAGATTAAACTAAAAGAATCTGCTAAACCCCTAACAGCATTCAGCACACCTCAAGAACAATACATATGGAATGTAATGCCTATGGGACTAAAAAATGCCCCACAAATCTTTCAGAGAAGAATGGATAACATCTTCAACGAATACTCAGACTTCTGTCTGGTCTATGTTGATGATATTTTAATCTTTTCTTCGAATATTGCAGATCATGCAACTCATCTCATGAAATTCATAGAGAAGAGTCGTAACCACGGATTAATATTATCAGTTAAAAAAGCTGAGATTGCCAAAAAAACAAATTGAGTTTCTAGGTCTTAAGATCGACCATAAGGGTATAGAAATGCAACCTCATGTATGTGAGAAAGTTGCTAATTTTTCTGACAAACTCGTTGACCGGAAACAGGTTGAACGATTTTTGGGATGCATTAACTATGTTAGTGATTTTATACCCAACTTAACCTGGTTAAGAGGCCCTCTGCAAGATCTTCTTAAGAAGAGACTCAATCTGCAATGGCAAGATTACCATACTCATTTTGTCCAACAACTTAAAAAGTTGTGTAGTCAATTACCCAAATTGGCCATTCCTGAATCAGGAGATCAACTGATAGTTGAAACAGACGCCTCAGACCTATATTGGGGAGGAGTCCTTAAAGTCAAAAAGGCTGATAACAAAGAACATATTTGCAGATATGCAAACGGTTGTTTTAAACCAGCTGAGATTAATTATCACAGCAATGAAAAGGAATTACTCACCTTAAAACGAAGCTTTGCAAAGTTTCATTTCTTTATTTTGCCAGTAAAGCTCTTAGTTAGAACTGACAATACCAATGTTAAAACTTATATTTTCAATAAGCTCCCCTGTACTCCTGAGTACAAAAGACGCCATAGATGGCAACAGTACTTTCAAGAATATCAATTCGATATTGAACATATAAAAGGTAAGAATAATCATCTTGCTGATTTTCTTAGCAGGGAGACCAATGGTTGAGGAAGAGACATCTTCCATGGATGCCAGATCTTTATTAGAAATGGTCATTCATAAATTGTGTATCACCCATGAACAGATGACACAAATCCAAAAGGAAATTACAGAGGAAATCAATCCTCATATCATCCAAGCTCTATCAGGCTTAGATGAAGTAATGACGATACAAGCCATTGATTTATCTGATGAAACCCATCAGGCCTTTCTTGGAGCATGTGAACGTGCCCAAAAAGGAAAAGAACTCATGTCCAGTAATCTCCAAGAAGGAGACGGACTCAGGTCCACCCAAGGAAACCCTAAGCCTACTTTCAAAACGAAAGGACAGGTTCAGGAGTATTCTGCCTCCTCAGAAACAGAGGAAGAAGATGACTTCACAGTCGTCGTGCCTAAGGCACAAAAGCCGATTTTAAATCAGGCTATATCCATGGAACAATACGTTTCATACTCAAAATGGGTTTATACAGCCCAGGACACTAACTGTCAAATGATTGACACCTCTGGGATCTATCCTAGGATCCATTTTCTTGCAGGAAGTTCCACGGACGACGTCAGCAAGGCAGTCATGTTTGGTTTCTGTGCTAGCATTACATGCAGCCCTGGAAACAGAGAGATTTTAGGACTACATAAGTCCATAATCGAGGCTGTCAAGAAATTCCGAAAGAGCTCTAAGTCTGATTGGGTAGTATTAAAGATACTATCAGCCAGTCCAGAAGTCCTACCCACTCCAGCACCAGGGTGGTTGATTATCCAGCTTTGTACTCCTAACAAAGCTAATTTAAAGTTCAAGAAGAGCAAATCCCTTGAAGTCCCAGATATCGACGAGGGATGGATCTGTAACAGACGAGCCCTCGGGTTTGTCGTCATCTTAAAGAAATTACAATCTTTAAGGCAAGCCAACAAAGGCTTTATGTATAACTCCCCCAGTAATATTTTCATTTATGCTGAAGGAAGTTGTACCCCTAGGTATGATGCTCTGAACAAAATAAGTTCAGGGATTAGCCTTATTCATACTTGTAGAATACCCGGGACTCATCATACCCGTAGTCTACTATGTGGAAATCTCCACAAAGAAAAGACAGCAGGATGCTGTATTTGTCCTCTAAGGCTTCTATAGGAAGGAAGCGTGTTGGACCCCACAGAAAATACCCAGAAGGTATCATTATCAGCCAGCTGTTAAAGGCACCACTGCACCCACTACCAAAAAGCAGCAGATTCCCATGATAATGCGATAAGCATTATTGAAAAAGAAGAAAGCGACAGCCACTACAAAAGGCATCTTCAATAGTGTAAAGCAAGCACGCGTCTTTGTATGAAAAGCAAAGGCATCTTCAACAGAGAAAAAGCAGAAGCATCTTTTAAAGAGAACCAATTATTGTACTTTTGCTTTATTAAAGTTGTACGCCCTGTCGGGCAGGCTTCTCTATATAAGGAGAACCATTTTCATTTGTAGGGCATCGAAAAACGGAGAGAGCAACTCCACAAAAACTCCTAGAGAGAGAGAAATGAAGGGAGAGTAACTACTCCATTAGCAGGAGTAGAGATTATGTATTATTGATATTATCAATAAAAGTAATTTTTGTGTATTTTGGTGTACAACATCATTCGGTTAGAGAGAGAGATCTGGAGTGCCTTTGGAATAGCCAGAGAAGTAGCCAAAAGACAGGTGGTCGCCGACGAAAGAGGCTGAGGTCCAGTGAGGTATTGGTCTTAACTCTAACTAATTATGTTCTATCTCGAGATGCATATTTATTACTTAGATTGATAAAATCAATAATTATCTTTAATCTTTTTACATACTTGAAACCTATCCCAATAATCATGAACCCCTTCAGCCCCGAACAACTGCATGCTAAGGCCATAGTTAAAAATGCCTTAGAAAGATGCCTTCTAGAGAAGGAGAATAGTGAGTTTATTATTCAGGTCAAAGAGACCTTGCTTAACATTAGCAGACGAGGAATAGAACGATTAAGTGATGACTTTTTCGATAATCCTCTAAATCGCTGATGGCGAGATCATTATTCCTACCCTAGGAGCATTTGGAGCATGATAATCTTTATCATATCAACGCTATCCAACGCCAAAAGGCTATACTTGAAGGTATTAATGAACCTTGCTTTCTTTAGACACCTGTTTAAGGCGTCATAATCAAATTATGATTATAGATTTCATGAATTTCTTAGAAGAAGAAGGACCAAAAGGTCTAAAAACCATTCCGCACCCAGTTGTAGCTATGCTCAATAACAGGAAGAAGAAGCTCGTCCAATGGTATCAGAGCCATATCAAATGTCTCAAACCCAGAGACAACCAAGATTGTCTTAAACAAAAAGATAAAAGATGGATTTTTATCTGTCAACAGGCTGAATTAGCTAACACGCAGTGGTACATACACCCTGACCTAGCAAGCCCTGCTAGAGATTCTTTATCAGGATTGAGTGATGGATAAGGCAAGTTCCAGTTCATCATCTCCTTATAAGGAATTATGGAAGTCCAATTTACAAGGACAGACGATAGATACTAAGTTAGACAGTATCTATGAAGGATTAGGAGAAATCCAGAAGTTAATTCTGCTTAATCCTAAACCTCAACCAGAACAACAAATTGTTCGAAGAAAGGTTAAATTCAACCCTTCGATTGACCCAACAAAACCAGGGTATCCTTCAATTTCGAACATGGTTCGAACATTTATCTCTTTAGAAGAATTGGAGAATGAATATGCACAAGCCAATTCGGAAGAAGAGGAGGAAATCCTAAATCGGATTAACGAGCTCCAATTACAGTGTAACATGGAGTCTACAGGAGAGACCTCTCAAGGTAACCCCTTAGTGATACCAAACTCGACCCAATCAAGTGGTCCAAGTGGTCCTGATGTAAGGCCAGACTCGCAGACTAACCTAGATAGTCAAATAGGAAGCAGTGACGAAGAGGAAGCCCAACGCTACCGTTATCGTCATCATACGTCTAGACAAAGACGTGTAGGAGGGAGACATTTATTCCCCCATCCAGGCCATGCTTACCCACTAAGTAATGCAGGAGCAACCTTAAACATCGACTGTGTCTCTAACACAGACGAAGTCATTAAGGAATGGGTTAAAGCCTTGCTTATCTATTCTGGAGTCACCAGGACGGATGGTGAAGAATTAAAAATCTTCATCCCCTTAACCTTAAGTGGAAAGGTATCTGACTGGTTTACTGCTTTGCCTGAAGATACTAAGGCAAGATACTTAGGTGGAACTACCACTAATGACAACAAAACAATCATTAACACGATTGAGAATGAAATTCGAAGAGAATTTCTAGGAGAAGACTACTCTCAGTATCGTTTAAGAGAAAAGCGATTAAAGAAGGCAAAAATACCTCACAATGCTCTATAATTTGCAAATATGTGACATCAATTATTTTGATGCTTATGTATGCGAATTTGAGAAGTATTATTACAAAGCTGAAATATCATCAGCAGCACCAAATTCGTTAAATTTCCATAACGATATGTTCTTTACCAAACTACCATTTCCATGGAGTGATTTACTTTTTAGTAAATGGAAGGCCGCAGAAAGACCTGAAAGAACAGACACGCTAGGAGCGAGAATAGAATTTGCTAGAGTAACCCTAGCAGATGAATGTGAAAAAGCCTACAAGAGAAAGAGGCTACAAAAGGATCAAAAGAAGCTGAAATGTAAAGATCAGCTCTATTATCCTAGTAAGTTTGGTTGTCAATTAGACAAACCCAAACAAAAGAAGAAATTCAAGGCTAAAAAGAAGCTTGGAAAACGTTTGAAGAAACAGTCTAAGCCTTTCAAGAAGAAAAGGAAATTCTTTAAAAAGAAACAAAAGAAAAAGGAAGACAAAAGCTCTTCTAAACAAATTCAAAAACAAGATTGCAAATGTTGGAATTGCAATGAAAAGGGTCATTATGCAAATGAATGCCCCAAAAAGATTAATTTTGCAGGCGTTTGCTCTAAGGCGTTTGCTCTAACGAATTGTTTGAGCAGTTTGCAGGCTACGAAGAAGTAGCGTTTTCAGACATAACGTCTGAGGACGAAATACTCGTTCTGACTTATTTGTCTAGCAGCTCTGAAGATGAGTCAGACTGAAGAGCACTCTCAACAAGAGGAAGGTGAATCCTCAGGTACGTACTCTAACGAGGTACTTTTTGATAAAAAGAAGTATCAAAAGATTTTATCCAAAAGTCTCAAGATTAATGAGCAAGAAGGTTTTAAACGAACCTTATTACAAATATTTCGTAGAAGAAATATTCAGTATTTCGGTACTAATATCCAGGAAGTACCTATTAGCAGCAACATAGCTGAAGGACAAGTAGAATTGCCCTTAGTTACCATCGAACAGATTAGGCAAAAGATCAGAAAAATCCCTGAAAAAGACCGAACTAAGATCGGTTACATTCATTTCGGTGCAGTAAGAATCCATTTGAAAGCTACCTTTCAAAAGGGTTTAGATACACCAATAATTCTTACTATAATGCATAATCGCATTGTAAATCGATCAGAAGCCATTATAGGCATTCTGAAGGAAAACTTGGTTTACCAAAACCTTAGTTTCACCACCTATCCAGGGTACAGTATACCCATTAGGGATTTAGACACAAACCGTGCCTTAAATCTCTGTTATCACTTTCAAAGGTCAGACTTACTAGAAAGTCTACACCATTCCCCATTTACCATTTACACTATGGTAAGTTACATGTTAAGTAACACCCATATCATAGATCAATTCCTCCAAAAGGATGAAATTGAACTAGATGATATCTTTTCAGATATCTGTGAAATTCAAGAAATTTCTAGACCTAAGTTGCAGCCAATCAAAGAATGGCAGATTGATATTAAACAGAAACCACTGTTTAATAGATGCAACAGTATGCAAGGTAGATACTCTATAGATGGTAGTATTCTACGAAGCTACCCTATCGAAAGATTGCCAACTCCAAGATTGGTAAATTTCCAAATTGTGAGTAAAATCTACATCACACACTGGAAAGATGGATTAATTTGGATTAATCCAGCCATACAGCATAATTACGCTGGTCCTGAGATTTATTCTCAACTACAAGAACATAAACTCACTTATGTTCCTGTACTCTTTGAATCCATTGAAAGGATTATCCACCCGAAAATCAAGCTTTTAATACTAAAGCTGATTTATTATTAGGAATGCGTTTCTTATCAGAAAACCACTTATTCCATAACTGAGCACTTTATGACCATTAAACTCAATGGTATAATTATTCATGCTAGTAAGGTCCATGAATAAAGTACCATACATCAAGGTACAGTTGGTTTACAGGTTTCACCAACCTGAATGGTTTCATGCCATGATAGACACCGGATCAGATGTCACAATGGCGTCAGCCAATACCTACCCAGAACGGTACTGGAAAGACCTACATAAACCACTACAGGTCGTAGTAGCATCTGGACAAGTTACTAAGCTCACCAAAGCTGTCTTTGGTCAGTTTATAGCTATCCACGATAATACAGAGAACCATTTCAAGGTTCTACCCTTACCTACAGTTGTTATTCAAGCACCTAAAGATACTACCTATAACCTCCTTTTAGGAGTTAATTTTCTTAATAGATTCAAGGAATATAGTTGTGATCATTCACACATTAGTTTCCTTACCCCATGTGGACATTAGATCAAGTCCCAACTCATAGCCCATCCTCAATTTAGAGGAACGATCTCATTCAAACCACGCAGCCAGCATGGTGGAGATACTAGGCCCAAAAATATAAATCGACCCAAAAACCTTACAAAAAGGCCCAAAGACCATTCTAAGGTTAAAGCCCAATTATTAAATGCTCTGTCAAATACCCAACGAGCATTAGAATTTCGACTTGAAAATGAAGTAAAAACACTTCTGCAAGCCCATTTCGATGATAACCCATTGAAATATTGGGACAAAGATAAGTCCTATGCTAACATACAGCTCAAAGAGGCAAACTCAATTGTAAGAGTTAAGCCCATGCGATATAGTCAAGCAGACGAACTTGAGTTCAAAATCCAACTCCGAGAACTCGAAGAAAAGCAATTAGTTTTCAAAAACACTGAGGACAACAAAAGCCCTCATAGTAGTCCAGCTTTTATGGTTAATAACCACTTTGAACAAAAGAGAGGTAAACCAAGAATGGTGATTAACTATAAAAGGTTAAATGAATTAACTGTCTTTGACGGTTATTTCCTTCCTAATAAGGAATTACTTATCAACAAAACCCTTAATAAAAAGAGATTTTCAAAGTTCGATTGCAAATCGGAATTTTATCAGATTAAACTAAAAGAATCTGCTAAACCCCTAACTGCATTCAGCACACCTCAAGGGCAATACATATGGAATGTAATGCCTATGGGACTAAAAAACGCCCCACAAATCTTTCAGAGAAGAATGGATAACATCTTCAACGAATACTCAGATTTCTGTCTGGTCTATGTTGATGATATTTTAATCTTTTCTTCGAATATTGCAGATCATGCAACTCATCTCATGAAATTCATAGAGAAGAGCCGTAACCACAGATTAATATTATCAGCTAAAAAAGCTGAGATTGCCAAGGAACAAATTGAGTTTCTAGGTCTTAAGATCGACCATAAGGGTATAGAAATGCAACCTCATATATGTGAGAAAGTTGCTAATTTCCCTGACAAACTCGTTGACCGGAAACAGGTTGAACGATTTTTGGGATGCATTAACTATGTTAGTGATTTTATACCCAACTTAGCCTTGTTAAGAGGCCCTCTGCAAGATCTTCTTAAGAAGAGACTCAATCTGCAATGGCAAGATTACCATACTCATCTTGTCCAACAACTTAAAAAGTTGTGTAGTCAATTATCCAAATTGGCCATTCCTGAATCAGGAGATCAACTGATAGTTGAAACAGACGCCTCAGACCTATATTGGGGAGGAGTCCTTAAAGCCAAAAAGGCTGATAACAAAGAACATGTTTGCAGATATGCAAACGGTTGTTTTAAACCAGCTGAGATTAATTATCACAGCAATGAAAAGGAATTACTCGCCTTAAAACGAAGCTTTGTAAAGTTTCATTTCTTTATTTTGCCAGTAAAGTTCTTAGTTAGAACTGACAATACCAATGTTAAAGCTTATATTTTCAATAAGCTCCCCTGTACTCCTGAGTACAAAAGACGCCATAGTTTGGCAACAGTACTTTCAAGAATATCAATTCGATATTGAACATATAAAAGGTAAGAATAATCATCTTGCTGATTTTCTTAGCAGGGAAGCCAATGGTTGAGGAAGAGACATCTTCCATGGATGCCATATCTTTATTAGAAATGGCCATTCATGAATTGTGTATCGCCCATAAACGGATGACACAAATCCAGAAGGAAATTACAGAGGAAATCAATCCTCGTATCATCCAAGCTCTATCAGGCTTAGATGAAGTAATGGCGCTACAAGCCATTGATTTATCTGATGAAACCCATCAGGCCTTTCTTGGAGCATGTGAACGTGCCCAAAAAGGAAAAGGACTCATGTCCAGTAATCTCCAAGAAGGAGACAGACTCTGGTCCACCCAAGGAAACCCTAAGCCTACTTTCAAAACGAAAGGACAGGTTCAGGAGTATTCTGCCTCCTCAGAAACAGAGGAAGAAGATGACTTCACAGTCGTCGTGCCTAAGGCACAAAAGCCGATTTTAAATCAGGCTATATCCATGGAACAATACGTTTCATGCTCAAAATGGGTTTATACAGCCCAGGACACTAACTGTCAAATGATTGACACCTCTGGGATCTATCCTAGGATCCATTTTCTTGCAGGAAGTTCCACGGACGACGTCAGCAAGGCAGTCATGTTTGGTTTCTGTGCTAGCATTACATGCAGCCCCGCAAAAATACCCAGAAGGTATGATTATCAGCCAGCTGTTAAAGGCACTACTGCACCCACTACCAAAAAGCAGCAGATTCCCATGATAATGCGATAAGCATTATTGAAAAAGAAGAAAGCGACAGCCACTACAAAAGGCATGTTCAACAGTGTAAAGCAAGCACGCGTCTTTGTACGAAAAGTAAAGGCATCTTCAACAGAGAAAAAGCAGAAGCATCTTTTAAAGAGAACCAATTGTTGTACTTTTGCTTTTATTAAAGTTGTACGCCCTGTCGGGCAGGCTTCTCTATATAAGGAGAACCATTTTCATTTGTAGGGCATCGAAAAACGGAGAGAGCAACTCGACAAAAACTCCTAGGGAGAGAGAAATGAAGGGAGAGTAACTACTCCATTAGGGAGTAGAGTATGTAAGCAAGATTAGTGTGTAATTATTGATATTATCAATAAAAGTAATTTTTGTGTATCTTGGTGTACAATATTATTTGGTTAGAGAGAGAGATCTGGAGTGCCTTTGGAATAGCCAGAGAACTAGCCAAAAGACAGGTGGTCGCCGGCGAAAGAGGCTGAGGTCCAGTGAGGTATTGGTCTTAACTCTAACTAATTATGTTCTATCTCGAGATGCATATTTATTACTTAGATTGATAAAATCAATAATTATCTTTAATCTTTTTGCATACTTGAAACCTATCCCAATAATCATGAACTCCTTCAGTCCCCGAACAACTGCATGCTAAGGCCATAGTTAAAAATGCCTTAGAAAGATGCCTTCTAGAGAAGGAGAATAGTGAGTTTATTATTCAGGTCAAAGAGATCTTGCTTAACATTAGCAGACGAGGAATAGAACGATTAAGTGATGACTTTTTCGATAATCCTCTAGTAATCGCTGATGGCGAGATCATTATTCCTAGCCCTAGGAGCATTTTGGAGCATGACAATCTTTATCATATCAATTCTATCCAACGCCAAAAGGCTATACTTGAAGGTATTAATGAAGCCTTACTTTCTTTAGACACCTGTTTAAGGCGTCATAATCAAAATTATGATTATAGATTTCAAGAATTTCTTAGAAGAAGAAGGACCAAAAGGTCTAAAAATCATTCCGCACCCAGTTGTAGCTATGCTCAATAACTGGAAGAAGAAGCTCGTGAAATGGTATCAGAGCATACCAAAATATCAGAGCCTACTGCAAAAATGGTATCAGAGCCGTATCAAATGTCTCAAACCCAGAGACGACCAGAGCCATATCAAATGTCTCAAACCCAGAGACAACCAAGATTGTCTTAAACAAAAAGATAAAAGATGGATTTTTATCTGTCAACAGGCTGAATTAGCTAACACACAGTGGTACATACACCCTGACCTAGCAAGCCCTGCTAGAGATTCTTTATCAGGATTGAGTGATGGATAAGGCAAGTTCCAGTTCATCATCTCCTTATAAGGAATTATGGAAGTCCAATTTACAAGGACAGACGATAGATACTAAGTTAGACAGTATCTATGAAGGATTAGGAGAATTCCAGAAGTTAATTCTGCTTAATCCTAAACCTCAACCAGAACAACAAATTGTTCGAAGAAAGGTTAAATTCAACCCTTCTATTGACCCAACAAAACCAAGGTATCCTTCAATTTCGAACATGGTTCGAACATTTATCTCTTTAGAAGAATTGGAGAATGAATATGCACAAGTCAATTCGGAAGAAGAGGAGGAAATCCTAAATCGGATTATCGAGCTCCAATTACAGTGTAACATGGAGTCTACAGGAGAGACCTCTCAAGGTAACCCCTTAGTGATACCAAAATCGACCCAATCAAGTGGTCCAAGTGGTCCTGATGTAAGGCCAGACTCGCAGACTAACCTAGATAGTCAAATAGGAAGCAGTGACGAAGAGAAAGCCCAACGCTACCGTTATCGTCATCATACGTCTAGACAAAGATGTGTAGGAGGGAGACATTTATTCCCCCATCCAGGCCATGCTTACCCACTAAGTAATGCAGGAGCAACCTTAAACATCGACTGTGTCTCTAACACAGACGAAGTCATTAAGGAATGGGTGAAAGCCTTGCTTATCTATTCTGGAGTCACTAGGACGGATGGTGAAGAATTAAAAATCTTCATCCCCTTAACCTTAAGTGGAAAGGTATCTGACTGGTTTACTGCCTTGCCTGAAGATACTAAGGCAAGATACTTAGGTGGAACTACCACTAATGACAACAAAACAATCATTAACACGATTGAGAATGAAATTCAAAGAGAATTTCTAGGAGAAGACTACTCTCAGTATCGTTTAAGAGAAAAGCGATTAAAAAGGCAAAAATACCTCACAATGCTCTATAATTTGCAAATATGTGACATCAATTATTTTGATGCTTATGTATGCGAATTTGAGAAGTATTATTACAAAGTTGAAATATCATCAGCAGCACCAAATTCGTTAAATTTTCATAACGATATGTTCTTTACCAAACTACCATTTCCATGGAGTGATTTACTTTTTAGTAAATGGAAGGCCGCAGAAAGACCTGAAAGAACAGACACGCTAGGAGCGAGAATAGAATTTGCTAGAGTAACCCTAGCAGATGAATGTGAAAAAGCCTACAAAAGAAAGAGGCTACAAAAGGATCAAAATAAGATGAAATGTAAAGATCAGCTCTATTATCCTTGTAAGTTTGGTTGTCAATTAGACAAACCCAAACAAAAGAAGAAATCCAAGGCTAAAAAGAAGCTTGGAAAACGTTTGAAGAAACAGTCTAAGCCTTTCAAGAAGAAAAGGAAATTCTTTAAAAAGAAACAAAAGAAAAAGGAAGACAAAAGCTCTTCCAAACAAATTCAAAAACAAGATTGCAAATGTTGGAATTGCAATGAAAATGGTCATTATGCAAATGAATGCCCCAAAAAGATTAATTTTGCAGGCGTTTGCTCTAACGAATTGTTTGAGCAGTTTGCAGGCTACGAAGAAGTAGCGTTTTCAGACATAACGTCTGAGGACGAAATACTCGTCCTGACTTATTTGTCTAGCAGCTCTGAAGATGAGTTAGACTGAAGAGCACTCTCAACAAGAGGAAGGTGAATCCTCAGGTACGTACTCTAACGAGGTACTTTTTGATAAAAAGAAGTATCAAAAGATTTTATCCAAAAGTCTCAAGATTAATGAGCAAGAAGGTTTTAAACGAACCTTATTACAAATATTTCGTAGAAGAAATATTCAGTATTTCAGTACTAATATCCAGGAAGTACCTATTAGCAGCAACATAGCTGAAGGACAAGTAGAATTGCCCTTAGTTACCATCGAACAGATTAGGCAAAAGATCAGGAAAATCCCTGAAAAAGACCGAACTAAGATCGGTTACATTCATTTCGGTGCAGTAAGAATCCATTTGAAAGTTACCTTTCAAAAGGGTTTAGATACACCAATAATTCTTACTTTAATGCATAATCGCATTGCAAATCGATCAGAAGCCATTATAGGCATTCTGAAGGGAAACTTGGTTTACCAAAACCTTAGTTTCACCACCTATCCAGGGTACAGTATACCCATTAGGGATTTAGACACAAACCGTGCCTTAAATCTCTGTTATCACTTTCAAAGGTCAGACTTGCTAGAAAGTCTACACCATTCCCCATTTACCATTTACACTATGGTAAGTTACATGTTAAGTAACACCCGTGTCATAGATCAATTCCTCCAAAAGGATGAAATTGAACTAGATGATATCTTTTCAGATATCTGTGAAATTCAAGAAATTTCTAGACCTAAGTTGCAGCCAATCAAAGAATGGCAGATTGATATTAAATAGAAACCACTGTTTAATTGATGCAACAGTATATGCAAGGTAGATACTCTATAGATGGTAAGTAATCCAGCCATCATAATTACGAAGCTTATGTTCCCTCTGAATCCGAAAGATTATTCGAAAATCAAGCTTTTAATACTAAAGCTGATTTATTATTAGGAATGCGTTTCTTATCAGAAACCACTTATTCCATAACTGAGCACTTTATGACCATTAAACTCAATGGTATAATTATTCATGCTAGTAAGGTCCATGAATAAAGTACCATACATCAAGGTACAGTTGGTTTACAGGTTTAAATGGTTTCATGCCATGATAGACACCGGATCAGATGTCACAATGGCGTCAGCCAATACCTACCCAGAACGGTACTGGAAAGACCTACATAAACCACTACAGGTCGTAGTAGCATCTGGACAAGTTACTAAGCTCACCAAAGCTGTCTTTGGTCAGTTTATAGCTATCCACGATAATACAGAGAACCATTTCAAGGTTCTACCCTTACCTACAGTTGTTATTCAAGCACCTAAAGATGCTACCTATAACCTCCTTTTAGGAGTTGATTTTCTTAATAGATTCAAGGAATATAGTTGTGATCATTCACACATTAGTTTCCTTACCCCATGTGGACATTGGATCAAGTCCCAACTCATAGCCCATCCTCAATTTAGAGGAACGATCTCATTCAAACCACGCAGCCAGCATGGTGGAGATACTAGGCCCAAAAATATAAATCGGCCCAAAAACCTTACAAAAAGGCCCAAAGACCATTCTAAGGTTAAAGCCCAATTATTAAATGCTCTGTCAAATACCCAACGAGCATTAGAATTTCGACTTGAAAATGAAGTAAAAACACTTCTGCAAGCCCATTTCGATGATAACCCATTGAAATATTGGGACAAAGATAAGTCCTATGCTGACATACTCAAAGAGCCCTCAAAGAGGCGAAACTCAATTCCGAGAACTCGAAGAAAAGCAATTAGCTTTCAAAAGCACTGAGGACAACAAAAGCCCTCATAGTAGTCCAGCTTTTATGGTTAATAACCACTCTATAAACCAAGAAGTAACTATAAAAGGTTAAATGAATTAACTGTCTTTGACGGTTATTTCCTTCCTAATAAGGAATTACTTATCAACAAAACCCTTTGTTTTCAAAGTTCGATTGCAAATCGGGAATCAGATTAAACTAAAAGAATCTGCTAAACCCTAACTGCATTCAGCACACCTCAAGGGCAATACATATGGAATGTAATGCCTATGGGACTAAAAAACGCCCCACAAATCTTTCAGAGAAGAATGGATAACTTTCAACGAATACTCAGACTTCTGTCTGGTCTATGTTGATGATATTTTAATCTTTTCTTCGAATATTGCAGATCATGCAACTCATCTCATGAAATTCAAAAGTAACCACGGATTAATATTATCAGCTAAAAAAGCTGAGATTCAAATTGAGTTTCTAGGTCTTAAGATCGACCATAAGGGTATAGAAATGGTATGTGAGAAAGTTGCTAATTTCCCTGACAAACTCGTTGACCGGAAACAGGTTGAACGATTTTTGGGATGCATTAACTATGTTAGTGATTTTATAACTTACCTGGTTAAGAGGCCCTCTGCAAGATCTTCTTAAGAAGAGACTCAATCTGCAATGGCAAGATTTACTCATCTTGTCCAACAACTTAAAAAGTTGTGTAGTCAATTACCCAAATTGGCCATTCCTGAATCAGGAGATCAACTGATAGTTGAAACAGACGCCTCAGACCTATATTGGGGAGGAGTCCTTAAAGCCAAAAAGGCTGATAACAAAGAACATGTTTGCAGATATGCAAACGGTTGTTTTAAACCAGCTGAGATTAATTATCACAGAAATGAAAAGGAATTACTCGCCTTAAAACGAAGCTTTGCAAAGTTTCATTTCTTTATTTTGCCAGTAAAGTTCTTAGTTAGAACTGACAATACCAATGTTAAAGCTTATATTTTCAATAAGCTCCCCTGTACTCCTGAGTACAAAAGACGCCATAGATGGCAACAGTACTTTCAAGAATATCAATTCGATATTGAACATATAAAAGGTAAGAATAATCATCTTGCTGATTTTCTTAGCAGGGAAGCCAATGGTTGAGGAAGAGACATCTTCCATGGATGCCAGATCTTTATTAGAAATGGCCATTCATGAATTGTGTATCGCCCATGAACGGATGACACAAATCCAGAAGGAAATTATAGAGGAAATCAATCCTCGTATCATCCAAGCTCTATCAGGCTTAGATGAAGTAATGGCGCTACAAGCCATTGATTTATCTGATGAAACCCATCAGGCCTTTCTTGGAGCATGTGAACGTGCCCAAAAAGGAAAAGGACTCATGTCCAGTAATCTCCAAGAAGGAGACGGACTCAGGTCCACCCAAGGAAACCCTAAGCCTACTTTCAAAACGAAAGGACAGGTTCAGGAGTATTCTGCCTCCTCAGAAACAGAGGAAGAAGATGACTTCACAGTCGTCGTGCCTAAGGCACAAAAGCCGATTTTAAATCAGGCTATATCCATGGAACAATACGTTTCATACTCAAAATGGGTTTATACAGCCCAGGACACTAACTGTCAAATGATTGACACCTCTGGGATCTATCCTAGGATCCATTTTCTTGCAGGAAGTTCCACGGACGACGTCAGCAAGGCAGTCATGTTTGGTTTCTGTGCTAGCATTACATGCAGCCCTGGAAACAGAGAGATTTTAGGACTACATAAGTCCATAATCGAGGCTGTCAAAAAGTTTCGAAAGAGCTCTAAGTCTGATTGGGTAGTATTAAAAATACTATCAGCCAGTCCAGAAGTCCTACCCACTCCAGCACCAGGGTGGTTTATTATCCAGCTTTGTACTCCTAACAAAACTAATTTAAAGTTCAAGAAGAGAAAATCCCTTGAAGTCCCAGATATCGACGAGGGATGGATCTGTAACAGACGAGCCCTCGGGTTTGTCGTCATCTTAAAGAAATTACAATCTTTAAGGCAAGCCAACAAAGGCTTTATATATAACTCCCCCAGTAATATTTTCATTTATGCTGAAGGAAGTTGTACCCCTAGGTATGATGCTCTGAACAAAATAAGTTCAGGGATTAGCCTTATTCATACTTGTAGAATACCCGGGACTCATCATACCCGTAGTCTACTATGTGGAAATCTCCACGAAGAAAAGACAGCAGGATGCTGTATTTGTCCTCTAAGGCTTCTATAGGAAGGAAGCGTGTTGGACCCCACAGAAAATACCCAGAAGGTATCATTATCAGCCAGCTGTTAAAGGCACTACTGCACCCACTACCAAAAAGCAGCAGATTCCCATGATAATGCGATAAGCATTATTGAAAAAGAAGAAAGCGACAGCCACTACAAAAGACATCTTCAACAGTGTAAAGCAAGCACGCGTCTTTGTACGAAAAGCAAAGGCATCTTCAACAGAGAAAAAGAAGAAGTATCTTTTAAAGAGAACCAATTATTGTGCTTTTGCTTTTATTAAAGTTGTACGCCCTGTCGGGCAGGCTTCTCTATATAAGGAGAACCATTTTCATTTGTAGGGCATCGAAAAACGGAGAGAGCAACTCCACAAAAACTCCTAGAGAGAGAGAAATGAAGGGAGAGTAACTACTCCATTAGGGAGTAGAGTATGTAAGCAAGATTAGTGTGTAATTATTGATATTATCAATAAAAGTAATTTTTGTGTATCTTGGTGTACAACATTATTCGGTTAGAGAGAGAGATCTGGAGTGCCTTTGGAATAGCCAGAGAAGTAGCCAAAAGACAGGTGGTCGCCGACGAAAGAGGCTGAGGTCCAGTGAGGTATTGGTCTTAACTCTAACTAATTATGTTCTATCTCGAGATGCATATTTATTACTTAGATTGATAAAATCAATAATTATCTTTAATCTTTTTCCATACTTGAAACCTATCCCAATAATCATGAACCCCTTCAGCCCCGAACAACTGCATGCTAAGGCCATAGTTAAAAATGCCTTAGAAAGATGCCTTCTAGAGAAGGAGAATAGTGAGTTTATTATTCAGGTCAAAGAGACCTTGCTTAACATTAGCAGATGAGGAATAGAACGATTAAGTGATGACTTTTTCGATAATCCTCTAGTAATCGCTGATGGCGAGATCATTATTCCTAGCCCTAGGAGCATTTTGGAGCATGATAATCTTTATCATATCAATGCTATCCAACGCCAAAAGGCTATACTTGAAGGTATTAATGAAGCCTTACTTTCTCGAGATAGAACATAATTAGTTAGAGTTAAGACCAATACCTCACTGGACCTCAGCCTCTTTCGCCGGCGACCACCTGTCTTTTGGCTACTTCTCTGGCTATTCCAAAGGCACTCCAGATCTCTCTCTCTCTTAACCGAATAATGTTGTACACCAAGATACACAAAAATTACTTTTATTGATAATATCAATAATTACACACTAATCTTGCTTACATACTCTACTCCCTAATGGAGTAGTTACTCTCCCTTCATTTCTCTCTCTCTAGGAGTTTTTGTGGAGTTGCTCTCTCCGTTTTCCGATGCTCTACAAATGAAAATGGTTCTCCTTATATAGAGAAGCCTGCCCGAGAGGGCGTACAACTTTAATAAAAGCAAAAGTACAATAATTGGTTCTCTTTAAAAGATGCTTCTGCTTTTTCTCTGTTGAAGATGCCTTTGCTTTTCGTACAAAGACGCGTGCTTGCTTTACACTGTTGAAAATGCCTTTTGTAGTGGCTGTCGCTTTCTTCTTTTTCAATAATGCTTATCGCATTATCATGGGAATCTGCTGCTTTTTGGTAGTGGGTGCAGTAGTGCCTTTAACAGCTGGCTGATAATGATACCTTCTGGATATCACCCGTGGGGTCCAACACGCTTCCTTCCTATAGAAGCCTTAGAGGACAAATACAGCATCCTGCTGTCTTTTCTTCGTGGAGATTTCCACATAGTAGACTACGGGTATGGTGAGTACCAGGTATTCTACATGTATGAATAAGGCTAATCCCTGAACTTATTTTGTTCAGAGCATCATACCTAGGAGTACAACTTCCTTCAGCGTAAATGAAAATATTACTGGGGGAGTTATACATAAAGTCTTTGTTGGCTTGCCTTAAAGATTGTAATTTCTTTAAGATGACGATAAACCCGAGGGCTCGTCTGTTACAGATCCATCCCTCGTCGATATCTGGGACTTCAAGGGATTTGCTCTTCTTGAACTTTAAATTAGCTTTGTTAGGAGTACAAAGCTGGATAATCAACCACCCTGGTGCTGGAGTGGGTAGGACTTCTGGACTGGCTGATAGTATTTTTAATACTACCCAATCAGACTTAGAGCTCTTTCGAAACTTTTTGACAGCCTCGATTATGGACTTATGTAGTCCTAAAATCTCTCTGTTTCCAGGGCTGCATGTAATGCTAGCACAGAAACCAAACATGACTGCCTTGCTGACGTCGTCCGTGGAACTTCCTGCAAGAAAATGGATCCTAGGATAGATCCCAGAGGTGTCAATCATTTGACAGTTAGTGTCCTGGGCTGTATAAACCCATTTTGAGTATGAAACGTATTATTCCATGGATATAGCCTGATTTAAAATCGGCTTTTGTGCCTTAGGCACGACGACTGTGAAGTCATCTTCTTCCTCTGTTTCTGAGGAGGCAGAATACTCCTAAACCTGTCCTTTCGTTTTGAAAGTAGGCTTAGGGTTTCCTTGGGTGGACCTGAGTCCGTCTCCTTCTTGGAGATTACTGGACATGAGTCCTTTTCCTTTTTGGGCACGTTCACATGCTCCAAGAAAGGCCTGATGGGTTTCATAAGATAAATCAATGGCTTGTAGCGCCATTACTTCATCTAAGCCTGCTAGAGCTTGGATGATACGAGGATTGATTTCCTCTGTAATTTCCTTCTGGATTTGTGTCATCCGTTCATGGGCGATACACAATTCATGAATGGCCATTTCTATTAAAGATCTGGCATCCATGGAAGATGTCTCTTCCTCAACCATTGGCTTCCCTGCTAAGAAAATCAGCAAGATGATTATTCTTACCTTTTATATGTTCAATATCGAATTGATATTCTTGAAAGTACTGTTGCCATCTATGGCGTCTTTTGTACTCAAGAGTACAGGGGAGCTTATTGAAAATATAAGCTTTAACATTGGTATTGTCAGTTCTAACTAAGAACTTTACTAGCAAAATAAAGAAATGAAACTTTGCAAAGCTTCGTTTTAAGGCGAGTAATTCCTTTTCATTTCTGTGATAATTAATCTCAGCTGGTTTAAAACAACCGTTTGCATATCTGCAAACATGTTCTTTGTTATCAGCCTTTTTGGCTTTAAGGACTCCTCCCCAATATAGGTCTGAGGCGTCTGTTTCAACTATCAGTTGATCTCCTGATTCAGGAATGGCCAATTTGGATAATTGACTACACAACTTTTTAAGTTGTTGGACAAGATGAGTATGGTAATCTTGCCATTGCAGATTGAGTCTCTTCTTAAGAAGATCTTGCAGAGGGCCTCTTAACCAGGTTAAGTTGGGTATAAAATCACTAACATAGTTAATGCATCCCAAAAATCGTTCAACCTGTTTCCGGTCAACGAGTTTGTCAGAAAAATTAGCAACTTTCTCACATACATGAGGTTGCATTTCTATACCCTTATGGTCGATCTTAAGACCTAGAAACTCAATTTGTTTTTTTGGCAATCTCAGCTTTTTTAACTGATAATATTAATCCGTGGTTACGACTCTTCTCTATGAATTTCATGAGATGAGTTGCATGATCTGCAATATTCGAAGAAAAGATTAAAATATCATCAACATAGACCAGACAGAAGTCTGAGTATTCGTTGAAGATGTTATCCATTCTTCTCTGAAAGATTTGTGGGGCATTTTTTAGTCCCATAGGCATTACATTCCATATGTATTGTTCTTGAGGTGTGCTGAATGCTGTTAGGGGTTTAGCAGATTCTTTTAGTTTAATCTGATAAAATCCCGATTTGCAATCGAACTTTGAAAACCACTTTTTGTTAAGGGTTTTGTTGATAAGTAATTCCTTATTAGGAAGGAAATAACCGTCAAAGACAGTTAATTCATTTAACCTTTTATAGTTAATCACCATCCTTGGCTTACCTCTCTTTTGTTCAGAGTGGTTATTAACCATAAAAGCTGGACTACTATGAGGGCTTTTGTTATCCTCAGTGCTTTTGAAAGCTAATTGCTTTTCTTCGAGTTCTTTGAGTTGGACTTTGAACTCGAGTTCATCTGCCTGACTATATCTCATGGGCTTAACTCGTACAATTGACTTGGCCTCTTTGAGTTGGATGTCTGCATAAGACTTATCCTTGTCCCAATATTTCAATGGGTTGTCATCGAAATGGGCTTGTAGAAGTGTTTTTACTTCATTTTCTAGCCGAAATTCTAATGCTCTTTGGGTGTTTGATAGAGCATTTAGCAATTGGGCTTTGACCTTAGAATGGTCTTTGGGCCTTTTTGTAAGGTTTTTGGGCCGATTTATATTTTTTATATTTTTGGGCCTAGTATCTCCACCATGCTGGCTGCGTGGTTTGAATGAAATCGTTCCTCTAAATTGAGGATGGGCTATGATTTGGGACTCGATCCAATGTCCACATGGGGTAAGGAAACTAATGTGTGAATGATCACAACTATATTCCTTGAATCTATTAAGAAAATCAACTCCTAAAAGGAGGTTATAGGTAGCATCTTTAGGTGCTTGAATAACAACTGTAGGTAAGGGTAGAACCTTGAAATGGTTCTCTGTATTATCGTGGATAGCTATAAACTGACCAAAGACAGCTTTGGTGAGCTTAGTAACTTGTCCAGATGCTACTACGACCTGTAGTGGTTTATGTAGGTCTTTCCAGTACCGTTCTGGGTAGGTATTGGCTGACGCCATTGTGACATCTGATCCGGTGTCTATCATGGCATGAAACCATTCAGGTTGATGAAACCTGTAAACCAACTGTACCTTGATGTATAGTACTTTATTCATGGACCTTACTAGCATGAATAATTATACCATTGAGTTTAATGGTCATAAAGTGCTCAGTTATGGAATAAGTGGTTTTTGATAAGAAACGCATTCCTAATAATAAATCAGCTTTAGTATTAAAAGCTTGATTTTCGAGGTGGATAATCCTTTCAATGGATTCAAAGAGTACAGGAACATAAGTGAGTTTATGTTCTTGTAGTTGAGAATAAATCGCAGGACCAGCGTAATTATGCTGTATGGCTGGATTAATCCAAATTAATCCATCTTTCCAGTGTGTGATGTAGATTTTACTCACAATTTGAAAATTTGCCAATTTTGGAGTTGGCAATCTTTCGATAGGGTAGCTTCGTAGAATACTACCATCTATAGAGTATCTACCTTGCATACTGTTGCATCTATTAAACAGTGGTTTCTGTTTAATATCAATCTGTCATTCTTTGATTGGCTGCAACTTAGGTCTAGAAATTTCTTGAATTTCACAGATATCTGAAAAGATATCATCTAGTTCAATTTCATCCTTTTGGAGGAATTGATCTATGACATGGGTGTTACTTAACATGTAACATAGTGTAAATGGTAAATGGGGAATGGTGTAGACTTTCAAGTAAGTCTGACCTTTGAAAGTGATAACAGAGATTTAAGGCACGGTTTGTGTCTAAATCCCTAATGGGTATACTGTACCCTGGATAGGTGGTGAAACTAAGGTTTTGGTAAACCAAGTTTCCCTTCAGAATGCCTATAATGGCTTCTGATCGATTTGCAATGCGATTATGCATTAGAGTAAGAATTATTGGTGTATCTAAACCCTTTTGAAAGGTAGCTTTCAAATGGATTCTTACTGCACCGAAATGAATGTAATCGATCTTAGTTCGGTCTTTTTCAGGGATTTTCCTGATCTTTTGCCTAATCTGTTCGATGGTAACTAAGGGCAATTTTACTTGTCCTTCAGCTATGTTGCTGCTAATAGGTACTTCCTGGATATTAGTACCGAAATACTGAATATTTCTTCTACGAAATATTTGTAATAAGGTTCGTTTAAAACCTTCTTGCTCATTAATCTTGAGACTTTTGGATAAAATCTTTTGATACTTCTTTTTATCAAAAAGTACCTCGTTAGAGTACGTACCTGAGGATTCACCTTCCTCTTGTTGAGAGTGCTCTTCAGTCTGACTTATCTTCAGAGCTGCTAGACAAATAAGTCAGGACGAGCATTTCGTCCTCAGACGTTATGTCTGAAAACGCTACTTCTTCGTAGCCTGCAAACTGCTCAAACAATTCATTAAAGTAAACGCCTGCAAAATTAATCTTTTTGGGGCATTCATTTGCATAATGACCCTTTTCATTGCAATTCCAACATTTGCAATCTTGTTTTTGAATTTGTTTAGAAGAGCTTTTGTCTTCCTTTTTCTTTTGTTTCTTTTTAAAGAATTTCCTTTTCTTCTTGAAAGGCTTAGACTGTTTCTTCAAATGTTTTCCAAGCTTCTTTTTAGCCTTGAATTTCTTCTTTTGTTTGGGTTTGTCTAATTGACAACCAAACTTACTAGGATAATAGAGCTGATCTTTGCATTTCAGCTTCTTTTGATCCTTTTGTAGCCTCTTTCTCTTGTAGGCTTTTTCACATTCATCTGCTAGGGTTACTCTAGCAAATTCTATTCTCGCTCCTAGCGTGTCTGTTCTTTCAGGTCTTTCTGCGGCCTTCCATTTACTAAAAAGTAAATCACTCCATGGGAACGGTAGTTTGGTAAAGAACATATCGTTATGGAAATTTTACGAATTTGGTGCTGCTGATGATATTTCAGCTTTGTAATAATACTTCTCAAATTCGCATACATAAGCATCAAAATAATTGATGTCACATATTTGCAAATTATAGAGCATTGTGAGGTATTTTTGCCTTTTTAATCGCTTTTCTCTTAAACGATACTGAGAGTAGTCTTCTCCTAGAAATTCTCTTCGAATTTCATTCTCAATCGTGTTAATGATTGTTTTGTTGTCATTAGTGGTAGTTCCACCTAAGTATCTTGCCTTAGTATCTTCAGGCAAGGCAGTAAACCAGTCAGATACCTTTCCACTTAAGGTTAAGGGGATGAAGATTTTTAATTCTTCACCATCCGTCCTGGTGACTCCAGAATAGATAAGCAAGGCTTTAACCCATTCCTTAATGACTTCGTCTGTGTTAGAGACACAGTCGATGTTTAAGGTTGCTCCTGCATTACTTAGTGGGTAAGCATGGCCTGGATGGGGGAATAAATGTCTCCCTCCTACACGTCTTTGTCTAGACGTATGATGACGATAACGGTAGCGTTGGTCTTCCTCTTCGTCACTGCTTCCTATTTGACTATCTAGGTTAGTCTGCGAGTCTGGCCTTACATCAGGACCACTTGGACCACTTGGACCACTTGATTGGGTCGAGTTTGGTATCACTAAGGGGTTACCTTGAGAGGTCTCTCCTGTAGACTCCATGTTACACTGTAATTGGAGCTCGTTAATCCGATTTAGGATTTCCTCCTCTTCTTCCGAATTGGCTTGTGCATATTCATTCTCCAATTCTTCTAAAGAGATAAATGTTCGAACCATGTTCGAAATTGAAGGATACCCCGGTTTTGTTGGGTCAATCGAAGGGTTGAATTTAACCTTTCTTCGAACAATTTGTTGTTCTGGTTGAGGTTTAGGATTAAGCAGAATTAACTTCTGGATTTCTCCTAATCCTTCATAGATACTGTCTAACTTAGTATCTATCGTCTGTCCTTGTAAATTGGACTTCCATAATTCCTTATAAGGAGATGATGGACTGGAACTTGCCTTATCCATCACTCAATCCTGATAAAGAATCTCTAGCAGGGCTTGCTAGGTCAGGGTGTATGTACCACTGCGTGTTAGCTAATTCAGCCTGTTGACAGATAAAAATCCATCTTTTATCTTTTTGTTTAAGACAATCTTGGTTGTCTCTGGGTTTGAGACATTTGATATGGCTCTTATCGTCTCTGGGTTTGAGACATTTGATATGGCTCTGATACCATTTTTGCGGTAGGCTCTGATATTTTGGTATGCTCTGATACCATTTCACGAGCTTCTTCTTCCAGTTATTGAGCATAGCTACAACTGGGTGCGGAATGATTTTTAGACCTTTTGGTCCTTCTTCTTCTAAGAAATTCTTGAAATCTATAATCATAATTTTGATTATGACGCCTTAAATAGGTGTCTAAAGAAAGTAAGGCTTCATTAATACCTTCAAGTATAGCCTTTTGGCGTTGGATAGCATTGATATGATAAAGATTATCATGCTCCAAAATGCTCCTAGGGCTAGGAATAATGATCTCGCCATCAGCGATTACTAGAGGATTACCGAAAAAGTCATCACTTAATCGTTCTATTCCTCGTCTGCTAATGTTAAGCAAGGTCTCTTTGACCTGAATAATAAACTCACTATTTTCCTTCTCTAGAAGGCATCTTTCTAAGGCATTTTTAACTATGGCCTTAGCATGCAGTTGTTCGGGGCTGAAGGGGTTCATGATTATTGGGATAGGTTTCAAGTATGCAAAAAGATTAAAGATAATTATTGATTTTATCAATCTAAGTAATAAATATGCATCTCGAGATAGAACATAATTAGTTAGAGTTAAGACCAATACCTCACTGGACCTCAGCCTCTTTCGCCGGCGACCACCTGTCTTTTGGCTACTTCTCTGGCTATTCCAAAGGCACTCCAGATCTCTCTCTCTAACCGAATAATGTTGTACACCAAGATACACAAAAATTACTTTTATTGATAATATCAATAATTACACACTAATCTTGCTTACATACTCTACTCCCTAATGGAGTAGTTACTCTCCCTTCATTTCTCTCTCTAGGAGTTTTTGTGGAGTTGCTCTCTCCGTTTTTCGATGCTCTCCAAATGAAAATGGTTCTCCTTATATAGAGAAGCCTGCTCGACAGGGCGTACAACTTTAATAAAAGCAAAAGTACAATAATTGGTTCTCTTTAAAAGATGCTTCTGCTTTTTCTCTGTTGAAGATGCCTTTGCTTTTCGTGCAAAGACGCGTGCTTGCTTTACACTGTTGAAGATGCCTTTTGTAGTGGCTGTCGCTTTCTTCTTTTTCAATAATGCTTATCGCATTATCATGGGAATCTGCTGCTTTTTGGTAGTGGGTGCAGTAGTGCCTTTAACAGCTGGCTGATAATCATACCTTCTGAGTATTTTCTGTGGGGTCCAACATGCTTCCTTCCTATAGAAGCCTTAGAGGACAAATACAGCATCCTGCTGTCTTTTCTTCGTGGAGATTTCCACATAGTAGACTACGGGTATGATGAGTCCCGGGTATTCTACAAGTATGAATAAGGCTAATCCCTGAACTTATTTTGTTCAGAGCATCATACCTAGGGGTACAACTTCCTTCAGCATAAATGAAAATATTACTGGGGGAGTTATACATAAAGCCTTTGTTGGCTTGCCTTAAAGATTGTAATTTCTTTAAGATGACAATAAACCCGAGGGCTCGTCTATTACAGATCCATCCCTCGTCGATATCTGGTACTTCAAGGGATTTGCTCTTCTTGAACTTTAAATTAGCTTTGTTAGGAGTACAAAGCTGGATAATCAACCACCCTGGTGCTGGAGTGGGTAGGACTTCTGGACTGGCTGATAGTATTTTTAATACTACCCAATCAGACTTAGAGCTCTTTGGAAACTTTTTGACAGCCTCGATTATGGACTTATGTAGTCCTAAAATCTCTCTGTTTCCAGGGCTGCATGTAATGCTAGCACAGAAACCAAACATGACTGCCTTGCTGACGTCGTCCGTGGAACTTCCTGCAAGAAAATGGATCCTAGGATAGATCCCAGAGGTGTCAATCATTTGACAGTTAGTGCCTTGGGCTGTATAAACCCATTTTGAGTATGAAATGTATTGTTCCATCGATATAGCCTAATTTAAAATCGGCTTTTGTGCCTTAGGCACGACGACTGTGAAGTCATCTTATTCCTCTGTTTCTGAGGAGGCAGAATACTCCTGAACCTGTCCTTTCGTTTTGAAAGTAGGCTTAGGGTTTCCTTGGGTGGACCTGAGTCCGTCTCCTTCTTGGAGATTACTGGACATGAGTCATTTTCCTTTTTGGGCACGTTCACATGCTCCAAGAAAAGCCTGATGGGTTTCATCAGATAAATCAATGGCTTGTAGCGCCATTACTTCATCTAAGCCTGATAGAGCTCGGATGATACGAGGATTGATTTCCTCTATAATTTCCTTATGGATTTGTGTCATCCGTTCATGGGCGATACACAATTCATGAATGGCCATTTCTAATAAAGATCTGGCATCCATGGAAGATGTTTCTTCCTCAACCATTGGCTTCCCTGCTAACAAAATCAGCAAGATGATTATTCTTACCTTTTATATGTTCAATATCGAATTGATATTCTTGAAAGTACTGTTGCCATCTATGGCGTCTTTTGTACTCAGGAGTACAGGGGAGCTTATTGAAAATATAAGCTTTAATATTGGTATTGCCAGTTCTAACTAAGAACTTTACTGGCAAAATAAAGAAATGAAACTTTGCAAAGCTTCGTTTTAAGGCGAGTAATTCCTTATTAGGAAGGAAATAACCGTCAAAGACAGTTAATTCATTTAACCTTTTATAGTTAATCAACATTCTTGGTTTACCTCTCTTTTGTTCAGAGTGGTTATTAACCATAAAAGCTGGACTACTATGAGGGCTTTTGTTGTCCTCAGTGCTTTTGAAAGCTAATTGCTTTTCTTCGAGTTCTCGGAGTTGGATTTTGAACTCAAGTTCGTCTGCTTGACTATATCGCATGGGCTTAACTCTTACAATTGAGTTTGCCTCTTTGAGTTGTATGTCAGCATAGGACTTATCTTTGTCCCAATATTTCAATGGGTTATCATCGAAATGGGCTTGCAGAAGTGTTTTTACTTCATTTTCAAGTCGAAATTCTAATGCTCGTAGGGTATTTGACAGAGCATTTAATAATTGGACTTTGACCTTAGAATGGTCTTTGGGCCTTTTTGTAAGGTTTTTGGGCCATAAATATGCATCTCGAGATAGAACATAATTAGTTAGAGTTAAGACCAATACCTCACTGGACCTCAACCTCTTTCGCCGGCGACCACCTGTCTTTTGGCTATTTCTCTGGCTATTTCAAAGGCACTCCAGATCTCTCTCTCTAACCGAATAATGCTGTACACCAAGATACACAAAAATTACTTTTATTGATAATATCAATAATTATCTTTAATCTTTTTGCATACTTGAAACCTATCCCAATAATCATGAACCCCTTCAGCCCCGAACAACTACATGCTAAGGCCATAGTTAAAAATGCCTTAGAAAGATGCCTTCTAGAGAAGGAGAATAGTGAGTTTATTATTCAGGTCAAAGAGACCTTGCTTAACATTAGCAGACGAGGAATAGAACGATTAAGTGATGACTTTTTCGATAATCCTCTAGTAATCGCTGATGGCGAGATCATTATTCCTAACCCTAGGAGCATTTTGGAGCATGATAATCTTTATCATATCAATGCTATCCAACGCCAAAAGGCTATACTTGAAGGTATTAATGAAACCTTACTTTCTTTAGACACCTGTTTAAGGCGTCATAATCAAAATTATGATTATAGATTTCAAGAATTTCTTAGAAGAAGAAGGACCAAAAGGTCTAAAAATCATTCCGCACCCAGTTGTAGCTATGCTCAATAACTGGAAGAAGAAGCTCGTGAAATGGTATCAGAGCCATATCAAATGTCTCAAACCCAGAGACAACCAAGATTGTCTTAAACAAAAAGATAAAAGATGGATTTTTATCTGTCAACAGGCTGAATTAGCTAACACGCAGTGGTACATACACCCTGACCTAGCAAGCCCTGCTAGAGATTCTTTATCAAGATTGAGTGATGGATAAGGCAAGTTCCAGTTCATCATCTCCTTATAAGGAATTATGGAAGTCCAATTTACAAGGACAGACGATAGATACTAAGTTAGACAGTATCTATGAAGGATTAGGAGAAATCCAGAAGTTAATTCTGCTTAATCCTAAACCTCAACCAGAACAACAAATTGTTCGAAGAAAGGTTAAATTCAACCCTTCTATTGACCCAACAAAACCAGGGTATCCTTCAATTTCGAACATGGTTCGAACATTTATCTCTTTAGAAGAATTGGAGAATGAATATGCACAAGCCAATTCGGCAGAAGAGGAGGAAATCCTAAATCGGATTAACGAGCTCCAATTACAGTGTAACATGGAGTCTACAGGAGAGATCTCTCAAGGTAACCCCTTAGTGATACCAAACTCGACCCAATCAAGTGGTCCAAGTGGTCCTGATGTAAGGCCAGACTCGCAGACTAACCTAGATAGTCAAATAGGAAGCAGTGACGAAGAGGAAGCCCAACGCTACCGTTATCGTCATCATACGTCTAGACAAAGACGTGTATGAGGGAGACATTTATTCCCCCATCCAGGCCATACTTACCCACTAAGTAATGCAGGCATTTGCTCTAACGAATTGTTTGAGCAGTTTGCAGGCTACGAAGAAGTAGCGTTTTCAGACATAACGTCTGAGGACGAAATACTCGTCCTGACTTATTTGTCTAGCAGCTCTGAAGATGAGTCAGACTGAAGAGCACTCTCAACAAGAGGAAGGTGAATCCTCAGGTACATACTCTAACGAGGTACTTTTTGATAAAAAGAAGTATCAGAAGATTTTATCCAAAAGTCTCAAGATTAATGAGCAAGAAGGTTTTAAACGAACCTTATTACAAATATTTCGTAGAAGAAATATTCAGTATTTCGGCACAAATATCCAGGAAGTACCTGTTAGCAGCAACATAGCTGAAGGACAAGTAGAATTGCCCTTAGTTACCATCGAACAGATTAGGCAAAAGATCAGAAAAATCCCTGAAAAAGACCGAACTAAGATCGGTTACATTCATTTCGGTGCAGTAAGAATCCATTTGAAAGCTACCTTTCAAAAGGGTTTAGATACACCAATAATTCTTACTCTAATGCATAATCGCATTGCAAATCGATCAGAAGCCATTATAGGCATTCTAAAGGGAAACTTGGTTTACCAAAACCTTAGTTTCACCACCTATCCAGGGTACAGTATACCCATTAGGGATTTAGACACAAACCGTACCTTAAATCTCTGTTATCACTTTCAAATGTCAGACTTACTAGAAAATCTACACCATTCCCCATTTACCATTTACACTATGGTAAGTTACATGTTAAGTAACACCCATATCATAGATCAATTCCTCCAAAAGGATGAAATTGAACTAGATGATATCTTTTCAGATATCTGTGAAATTCAAGAAATTTCTAGACCTAAGTTGCAGCCAATCAAAGAATGGCAGATTGATATTAAACAGAAACCACTGTTTAATAGATGCAACAGTACGCAAGATAGATACTCCATAGATGGCAGTATTCTATGAAGCTACCCTGTTGAAAGATTGCCAACTCCAAAATTGGCAAATTTCCAAATTGTGAGTAAAATCTACATCACAAAATGGAAAGATGGATTAATTTGGATAAATCTAGCTATACAGCATAACTACGCTGGCCCTGAGCTTTATCCTCAGATACAAGAACATAAACTTACGTATGTTCCTGTACTTTTTGAATCCGTTGAACGGATTATTCATCTCGAAAATCAAGCTTTCAACACAAAAGCTGATTTATTATTAGGAATGCGTTTCTTATCAGAAACCACTTATTCCATAACCGATCATTTTATGACCATTAAACTCAATGGCATAATTATTCATGCAAGCAAAGTCCATAAATAAAGTACCTTATATCAAGGTAGAATTAGTTTATAGGTTCCATCAACCTGAATGGTTTCATGCCATGATAGACACCGGATCAGATGTCACAATGGCGTCAGCCAATACTTACCCAGAAAGGTATTGGAAAGACCTGTACAAACCATTACAAGTGGTTGTAGCATCTGGACAAGTTACTAAACTAACTAAAGCTGTCTTTGGTCAGTTTATAGCTATCCACGATAGCAAAGAGAACCAATATAAGGTTCTACCACTACCCACAGTGGTTATTCAAGCACCTAAAGATGCTACCTATAACCTCCTTTTAGGAGTTGATTTTCTTAATCGATTCAAGGAATATAGTTGTGATCATTCACACATTAGTTTCCTTACCCCATGTGGACATTGGATCAAGTTCCAACTCATAGCCCATCCTCAATTTAGAGGAACGATCTCATTCAAACCACGCAGCCAGCGTGGTGGAGATACTAGGCCCAAAAATATAAATCGGCCCAAAAACCTTACAAAAAGGCCCAAAGACCATTCTAAGGTTAAAGCCCAATTATTAAATGCTCTGTCAAATACCCAATGAGCATTAGAATTTCGACTTGAAAATGAAGTAAAAACACTTCTGCAAGCCCATTTCGATGATAACCCATTGAAATATTGGGACAAAGATAAGTCCTAAGCTGACATACAGCTCAAAGAGGCAAACTCAATTGTAAGAGTTAAGCCCATACGATATAGTCAAGCAGACGAACTTGAGTTCAAAATCCAACTCCGAGAACTCGAAGAAAAGCAATTAGCTTTCAAAAGCACTGAGGACAACAAAAGCCCTCATAGTAGTCAAGCTTTTATGGTTAACAACCACTCTGAACAAAATAGAGGTAAACCAAGAATGGTGATTAACTATAAAAGGTTAAATGAATTAACTGTCTTTGACGGTTATTTCCTTCCTAATAAGGAATTACTTATCAACAAAACCCTTAACAAAAAGTGGTTTTCAAAGTTCGATTGCAAATCGGGATTTTATCAGATTAAACTAAAAGAATCTGCTAAACCCCTAACAGCATTCAGCACACCTCAAGAACAATACATATGGAATGTAATGCCTATGGGACTAAAAAATGCCCCACAAATCTTTCAGAGAAGAATGGATAACATCTTCAACGAATACTCAGACTTCTGTCTGGTCTATGTTGATGATATTTTAATCTTTTCTTCGAATATTGCAGATCATGCAACTCATCTCATGAAATTCATAGAGAAGAGTCGTAACCACGGATTAATATTATCAGTTAAAAAAGCTGAGATTGCCAAAAAAACAAATTGAGTTTCTAGGTCTTAAGATCGACCATAAGGGTATAGAAATGCAACCTCATGTATGTGAGAAAGTTGCTAATTTTTCTGACAAACTCGTTGACCGGAAACAGGTTGAACGATTTTTGGGATGCATTAACTATGTTAGTGATTTTATACCCAACTTAACCTGGTTAAGAGGCCCTCTGCAAGATCTTCTTAAGAAGAGACTCAATCTGCAATGGCAAGATTACCATACTCATCTTGTCCAACAACTTAAAAAGTTGTGTAGTCAATTATCCAAATTGGCCATTCCTGAATCAGGAGATCAACTGATAGTTGAAACAGACGCCTCAGACCTATATTGGGGAGGAGTCCTTAAAGCCAAAAAGGCTGATAACAAAGAACATGTTTGCAGATATGCAAACGGTTGTTTTAAACCAGCTGAGATTAATTATCACAGCAATGAAAAGGAATTACTCGCCTTAAAACGAAGCTTTGCAAAGTTTCATTTCTTTATTTTACCAGTAAAGTTCTTAGTTAGAACTAACAATACCAATGTTAAAGCTTATATTTTCAATAAGCTCCCCTGTACTCCTGAGTACAAAAGACGCCATAGATGGCAACAGTACTTTCAAGAATATCAATTCGATATTGAACATATAAAAGGTAAGAATAATCATCTTGCTGATTTTCTTAGCAGGGAAGCCAATAGTTGAGGAAGAGACATCTTCTATGGATGCCAGATCTTTATTAGAAATGGCCATTCATGAATTGTGTATCGCCCATGAACGGATAACACAAATCCAGAAGGAAATTACAGAGGAAATCAATCCTCGTATCATCCAAGCTCTATCAGGCTTAGATGAAGTAATGGCGCTACAAGCCATTGATTTATCTGATGAAACCCATCAGGCCTTTCTTGGAGCATGTGAACGTGCCCAAAAAGGAAAAGGACTCATGTCCAGTAATCTCCAAGAAGGAGACAGACTCTGGTCCACCCAAGGAAACCCTAAGCCTACTTTCAAAACGAAAGGACAGGTTCAGGAGTATTCTGCCTCCTCAGAAACAGAGGAAGAAGATGACTTCACAGTCGTCGTGCCTAAGGCACAAAAGCCGATTTTAAATCAGGCTATATCCATAGAACAATACGTTTCATACTCAAAATGGGTTTATACAGCCCAGGACACTAACTGTCAAATGATTGACACCTCTGGGATCTATCCTAGGATCCATTTTCTTGCACGAAGTTCCACGGACGACGTCAGCAAGGCAGTCATGTTTGGTATCTGTGCTAGCATTACATGCAGCCCTGGAAACAGAGAGATTTTAAGACTACATAAGTCCATGGAAATGGTAGTTTGATAAAGAACATATCGTTATGGAAATTTAACGAATTTGGTGCTGCTGATGATATTTCAGCTTTGTAATAATACTTCTCAAATTCGCATACATAAGCATCAAAATAATTGATGTCACATATTTGCAAATTATAGAGCATTGTGAGGTATTTTTGCCTTTTTAATCGCTTTTCTCTTAAACGATACTGAGAGTAGTCTTCTCCTAGAAATTCTCTTCGAATTTCATTCTCAATCGTGTTAATGATTGTTTTGTTGTCATTAGTGGTAGTTCCACCTAAGTATCTTGCCTTAGTATCTTCAGGCAAGGCAGTAAACCAGTCAGATACCTTTCCACTTAAGATTAAAGGGATGAAGATTTTTAATTCTTCACCATCCGTCCTGGTGACTCTAGAATAGATAAGCAAGGCTTTAACGCATTCCTTAATGACTTCGTCTGTGTTAGAGACACAGTCGATGTTTAAGGTTGCTCCTGCATTACTTAGTGGGTAAGCATGGCCTGGATGGGGGAATAAATGTCTCCCTCCTACACGTCTTTGTCTAGACGTATGATGACGATAACGGTAGCGTTGGGCTTCCTCTTCGTCACTGCTTCCTATTTGACTATCTAGGTTAGTCTGCGAGTCTGGCCTTACATCAGGACCACTTGGACCACTTGGACCACTTGATTGGGTCAAGTTTGGTATCACTAAGGGGTTACCTTGAGAGGTCTCCCCTGTAGACTCCATGTTACACTGTAATTGGAGCTCGTTAATCCGATTTAGGATTTCCTCCTCTTCTTCCGAATTGGCTTGTGCATATTCATTCTCCAATTCTTCTAAAGAGATAAATGTTCGAACCATGTTCGAAAATGAAGGATACCCTGATTTTGTTGGGTCAATAGAAGGGTTGAATTTAACCTTTCTTCGAACAATTTGTTGTTCTGGTTGAGGTTTAGAATTAAGCAGAATTAACTTCTGGATTTCTCCTAATCCTTCATAGATACTGTCTAACTTAGTATCTATCGTCTGTCCTTGTAAATTGGACTTCCATAATTCCTTATAAGGAGATGATGAACTGGAACTTGCCTTATCCATCACTCAATCCTGATAAAGAATCTCTAGCAGGGCTTGCTAGGTCAGGGTGTATGTACCACTGTGTGTTAGCTAATTCAGCCTGTTGACAGATAAAAATCCATCTTTTATCTTTTTGTTTAAGACAATCTTGGTTGCCTCTGGGTTTGAGACATTTGATATGGCTCTGATACTATTTTTGTGGTATGCTCTGACACCATTTTTGCGGGGCTGCATGTAATGCTAGCACAGAAACCAAACATGACTGCCTTGCTGACGTCATTCGTGGAACTTCCTGCAAGAAAATGGATCCTAGGATAGATCCCAGAGGTGTCAATCATTTGACAGTTAGTGTCCTGGGCTGTATAAACCCATTTTGAGTATGAAACGTATTGTTCCTTGGATATAACCTGATTTAAAATCGGCTTTTGTGCCTTAGGCACGACGACTGTGAAGTCATCTTCTTCCTCTGTTTCTGAGGAGGCAGAATACTCCTGAACCTGTCCTTTCGTTTTGAAAGTAGGCTTAGGGTTTCCTTGGGTGGACCTGAGTCCGTCTCCTTGGAGATTACTGGACATGAGTCCTTTTCCTTTTTGGGCACGTTCACATGCTCCAAGAAAGGCCTGATGGGTTTCATCAGATAAATCAATGGCTTGTAGTGCCATTACTTCATCTAAGCTTGATAGAGCTTGGATGATACGAGGATTGATTTCCTCTATAATTTCCTTCTGGATTTGTGTCATCCGTTCATGGGCGATACACAATTCATGAATGGCCATTTCTAATAAAGATCTGGCATCCATGGAAGATGTCTCTTCCTCAACCATTGGCTTCCCTGCTAAAAAAATCAGCAAGATGATTATTCTTACCTTTTATATGCTCAATATCGAATTGATATTCTTGAAAGTACTGTTGCCATCTATGGCGTCTTTTGTACTCAGGAGTACAGGGGAGCTTATTGAAAATATAAGCTTTAACATTGGTATTGTCAGTTCTAACTAAGAACTTTACTGGCAAAATAAAGAAATGAAACTTTACAAAGCTTCGTTTTAAGGCGAGTAATTCCTTTTCATTGCTGTGATAATTAATCTCAGCTGGTTTAAAACAACCGTTTGCATATCTGCAAACATGTTCTTTGTTATCATCCTTTTTGGCTTTAAGGACTCCTCCCCAATATAGGTCTGAGGCGTCTGTTTCAACTATCAGTTGATCTCCTGATTCAGGAATGGCCAATTTGGATAATTGACTACACAACTTTTTAAGTTGTTGGACAAGATGATTATGGTAATCTTGCCATTGCAGATTGAGTCTCTTCTTAAGAAGATCTTACAGAGGGCCTCTTAACCAGGCTAAGTTGGGTATAAAATCACTAACATAGTTAATGCATCCCAAAAATCGTTCAACCTGTTTCGGGTCAACGAGTTTGTCAGGGAAATTAGCAACTTTCTCACATACATGAGGTTGCATTTCTATACCCTTATGGTCGATCTTAAGACCTAGAAACTCAATTTGTTCCTTGGCAATCTCAGCTTTTTTAGCTGATAATATTAATCCGTGGTTACGGCTCTTCTCTATGAATTTCATGAGATGAGTTGCATGATCTGCAATATTCGAAGAAAAGATTAAAATATCATCAACATAGACCAGACAGAAATCTGAGTATTCGTTGAAGATGTTATCCATTCTTCTCTGAAAGATTTGTGGGGCGTTTTTTAGTCCCATAGGCATTACATTCCATATGTATTGCCCTTGAGGTGTGCTGAATGCAGTTAGGGGTTTAGCAGATTCTTTTAGTTTAATCTGATAAAATCCCGATTTGCAATCGAACTTTGAAAATCACTTTTTGTTAAGGGTTTTGTTGATAAGTAATTCCTTATTAGGAAGGAAATAACCGTCAAAGACAGTTAATTCATTTAACCTTTTATAGTTAATCACCATTCTTGGTTTACCTCTCTTTTGTTCAGAGTGGTTATTAACCATAAAAGCTGGACTACTATGAGGGCTTTTGTTGTCCTCAGTGCTTTTGAAAGCTAATTGCTTTTCTTCGAGTTCTCGGAGTTGGATTTTGAACTCAAGTTCGTCTGCTTGACTATATCGTATGGGCTTAACTCTTACAATTGAGTTTGCCTCTTTGAGCTGTATGTCAGCTTAGGACTTATCTTTGTCCCAATATTTCAATGGGTTATCATCGAAATGGGCTTGCAGAAGTGTTTTTACTTCATTTTCAAGTCGAAATTCTAATGCTCATTGGGTATTTGACAGAGCATTTAATAATTGGGCTTTAACCTTAGAATGGTCTTTGGGCCTTTTTGTAAGGTTTTTGGGCCGATTTATATATAGTATCTCCACCATGCTGGCTGCGTGGTTGAATGAGACTTCCTCTAAATTGAGGATGGGCTATGATTTGGGAACTGACCAATGTCCACATGGGGTAAGAGAAACTAATGTTGAATTGATACAACTATATTCCTGAATCATTAAAAAATTCAACTCCCTAAAGGGGTTATAGGTAGCATCTTTAGGTGCTTGAATAACAACGTAGTAAGGGTAGAACCTTGAAATGGTTCTCTGTATTATCGTGGATAGCTATAAACTGACCAAAGACAGCTTTTGGTGAGTTTAGTAACTTGTCCAGATGCTACTACGACCTGTAGTGGTTTATGTAGGTCTTTCCAGTACCGTTCTGGGTAGGTATTGGCTGACGCCATTGTGACATCTGATCCGGTGTCTATCATGGCATGAAACCATCAGGTTGTGAAACCCTGTAAACCAACTGTACCTTGATGTATGTACTTATTCATGGACCTTACTGCATGAATAATTATACCATTGAGTTTAATGGTCATTAAAGTGCTCAGTTATGGAATAAGTGGTTTCTGATAAGAAAAGCATTCCTAATCATAAATCAGCTTTAGTATTAAAGCTTGATTTTCGAGGTGGATAATCCTTTCAATGGATTCAAAGAGTACAGGAACATAAGTAGTTTATGTTCTTTGTAGTTGAGAATAAAATCTCAGGACCAGCGTAGTTATGCTGTATGGCTGGATTAATCCAAATTAATCCATCTTTCCAGTGTGTGATGTAGAGTTTACTCACAATTTGGAAAATTACCAATCTTGGAGTTGGCAATCTTTCGATAGGGTAGCTTGTAGAATACTACCATCTATAGAGTATCTACCTTGCATACTGTTGTATCTATTAAACAGTGGTTTCTGTTTAATATCAATATGCCATTCTTTGATTGCTGCAACTTAGGTCTAGAAATTTCTTGAGTTTCACAGATATCATGAAAAGATATCATCTAGTTCAATTTCATCCTTTTGGGGAATTGATCTAATGATATGGGTGTTACTAACATGTAACTTACCATAGTTAAATGGTAAATGGGGAATGGTGTAGACTTTCTAGTAAGTCTGACCTTTGAAAGTGATAACAGAGATTTTAAGGCACGGTTTGTGTCTAATCCCTAATGGGTTACTGATACCCTGGTAGGTGGTGAAACTAAGGTTTTGGTAAACCAAGTTTCCCTTCAGAATGCCTATAATGGCTTCTGATCGATTTGCATGCGATGGTGCATTAGAGTAAGAATTATTGGTGTATCTAAAACCCTTTTGAAAGGTAGCTTTCAAATGGATTTCTTACTGCAACCGAAATGAATGTAACGATCTTAGTTCGGTCTTTTTCAGGATTTTCCTGATCTTTTGCCTAATCTGTTCGATGGTAATCTAAGGGGCAATTTACTTGTCCTTCAGCTATGTTGCTGCTAATAGGTACTTCCTGGAATTAGTACCGAAATACTGAATATTTCTTCTACGAAATTTTGTAATAAGGTTCGTTAAAACCTTCTTGCTCATAATCTTGAGACTTTTGGATAAAATCTTTGATACTTCTTTTTATCAAAAGTACTCGTTAGAGCCGTACCTGAGGATTTCACCTTCCTCTTGTTGAGAGTGCTCTTCAGTTGACTCATCTTCAGAGCTGCTAGACAAATAAGTCAAGGACGAGTATTTCGTCCCAGACGTTATGTCTGAAAACGCTACTTCTTCGTAGCCTGCAAATGCTCAAAACATTAGCACCTGCAAAAAATTTTTTGGGGCTTCATTGATAATCCCTTTTCATTGCAATTCCAACATTTGCAATCTTGCTTTTGCTCCTTTTTCTTTTGTTCTTTTTAAAGAATTTCTTTTCTTCTTGAAAGGTTAGGGTGTTCTTCAAATGTTACCAAGTTTTTTGGCCTTAATTTCTTTTTTGTTTAGGTTTGTCTAGACAACCAAACTTACTAGGGATAATAGAGCTGATCTTACATTTCAGCTTCTTTTGAGTAGCCTCTTTCTTTAGGCTGTCACATTCACTGCTAGGTTACTCTAGCAAATGTCCTAATGTGTCCCTTTCAGGTCTTTCTGCGGCCTTCCATTTACTAAAAAGTAAATACTCATGGGAATGGTATGTAAAAACATATCGTTATGGAAATTAACGATTTGGTGCTGCTGATGATATTTCTGCTTTTAATAATACTTTCAAACGCAACATAGCATCAAAATATGATGCATATTGGGCATTGTGAGGTATTTTTGCCTTTTTACTTTTGTCTCAAACGATACTGAAGTGTCTTCTCTAAATTCTCTTCGAATTTCATTCTCAATCGTGTTAATGATTGTTTTATTGTCTTAGTGTAGTTCTAAGTATCTTGTTAGGTCTTCAGGTAAGGCAGTAAACTCAGATACTTCCACTTAAGGTTAAGGGATGAAATTTTTAATCTTCTTAGTGACAGAATCAAGGCTTTACACCATTCTTAATGACTTCGTCTGTGTTACACAGTCTGTTTAAGGTAGCTCCTGCAGGGGTATCAAAGGGGAATTTTGCGGTCTATCGACGGTAAGCTTCCTATTTGGGTTATCATCTGATCAGGAGACCACTTGGACCCTCGAGTCACCTGATTCTTCACTGTAGACTCCATGTTACACTGTAATTGGAGCTCGTTAATCGATTTAGGATTTCCTCCTCTTCTCCGAATGGCTTGGCATATTCATTCTCCAATTCTTCTAAAGAGAATAAATGTTCGAAACCATGTTCGAAATTGAAGGATACCCCTGGTTTGTTGGGTCAATAGAAGGGTTTGAATTTAACCTTCTCGAACAATTTGGTTGTTCTGGTTGAGGTTAGGATTAAGCAGAATTAACTTTGGATTTCTCCTAATCCTTCATAGATACTAGTCTAACTTAGTATCTATCGTCTTGTCCTTGTAAATTGGACTTCCATAATTCCTTATAAGGAGATGATGGAACTGAACTCTGCCTTATCCATCACTCAATCCTGATAAAGAATCTCTAGCAGGGCTTGCTAGGTCCGGGGTATGTACCACTGCGTGTTAGCTAATTCAGCCTGTTGACAGATAAAAATCCTCTTATCTTTTTTTAGACATCTTTTTTTCTCTGGGTTTAGACATTTGATATGGCTCTGGGTTGAGACCTCTGATACCATCGAAGCTTCTTTTTCAGTTATTGAGCATAGCTACAACTGGGTGCGAATGATTTTTAGACCTTTTGGTCCTTCTTCTTCTAAGAAATTCTTGAAATCTATAATCATAATTTTTATTATGACGCCTTAAGTGTCTAAAGAAAGTAAGGCTTCATTAATACCTTCAAGTATAGCTTTTGGCGTTGGATAGCTTGATATGATAAAAGATTATCATGCTCCAAAATGCTCCTAGGGCTAGAATAATGATCTCGCCATCAGCGATTACTAGAGGATTATCGAAAAAGTCATCACTTAATCGTTCTATTCCTCGTCTGCTAATGTTAAGCAAGGTCTCTTTGACCTGAATAATAAACTCACATTTTCCTTCTCTAGAAGGCATCTTTCTAAGGCATTTTTAACTATGGCTTAGCATGTAGTTGTTCGGGGCTGAAGGGGTTCATGATTATTAAATAGGTTTCAAGTATGCAAAAGATAATGATAATTATAGTTTTATCAAACTAAGTAATAAATATGCATCTCGAGATAGAACATAATTGGTTAGAGTTAAGGTCAAATACCTTGCTGGAACCTCAGCCTTCTTTCGCCGGCGACCACCTGTCTTTGGCTACTTCTCTGGCTATTCCAAAGGCACTCCAATCCCCTCTCCAACCGAATAATGGGTACACCAAGATACAAAAAAGTTACTGTATTGATAATACTAAAATTACACACTATCTTGTTACATACTCTAACTCCCTAAAGAGTAGTTACTCTCCCTTCATTTCTCTCTCATAGGAAATGGCCATTGTGGAGTTGTGTCTCTATCCCATTTTTTCGGGATGCTCACCAAATGAAAATGGTTCTCCTTATATAGAGAAGCCTGCCTCGAGCAGGGCGTACAACTTTAATGAAAAGAAAAGTACAATAATTGGTTTATTTTAAAAGATGCTTCTTGCTTCAAGCTTTTCTGGTAGTTTGAAACGCCTTTAGACTGACTTGTTGTTAGTGAAGAAGGAGACGGACTCAGGCCACCCACGGAAGTAACCCTAAGCTTTCTTCAGGAGTTTTCTGCCTCCTCAATAACAGCTTATCACATTCGTCATGGGAATCAAAAGCTTGATTTTAAATATTAGAGCTATATCGATGGAAAATACATTCAGTGCCTTTAACAGCTGGCTGATAATGATTGACCCTCTGAGGATTTTCCTGGGGTCCCATGCTTCCTTCCTTAGGAAGCCACGGAGAGGACAGCATACAGCAGTCCTGCTGATCTTTTCTTCGTGGAGATTTCCACATAGTATACTACGGCTGTCATGATGAGTCCCGGGTATTCTGATTGGGTAGTATTAATACTAATCCCTCCAGAACTTATTTTGTTCAGAGCATCATTAGCCTAGGGGTACAACTTCCTTCAAAGCATAAAGTCAAGAAAATATTACTATGGGGGAGTTGTACATAAAGCCTTCGTTATTGCTCCTTAAAATTGTAATTTTTATGTAAGATGCAATAACCCTTTAGGGCTCCCCACAGTAATATTTTCATTACAGATCCATCCCTCGTCGATATCTGGTAAGTTCAAGGGATTTGCTCTTCTTGAAGCTTTGTTAGGAAGTACCAAGCTGGCTAATCAACCACCCTGGTTGCTGGAGTGGGTAGGACTTCTGGACTGGGATGATAGTATTTTTAATACTACCCAATCAGACTATAGAGCTCTTTTTTGGAAACTTTTTGACAGCTCGATCATAAAAATCTCTCTGTTTCCAGGGCTGCAGTTGCTAGCACGAAACCAAACTGACTGCCTTTGCTGACGTCGTCCGTGGAACTTTCCTCAAGAAAAATGGGATCCTAGGATAGATCCCAGAAGGTGTCAATCAAGTTAGTGCCCTGGGCTTTATAAACCCCTTTTGCCATCGATATAGCTCTAATATTTAAAATCGGCTTTTGTTCCTTAGGCACGACGACTTGAAGTCATCTTATTCCTCTGTTTCTGAGGAGGCAGAAATACTCCTGACCTGTCCTTGTCTTTGGGAAAGTAGGCTTAGGGTTACTTCCGTGGGTGGCCTAGTCCGTCTCCTTCTTGAGATTACTGGAATGAGTCATTTCCTTTTTGGGCCGTTTCATGAAAAGCTTGATGGGTTTCATCATAATAAATCAATGGCTTGTAGCGCATTCTTCATCTAAGCCTGATAGAGCTCGGTGTACGAGGATTGATTTCCGCTATAATTTCCTATGATTTGTGTCATCCCGTTCATGGGCGATACACAATTCATCATTTCTATAAGATCTGGCATCCATGGAAGATGTTTCTTCCTCAAACCATTGTTCCCTGTCTAAGGAAAATCATCAAGATTAATTATTCTTACCTTTTATATGTTCACGAATTCATATTCTTTGAAAGTACTGTTTGCCATCTATGGCGTTCCTTTTGTACTCCCAGGATTACTGGGAGCTTATTGAAAATATCAGCTTAATATTGGTATTTGCCAGTTCTAACTAAGAACTTTACTCTAAAATAAAGAACGAAACTTTGCAAAAAGACTTTCTTCTTCGAGTAAATTCCCTTTAGGAAGGAAATAACCGTCAAAGACAGTTAATCATTTAACCTTTTATAGAAATCAAACATTCTTGGTTTACCTCTCTTTTTAATCAGAGTGGTTATTAAAAGTTGGACGCCCTACTATGAGGCTTTTGTTGTCCTCTGCTTTTAAAGCTAATTGCTTTTTTCGAGTTCTCGGAGTTGGATTTTTGAAACGTCTGTTGACTATATCGCATGGGCTTAACTCTTACAATTTGAGTTTTGCCTCTTTGAGCTGTATGTTAAATGAGGACTTATCTTTGTCCCAATATTTCAATGGGAGAGTTATCATCAGAAGGGCTTTTGCAGAAGTGTTTTTACTTCATTTTCAAGTCGAAATTCCTAATGCTCGTAGGGTATTTGACAGAGCATTTATAATTGGACTTTGGTGTAGAATGGTTTTGGGCCTTTTTGAGAGGTTTGGGCCATAAATATGCATCTTAGAATAGAACAGAATTAGTTAGAGTAAACCAATACCTCCCTTGGACAACCTGGTCGCCGCGACCACCTGTATTTTGGCTATTTCTCTGAGGTATTTGGCACTCCCTCTCTCTCTAACCATACTGCTGTACACCTCGAGATACACAAAAATTACTTTTATTGATAATATCAATAATTATCTTTAATCTTTTTTGCATACTTGAAACCTATCCAATAATCATGAAAAACCCCTTCAGCCCCGAACAACTAATGCTAAGGCCATAGTTAAAAATGCCTTAGAAAGATGCCTTCTAGAGAAGGAGAATAGTGAGTTTATTATTCAGGTCAAAGAGACCTTGCTTAACATGAGCAGACGAGGAATACGAACGATTAAGTGATGACTTTTTCGAATAATCCTCTAGTAATCGCTGATGGCGAGATCATTATTCCTAACCCTAGGAGCATTTTGGAGCATGATAATCTTTATCATATCAAGCTATCCAACGCCAAAGCTATACTTGAAGGTATTAATGAACCTTACTTTCTTTAGACACATGTTTAAGGCGTCATAATCAAAATTATGATTATAGATTTCACGAATTTCTTAGAAGAAGAAGGACCAAAAGGTCTAAAAATCATTCCGCACCCAGTTGTAGCTATGCTCAATAACTGGAAAGAAGAAGCTCGTGAATGGTATCAGAGCCACACAAAATTATCAGAGCCTACGCAAAAATCAGAGCCATATCAAATGTCTCAAACCAGAAGACGAAAAATATCAAATGTCTAAACCCAGAGACACCCAAGATTGTCTAAACAAAAAGATAAAAGAGGGATGTTTTTATCTGTCAAAACAGGCTGAATTAGCTAACACGCAGTGGTACATACACCCTTGACCTAGCAAGCCCTGCTAGAGATTCTTTATCAAGATTGAGTGAGGATAAGGCAAGTTCAGTTCATCATCTCCTTATAAGGAAGTATGGAAGTCCAATTTACAAGGACAGACGATAGATACTAAGTTAGACAGTATCTATGAAGGATTAGGAGAAAAATCCAGAAGTTATTTCTGCTTAATCCTAACCTCAACCAGAACAACAAATTGTTTCGAGAGAAGGTTAAATTCAAACCCTTCTATTGACCCAACAAAACCGGGGTATCCTTCAATTTCGAACATGGTCGAACATTTATCTCTTTAGAAGAATTGGAGAATGAATATGCCACAAGCCAATTCGGCAGAAGAGGAGGAAATCCCTAAAGCGGGATTAACGAGCTCCAATTACAGTGTAACATGGAGTCTACAGGAGAGATCTCTCAAGGTAACCCCTTAGTGATACCAAACTCGACCCAATCAAGTGGTCCAAGTGGTCCAAGTGCCGTGATGTAAGGACAGACTCGCAGACTAACCTAGATAGTCAAATAGGAAGCAGTGACGAAGAGGAAAACGCTAACTGCGACCGTTATCGTCATCATACGTCTAGACAAAGACGTGTCGGAGGGAGACATTTATTCCCCCCCCATCCAGGCCAACCTACTCGACTGTGTCTCTAACCACTAAGTAAAGCCTGCTTATCTATTCTGGCATTTGCTCTAACGAATTGGGGGAAACTTTCATTAACACGAGCGAAGTTTTCTAGCAGGCTACGAAGAAGTAGCGTTTTTCAGTGACATAACGTCTGTGGAGGACGAAATACTCGTCCTGACTTATTTGTCTAGTAGCTCTGAAGATGAGAGTCAACTGAAGAGCACTCACAACAAGAGGAAAGGGAATCCTCAGAACGGTACTCTAAATGAGATACTTTTTGATAAAAGAAGTATCAGAAGATTTCATCTAAAAGTCTCAAGATATGAGCAAGAAGGTTTTAAACGAACCTTATTACAAAATTTCGTAGAAGAATATTCAGTATTTGGTACTAATTCCAGGAAGTCCTATTAGCAGCAACATAGCTGAAGGACAAGTAAATTGCCCTTAGTTACCATCGAACAGATTAGGCAAAAGATCAGGAAAAATCCTTGAAAAAAGACCGAACTAAGATCGTTACATTCATTTCGGTTGCAGTAGAATCCATTTGAAAGCTACCTTTCAAAAGGGTTTTAGATACACCAATAATTCTTACTCTAATGCATAATCGCATGCAAATCGATCAGAAGCCATTATAGGATTCTGAAGGGAAACTTGGTTTCCAAAACCTTAGTTTCACCACCTATCCAGGGTATCATACCCATTAGGGATTTGACACAAACCGTGCCTTAAAATCTCTGTTATCACTTTCAAAGGTCAGACTTACTAGAAAGTCTACACCATTCCCATTTACCATTTAACTATGGTAAGTTAACATGTTAAGTAACACCCATATCATAGATCAATTCCCCAAAAGGATGAAATTGAACTAGATGATATCTTTTCATGATATCTGTGAAACTCAAGAAATTTCTAGACCTAAGTTGCAGCAATCAAGAATGGCAATTGATATTAAACAGAAACCACTGTTTAATAGATACAACAGTATGCAAGGTAGATACTCTAAGATGTAGTATTCTACAAGCTACCCTATCGAAAGATTGCCAACTCCAAGATTGGTAATTTTCAAATTGTGAGTAAATCTACATCACACACTGGAAGATGGATTTAATTTGGATTAATCCAGCCATACAGCATAATTACGCTGGTCCTGAGATTTTATTCTCAACTACAAAACATAAACTCACTTATGTTCCTGTACTCTTTGAATCCATTGAAGGATTATCCACCTCGAAAATCAAGCTTTAATACTAAGCTGATTTATGATTAGGAATGCGTTTCTTATCAGAAACCACTTATTCCATAACTGAGCACTTTAATGACCATTAAACTCAATGGTATAATTATTCATGCAGTAAGGTCCATGAATAAGTACATACATCAAGGTACAGTTGGTTTACAGGGTTTCACCAACCTGAATGGTTTCATGCCATGATAGACACCGGATCAGATGTCACAATGGCGTCAGCCAATACCTCCCAGAACGGTACTGAAGACCTACATAAAACCATCAGGTCGTAGTAGCATCTGGACAAGTTACTAAACTCACCAAAGCTGTCTTTGGTCAGTTTATAGCTATCCACGATACAGAGAAACCATTTCAGGTTCTACCCTTACTACGTTGTTATTCAAGCACCTAAGATGCTACCTATAACCCCTTTTAGGAGTTTGATTTTCTTAATAGATTCAAGGAATATAGTTGTGATCAATTCACACATTAGTTTCCTTACCCCATGTGGACATTGGATCAGTCCCAATCATAGCCCATCCTCAATTTAGGGAATGTCTCATTCAACCACGCAAGCCAGCATGGGTGGAGATACTAGGCCCAAAAATATAAAAATATAAACGGCCCAAAAACCTTACAAAAAGGCCCAAAGACCATTCTAAGGTCAAACCCAATTATTAAATGCTCTGTCAATACCCAACGAGCATTAGAATTTCGACTATGAAAACGAAGTAAAAACACTTCTGCAAGCCCATTTCGATGATAACCCATTGAATATTGGGACAAAATAAGTCCTATGCTGAAATACAGCTCAAAGAGGCAAACTCAATTGTAAGAGTTAAGGCCCTGCGATATAGTCAAGCAGACGAACTTGAGTTCAAAATCCAACTCCGAGAACTCGAAGAAAAGCAATTAGCTTTCAAAAAGCACTGAGGACAACAAAAGCCATCATAGTAGTCCAGCTTTTATGGTAATAACCACTCTGAACAAAAGAGAGGTAACCAAGAATGGTGATTAACTATAAAAGGTAAATGAATTAACTGTCTTTGGTTATTTCCTTCCTAATAAGGAATTACTTTATCAACAAAACCCTTAACAAAAGTGTTTTCAAAAAGTTGATTGCAAATCGGGATTTATCAGATTAAACTAAAAGAATCTGCTAAACCCCTAACTGCATTCAGCACACCTCAAGGGCAATACATATGGATGTAATGCCTATGGGACTAAAAAACGCCCCACAAATCTTTCAGAGAAGAATGGATAACATCTTCAACGAATACTCAGATTTCTGTCTAGGTCTAGTTGATGATATTTTAATCTTTCTTTGAATATTGCAGATCATGCAACTCATCTCATGAAATTCATAGAGAAGAGCCTAACCACGGATTAATATTAGCAGCTAAAAAAGCTGAGATTGCCAAGGAACAAATTGAGTTTTAGGTCTAAGATGACCATAAGGGTATAGAAATGCAACCCATGTATGTGAGAAGTTTCTAATTTCCCTGACAAACTCTCGTTGACCCCGAAACAGGTTGAACGATTTTTGGGAATGCATTAATTATTCAGTGATTTTATACCTAACTTAGCCTGGTTAAGAGGCCCTCTGCAAGATCTTCTTAAGAAAGATCCAATCTTACAATGGCAAATTACCATACTCATCTTGTCCAACAACTTAAAAAGTTGTGTAGTCAATTATCCAAGATTGGCCATTCCCTGAATCAGGAGATCAACTGATAGTTGAACAGACGCTCAGACCTATATTGGGGAGGAGTCCTTAAAGCGTAAAGGCTGATAACAAAGACATGTTTGCAGAATGCAACGGTTGTTTTAAGCAGCTGAGATAATTATCACAAGCAATGAAAAGGAATTACTCGCCTTAAAACGAAGCTTTTGCAAAGTTTTCATTCTTTCTTTATTTTTACCAGTTTAAGTTCTTAGTCAGAACAGAACTGACTAATGTAAAGCTTATTTTCAATAAGCTCCCCTTGTACTCCCTGAATACAAAGACGCCATAGATGGCAACAGTACTTTTCAAGAATATCAATTCGGATATTGAACATATAAAAGGTACGAATATCATACTTGCTGATTTTATTAGCAGGGAAGCCATGGTTGAGAAGAGACATCTTCCATGGATCCAGATCTTTATTAGAATGGCCATTTCATGAATTGTGTATCGCCCATGACGGATGACACAAATCCAGAAGGAATTACAGAGGAAATCAATCCCGCGTATCATCCAAGCTTATCAGGCATAGATGAATAATGGCGCTCAAGCCTTGATTTATCTGAATGGAACCCATCAGGGCCTTTCCTTGGAGCCATGTGAACGTTCCCAAAAGAAATGACTCATGTCCCATAATCTCCAAGAAGGGACGGACTCCGTCCACCAAGGAAACCCTAACCTACTTTCAAAACGAAAGGACAGGTTCGGAGTATTCTGCTCTCGAAACAGAGGAAGAAGATGACTTCAAGTCCGTCGCGCCTAAGGCACAAAAGCCGATTTTAAAGTCAGTGCTATATCCATAGAACAATACGTTTCATACTCAAAATGGGTTTATAACAGCCAGGGACACTAACTGTCAAATGATTGACATACCTCTGGGATCTATCCTAGATCCATTTTCTTGCACGAAGTTCCACGGACGACGTCAGCAAGGCAGTCATGTTTGGTATCTGTGCTAGCATTACATGCAGCCCTGGAAACAGGGAGATTTTAAGACTACATATTTCTCATGGAAATAGGTAGGTTGATAAAGAACATATCGTTATGGAATTTAACGAATTGGTGCTGCTGTATATTTTCAGCTTTGTAATATACTTCTCAAATTCGCATACATAAGCATCAAAATAATTGATGTCAATATTATGCAAATTATAGGCATTGTGGGTTTTTTGCCTTTTTAATCGCTTTTCTCTTAAACGATACTGGAGTAAGGTCCCTTCTCCTAGAAATTCTCTTCGAATTTCATTCTCAATCGTGTTAATGATGTTTTGTTGTCATTAGTGTAGTGTCCCCTAAGTATCTTGCCTAGTTCTTTCAGGGCCAAGCGCAGTAAACCAGTCCCGATACCTTTCACTTAAGGTTAAGGGGATGAAGATTTTTTATTCTTCACCATCGTCCTGGTGACTCCAGATAGATAAGCAAAGGCTTTAACAGCGCTTCCTTCATGACTTCGTCTGTGTAGAGACCCAGTTCGATGTTTAAGGTTGCTCCTGCTTACTTAGTGGGTAAAGCATGGCCTGGATGGGGGAATAAATTGTCTCCCTCCTACACGTCCTTTGTCTAGACGTATGATGACGATAACGGTAGCGTTGGGCTTCCTCTTCGTCACTGCTTCCTATTTGACTATCTAGGTTTAGTCATCGAGTCTGGCTTACATCAGACCACTTGGACCACTTGGACCAGCTTGATTGGGTTCAGTTTTTGTTATCACTAGGGGTTACTTGAGAGGTCTCCATTGTAGACTACCATGTTACACTGTAATTGGGAGCTCGTTAATCCATTTAGGATTTCCTCCTCTTCTTCCGAATTGGCTTTTGCATATTTCATTCTCAAATTCTTCTAAAGAGATAAATGTTCGAACCCATGTTCGAAATGAAGGTCACCCTGATTTTGTTGGGTCAATAGAAGGGTTGAAGTTAAAACCTTTTTTCGAACCAAATTTTGTTGTTCTGGTTGCGTTTAGAATTAGCTGAATTAACTTCTTGGATTCTCCTAATCCCTTCATGATACATGTCTAACTTAGTATCTATCGCTGTCCTTGTAAATGACTTCCATAATTCCTTATAAGGGAGATGATGACTGGACTTGCCTTATCCATCACTCAATCCTGATAAAGAATCTCTAGCAGGGCTTGCTAGTCAGGTGTCTGTACCAACTGTGTGTTAGCTAATTCAGCCTGTTGACGATAAAATCCATCTTTTTATCTTTTTGTTGTAAGACATCTTGTTGCCTCTGGGTTTGAGACATTTTTGATATGGCTCTGATACTTTTTTTGTGTTATGCTCTGACACCATTTTTGCGGGGCTGCATGTAATGCTAGCACCAGAAACCAAACATGACGGCCTTGCTGACGTCATTACGTGGAACTTCCTGCAATAAAAATGGATCTAGGATAGATCGCCAAGGTGTCAATCATTTGACAGTTAGTGTCCTGGGCTGTATAAACCCTTTTGAGTAGAACGTATTGTTCCTTGGATATAACTGATTTAGAAATCGGCTTTTTGTGCCTTAGGCACGACGACTTGAAGTCATCTTCTTCCTCTGTTTCTTTCTGATGAGGGGAGAATACTCCTGAACCTGTCCTTTCGTTTTGAAAGTAGGCTTAGGGTTTCCTTGGGTGACCTGAGTCCGTCTCCTTCTTGAGATTACTGGACATGAGTCCTTTTCCTTTTTGGCACGTCACATGCTCCAGAAAGGCCTTGATGGTTTCATCAGATAACATCAGGCTTGTATTGCCAGTAAAACTTCATCTAAGCTTGATAGAGCTTGGATGATACGATTGATTGATTTCCATCTATAATTTCCTTCGTGGATTTGTGTCATCCGTTCAGGGCGATACACAATCCATGAATGGCCTTTCCTAATAAAGATTCTGGCATCCATGGAAGATGTTCCTCTTCTCAACCATTGGCTTCCCTGCTAAGAAAATCAGCAAGATGATTATTTCCTTTACCTTTTTTATGATGCTCATATCGAATTGATATTCTTGAAAGTACTGTTGCCATCTATTGCGTCTTTTGTACTCAGGATTACAGGGGATCTTATTGAAAGGTAAGCTTTAACATGGGTATTGTCAGTTCTAACTCAGAACTTTACTGGCAAATAAAGAAATCAAACTTTACACAGCTTCCGTGTAAGGCGAGTAATTCCTTTTCATTGCTGTGATAATTGAATCTCAGCTGGTTTTTAAAACAACCGTTTTGCATATCTCAACAATGTTCTTTTGTTAGCATACACTTTTTGGCTTCAAAGACTCCTCCGCCAATATAGTCTGAGGCGTCTGTTTCAACTATCATTGATCTCCTGATTCGGAATGGCCAATTTGGATAACTTGACTACACAACTTTTTAAGTTGTTGGACAAGCTGAGTATTGGTAAATCTGGCCATTGCAGATTGAGTCCTCTCTTAGAAGATCTTGCCGAGGGCCCTTAACCAGGCTAACGTTGGGTATAAAATCACTAATCTAGTTAATGCATCCAAAAAATCGTTCACCTGTTTCGGGGGTCAACGAGTTTTGTCCGGGAATTAGCAACTTTCTCACATACATGAGGTTTCATTCTATACCCTTTGGTCGAATCTAATACCTAGAACTCAATTTTGTTCCTTGGCAATCTCAGCTTTTTTAGCTGATAATTATTAATCCGTGGTTACGGCTCTTCTCTTATGATTTTTCAGGAGGATGAGTTGGCATAATCTGGCTATATTTCGAGAAAAGATTAAAATATCATCAACATAGACCAGCAGAATCTTAGTATGCGTTGAAGATGTTATCCATTCTTCTCTG